>OX461809.1:80021803-80453103 GCA_949802685.1 Dicyrtomina minuta
TCGATGCCCTCACGTTTACCTCTTTCTTTTTTACGGCTTAAAAGCCTTAATTTAGTTTTAGTTCTTACTGCGAGTGTATTAATATACTCAGTAATTACAGATATTACATTTATAGTACATACAGGAACCACTACTATCACACTGTTGTATGTAGAAAGTTTAAACTTTTCAATTTCAAATGAGACTATTGCCATATGAATGAAATGAAATGGTACACTATATATAGAATGTGAAAATGGTTACGTGCTCAGTTGTGGGTGACTTTTATTAGGTGTCCCATATAAAAAGGGAATTTCCTGGATTTCTGAATGGAGCGTATTGATTCTAAATGTCCTACCTACTGATATTCATTCATATCCCTTAATGTAATTATATTATGTCGTAAATTTATAATTATTAAAGTATTTTACATTGCCAGCATGTATTATGTATATTACTTATGTTAATGAGCATAGTTATATCCAGGTCAGGGTGTCTCTTATTTAGCGTAAAATGGATATAGGTATAACGAGCAAACGAGCAAAGTATAATGTGTCTGCGTAGACTATAGACGGGGACAATATAGTGTATATAGGGTATATCAGTATATGACCATCATCATCACCATCATCATCATCATCATAATATATTACAGAGTTTATGAGGGAGAGCTATTAGGGCCCAATAAAGAAATAAAGCAAATAGATAATGAGAGCTGCCAATAAGCGGAATGGATATAGATGTGTGTGTGTGGAGGAAATTGATGAGGATAAAAGAGAAAATGAAAACGATGGAATATTTTGAGTTAATTTAGCGAAAACTAATTGACGTCAAAGGAGTCGCTAATGAGTTTTTGTAGGGACGATCACATTTCAGACGACAATGTTTTCCCAATATCCCCCAATGCTATGACATTTTGTCCGAATCTTGAAGAAAAAGGCCTCTAATTGCTTTCTTGTCAAATGATTTCCCGGCCCATGTGAAAGGCGAGACGCCCAACTAAAAATATTTTGGTTACGGCAAGAAGAGAGTCATTAGTGCTCGACATATTTCACATTCTCCGAGTCTCGCTCTGTCTCTATCCTTCCATCATCTATTTACTTGTCAGGCCTCTATTACCCCTACCCCCAACCCAACGCCAACGCCACATCTAATATAGGCATATCCACAACCACCTATACCAGCTATATAGCTGTATGTCTTTCCTTTTCGTTATCTTCTTCGTCTTCGCCTTCGTTTTTCCTTCTCACATAGATATAGCCACATAGCTTATACATGGTTCTGAATTTTGGGTACGCAAACATACCAGTAGACCCAAGACTGAAACTAAAACTGAAGGGCCGACACGAGATGCGGAGTCAGTGTTTAAAAGTCTAATAACCCAAACTACTACCATCAATGTATACGCCGTACGCACTGCTACGCAATGCTTGCAATAGCTTATCGCCTTCCTTCCTAATATGTACATCCTTCATAATATCTTCCGTCTCAACAATAGTATGGATGGAATATGGAAAACAGTTACTGTGTCTGCTTATAGGGAAGATCATTACTACTGCACTGTACACTCCGTTTCCACATATAAAATATGTGCAAGTTTCAAATCCCAATAAAGTTCTTTGATTCTTTCAACTTGGTTTCGTCTGTTTCGTTTCAACTCTAATTCTAATTCTATGCAATGCTCAATGTGCATAACCTTCCCCGTTTATCTCATCTTCCCCGTTTATTTGACTCTTTAGTGTAAGTAAGGAGGGCTATACTGCCAATTTTAAATTCTCTTCACTCATCTCCCTCAGCAGACAGTCAGAGTCGACGTCGACAGTCGACAGTCGACATCGACAGTCCATATCCCTGTATTATGCGTTTGCGGATGCTCCTTTTTGGGCTTTGGTAGACTCTTACTTGGTAATACAGACAGGCAAAGAGATAATGGGGCTGACTCCCTAAATTCTAAAGTTTAAACGAAAACTTCCACTTACAGTTACACTTTCCCTCCTTTCATCCTTGTGTCAACTGCTAATGCTTGTGTATGTCTTAAAGAAACATTGGAGACTGGGACTGTCTTGGAACGTGTATGTGGGTATAAGTAATTACGGATGCTTCGTTGTCCTGGTCCTGATACTGATAGTGTGTGTAGTTTTAGAGGCTAATTGTAAGACGAGTAGAAGAAGAGGGATACGACAACGACAACGACGACGACGAAGAAGGGACTGTGTTGGTTTTATAGATTCCATTTAACACTTTGCTCCCATGCGACGCTACATTTGTCCCATTCCATCCCTACATCCATATTATTTACATGTATGTAAGAGCATATGCATATGTGTTATCAGTCCCCAGTCCATTGCAATGTCTCCGGGAAAGAGAAAGAAAGACTTGAGAGAATTGCAATTGCATTGCATCGCATTGCCATATGACGTATATGCAGTCAGTGCAATCCAAATCCAAATCCAAGCAAGTCAACCATCTAAAAGCTCCTTGTACGTGAACTCACCCGTCTATGGATTATTACCAAGTTGAGGATTTTTCACGGGTGCTTCACACATGTGAAACTATGATACTAGATCACCATGACATACCTTACCAGGACCAGGACCAGAACCAGGACGCTCTATCCCGCTCTGGAGGCCTCCCTTCCAAGTCGTATAGTTTGCATGATTAGACTTTACACACTACAAACACACACACACACACACACTTTTCAAATTCAGAGTCAAACAAAGTTAAGTGTGACTCGAACATCTCCAACAAGTAACAAGGGAAACGTCTGTACTTCCCGGGTGTACTACACGGGAACGGGAGTCGACACCTCTTTGTTCCTATTTGACCTCCACCTTCATTTCCTTCTGTCAATCGTAAACTAGACGAGGAACGGAGGAGACTCAAAAAGGCAGTAAAATATTGAGTTATGAGTCCAACAAGGGAAGAAGTTGTAATAATGTTATCGTATAATGCAATTGAAGAGTGAAGACTCTTTGAAGGAATATTTTAATCTTCAGTGTTTAAACATGTCCCGCTCTCCTGACTACTTACATTCCTTGCTGGATACTCCAAAAGTGTAAACTAAAATGCAATGTGTACATATCTAACTAAGCACATACGAAATACCTATAATGAAATGCCTTATCTAGAAAAAAGGAAATCGCGACTTAAAAAAAAATCAATATTTTGACAAGTTTAAAACTTATGGTTTTTAAATAATTCTTTTAGCCATACTAAGCTTGTTAAGCTATGTAAATAGTAATTAAGGTAGTTTTTTCTATTTGCGTAAAATAATTTTGTGTCTATAACCTTCGGCACATAACCAAAACCAATAAATTGAAAGCCATTTTACATGACTAAACTAATTATTTGACGTTTTTTCTTCACAGTATGCAAATTCAAAATTAAAAATCGCAGTTTTCATGTTCGCGAATTAAGAGAAAAAAATATGCACAAAAAAAATAAGAACACATATTCATATTATGGTGGTGAGAACAAGAAAAAAAAATGACGTACAGCGAAAGAGACGTATGTGGGCTATTAGCTTTCACACCATGCTTTTTCTCTTATCGTTAGATTGCCATTTGCTATGCAACGAGTCTTAAAATCGTCTCACGTGCTTTTGCTTGTGTATGTTGAGAATGCAAATTCATGGGCTGTCTGTATAAATTCTAAAATTCACACGTTCCTCAAAAGGTCAGTTAAGTACAGCTTACAATTACAATGTATGCACTCACAAAAACATACGTATGCAAAACTATATATAATACCTGTGCACCCCATTATTATTATACACACATTGTATTTGCTTTTAGGTATACTATATCCCTTGCGCTTATTGTTCTATACTCATTATTGGAAGTAACTTTGGATTTTGAAAGCACAGCCCTCGTTCGTTCGTCGTCGTTGTCTTGGTCGTAGTTTTTTTGGTGGTAATTAAATTAAACGAGGAATAACTTAGATAAAATGTATTGGTATTGGAACACCCATCCAATTGACGATGACTGAGTGAGCTCGCTGCTTGGAGTCTAAAACCCACACACACACACACACACAACCACATATCCAAACAATAAAGAGGAAAATATGAATTGGGCTCTTGACGGGTAAGAACAAGGTTTCAAATGATTTAATAAGCATTTCCCTTGATTCTTTATGTTAAAGTAAAATATTATGTGACTGAGCAGTAATTATGTATGAAGAATGGTAATGGCTCCGCCAACCTCCTCCACAGCTTGTTGTGAGTATAAACGCTCGTAATTTATGTAACAATTAGTTTTTCTCTCCATATCATGTCCATGCTTGTCTTGTCATCATCGATTCCTATTATGAATTGAATTACATGCAAATTTTCACCTCGCGTAGCCTTAGCAGTCCACTATCCTTTTGTTCATAATATTATATGAAACTCAAATGGAGAGAAAATTGATCAATAATCTTACGGAATTTAAATTCAAATTTTCCAATTCAAATTACACGTTTTTTTTATTCCTTCATTAATTTTTGGGGTCCAATAGTCAAGTCAAGTACACAAGTAAAAGCAGACAAAATATTAAAGTAGATTTACAGTATCAATTAAAACATAAACATAGACCAGGTGAGATTGCGGGACTTAAACGTTCAAAAGTAAGGTACCTTTTACATGCAGTGCAGTATAATACTAATAGTAATAGTTTTCTTTTTTTTACAATAGCATTTCATGCCATGCCAAAATATTGTGAACTTTTGGTGGAGGGTATATTCATGAAATTTCAAAATTCGAATTATTCATAACTCCGAAATCCAAATCCAATAATGAATACAGAATTAATTTAAATACATGCAAAAAAAGAAAACAATAGAAAATAATAAACTATTAAGGATATTTTGTGTTTGTAATTTTTTAATTAAATTATAATATCACACATACAAGCAAGCGACAGGGATTACTCATAAAATGTGTTTGTACTTTCGTACCAACTTGTACTCGTTTCCCCGTATATATATTGTCTCCCTTGGTCATTTTCCCGTTGTATTTTTTCAATTTAGTGTTTCACTGTAGACACTATAGATAGTGTGAATTATACTAAAATACCAAAAGACGAAACTCAACCAAAGCCAAAGCCAATGCCAATGCCAAGATTAACAAAAATTACAAGGAAAGCCAGGAACGGGGAAAAAACACATGGCATGATCTGTTTGGTTCGTGGGTCCTGGTACATAATTGTAATTGTAATTTATTGTAAATTAATGTACATTGTTTCCATGGAGGTTCCTACAACGGCTGACACATCACTGTATGTTCGAGTCAAGGGGTAACGCAGACACACACACACACACACACACACACACACACACACACACACACATACTCATAATCATCTCCCAAGAACTGAAGACCTGAAGAAAGGACGAGAGAGAACAGCGGGCATACACACACGGCGGCCCAAGTCTCTCTCTCTCTCTCTCTCTCCATCTCCCTCTTGCTCATACTGAGACTTGAGCCTTGATATTAAATCAGTAATCTGTTCTGTGGAGATATGTACGTGCGTGTGCGGGGTTGTTAGTGATAGATGGAACACTGTATTGTGTGAAAGTTATGATTAAAATTTGAGGAGGAAACAGGAAATTCCAGTTAGAGTCACAACCCAGGCAATGCCGTCTCTGTCAAAAAGTGAAGATTTAATCGTAAAGTTGTAGAGAAAATATTGGGTTGTGTTGACGGCAACAAGGTTTATGTGATGTGTGTATTAAGAAGAAGACGACGAAGAAGAAGAAGAGCGTCTAATGCCTATATAATACCAAACAAAAAGCATGCATCATACAGATTAACGTTTAACAACAACAACAACAGCAATAATAATATTTAAAAAAAGTACACACAGTCAAAGGCTTCAACTTCAACGGCAAAAGGTACGCGTTCGCTCACACAGTCAGAGGCATCGTCTCTCAAAAGACCGCGCGTACGGAAACCACTTGCTGACTCTGTGTCTGTGTTTAAAACGAAGCAGATCACAATAAGTATCTAGCCAGTCAGCAACTTACCACTACTCACTACCAACTAGTAACACAACTTTACAGACAAAATACATCTACAACACCACCACAGCTTCAGCGCGGTTCTCTATGATGCCGATAATTTGTTGTCAGACTCCCATCACACTGGAGATGAACACAGGTTCTTAAAGTTAATTTTTTTTCCTCCAGTCTTACCAACAACTATGTCTATTCTGTATGTATTTACAGATTTACAGCCAGCAAGGCCAAGACAGCATAATATATACTGAATTTTACTATGATTTCTTCCCATATTTTTCCATCGCATAATATGTGGAGAAATCACTTTTCCTATATAATTTTACATAATAATATGATTTTCTATGAGAGAGAGAAGATTAAAAAATTTGCATTTAATTAATTATTAAATTATTGAGTCATATTTTCCTTTCCTCCCCTATACCTTTTGTATGAAAAAATAATTATGAATTTATTTTTAAAAAATCCAGTTTGGAATTTGCAACAATTTCTATACTTTATGCTAGGCATTAATCCTTGCCCATAATTATATTCGTCTAGGGGTACGGTAGACTTTAGCAATTAGCAAAATATGAAAAAATACATAAGAATAATAGTGAGAGAGAGGGCGAGGACGAAGAACGGAACTAACTGAAGACTGAGAACAGGATGTCTGATTACAAAGCACATCAGGAAAAATGACAGCTTTTTTGTGTAATTTTGAAAGAAAAGATTTATTTTTAAGCCAACATACAATTTACGGAATAAATGCTTCTAAATGATGCTCCATTAACAATATTTACAACATCACCAACAATAACAGGAATAGAGCAACAAATCAGTAAAGCTATTAACGCTTGTAGGATTTCCTCATATATGTACCTACCTACATACTTTACGCTCGTGTGTGGATTTTATGTACTAACCTGTGCACAGGATATCATAGTGGATATATACAGAGGTAAAGTGCGATTACTATGATCAAGATCATGTTTTCTCACGTGGGGACGTACATAGCTGCCTGAGTGAGTGTGTAAGGGAGAAAGATGGAACTGATTGAATGCTTAAACGTTTGAAGTGAGTGAGTGTGAGGAGACAGATGAGTGTTAAGAGGGAAGCGGCGGAAGGGAAAGATGAGTAAGTTGTACTAACCTATATGTATCTACCGTAGACTGTGACTGTAGACGTGAGGACGGGAGAGTCAAGATTCTTATAAGAGACGAAGACGAAAAGGAGAAAAGGAAGAGATGAGGATAAGATGGATGGAGACATAGCAGAGGTGATGACATGTTGAAAGAAGAGGCTGGCCAAAAATAAAATACAATTGTAATGTGTGTGTGTCTTGTTGTCTGGTTGTCAGACAGAGACTCAGAGTGGCATTTTTTCAAAGTGTGAAGTGAACTATTACAAAGAAGAGATTAGTTTTCATCATTTCATTTGGCGTAAAATCATATTTTGATGTCGGTGGGGGTCGAACATTACATTTTTTCCTCAAAAAACTGGACAGACTTCTTTAATAAGAAGGAAGGTAGGCACCTACCTATATCAGACACCGAGAGAGAGAGAGAAGGTGATGGAAAGACGGAAAGTTGAGGCGGCAATGCAATGCCATGGCCGAGATGCCGACTGCCGACAGAGGATCAACATCAACTTACGATTAAAGAAACATAGAATGCCGGTCAAGAACAGACGCACACAGCACCGCCGTCAGTGTGGGATGGTGTGATGTGGTCCGGACCGCACTATTACTATTACGGCGTAATTCACAAAAGAGTACAAGAGAGACCCACCTGGGAATATTTCTCTAAATTCCCCAAATTTGTAATATTACATTTTCCTAAATAGACAATTATTCCTTGTAATTTTATAATCAAAACTTTTTAATAAAATTACGGGAATACCGACAAACATTATGTATTAATTGCATTACGTCTGTCAATTGACATGTTTTTGACACATTTTTACGTAAATATTTAGCAGAAATTTTAAGTATTTAATTTTGAATGTGTCGGTACATCCATATAGTTTTCTATAGGTGTCCTATGTAAATGAACATATTTTTTGTTCGGATTGTAATATTATTTTAGTCACAATAGCAATAAAGAGATAATGATTGGATTTTAATGGATACAGATCACAAAGGAGGAACATACTAATACTGTATGATAGCGTACTGTATACTGAATGATAGTCGGTTGGGTAACAGTTTGTATGGATGGTTATATGGTTGTTCTTGTTTCCATCGCTTGTGGTTGTTGAGTGGGATGTTTGAGCACTATAATTGCTGTAGGGTTAATTGCTAGGGCTCGGAGAACCACTCCTTTCTCCATACTCCATGGCATCGTTTGGGGCAAGAGGTCAGGGAAATGTCTCATTTGGGCGCTACGAGTCGCGTCATACATCAACGTGTAAAGATAACTTGTCAAATGACCCATGGGAAAAGTGTGGATTTCATTGCCCACAAAAACATTATTAGAGTCAAAAGGGGGATGATGATAAGTTGAGTCGACGAGGCAAATCATATCATAAAGGAAAGCACAAGGCACAAAGGATGAGAGGGACAAAACGCATTAGCATCATCATGCCTTGTGTACTACACGACGCACATTTTATAGAGATACTGAATACAAAACAAGCCAAAACTTATGTACTCAGTCTGTCCGTTACTGTTTTAACATGGATTGAGACTATGGCAACAGATCTGGATTTATGGTTTGGGTACTAGCGCTGGCACTGTTGCTGGTGCTGGTCATGAATAAAATGGTAAATGGTCTCAGCAATTAAATTTCAGAAAAAATCGGAATAATATATCTATATACCTAGGCAGGTTCATAATAACTTAAAATACTTAAATATGCTGTTAGTATTTTTAAAAGGGGGCAAAATTATTTTTCGTCATTTCACACATAACATAATTTTTTGTGCCTACTACAACCCAATGTATAGCTAAAAATATTTGAAACTTTAGTTGCAATAAATGAATGCTTAGATAGCTTTTTTTGCAATACTGAAAAATCGAAATTCTTCGACAAAGACGTGTCAATATAATAGATCCAAAATGAAGTGCCTAGTAGGTAGTATAGTAGTATGCTTGTAAAAGCTATAGCTGGAATTAGAATGTACTAAATTAAAAAGTAGGCAAACTTCTCTACTGTTTTTATCCCCTACTTATTGAAATGGAACGTGTCATTCTGATACACCTCTGAAGATGTGGAGTTTCTCTAAGGAAGTGAAGAACGGCAAGTTGAATGAAATGACATTGAGGAGGCCGATTGTTAGAAAATGAGATGGAAAGAGAGAGAGAGAGAGCGCCTGTTTGTGTCTACATAATAATATGTATAATACCATTAACCACCTATATAAAACTTATGCATGTATGTGTTTGTGTGTGTGTACGAGAGAGAGAGAGAGAGAGAGGAAAAAAGGCGGACGATGATGCTGCGACCCCCCCGAAAAATTAAATGATTAGAATCAATAAATTGGCAGTCTTTTGTCGCCATAAAATAGTCAGTGAAGCAGACATTTGAGATAAAGGTGGCTCACAAAAAACCTGGAAGAGTTCAATTTCGGGGACTCAGTCATTTCTCGGCTCTCGGGAGAGAGATTGGGGAAAACGGAGAGGAAAATTTCTCGGGTACAAGAATTTTCTGTCTGTATGGGGAAGAAAGAGAGAGAGGCGAGTTGAGGGATTTGTGCAGAGATAGACTCCAAGAGCGAGAGACTTACGGCATGCGCTCCCGTCTCAACATCCCGTCGCATCCTCACACTTTTCCGTTCGTCTTCTCGCCTCGTTTCTCCTCCACTCTCTTGTGTCTATATAGTCTATATATATGTACCTACCTACACTCCGCCACACAATCTACACTTCTACCGTCTGTCTCCCCGCGTCCCCCCACTCATACAGAGAGCTACATACACAGAGCTCGAGTCACTCCACACTTTTCAGTAGTAGTCGAGGATCCCAAGAGCGGAAAGTAGAAGCAGATAGAGCTCGTAATATTATGGGGCAGCTTAAGTGTTTTTATCTGCATATGCAAATAAATACTGTTGTATTTCCACTATTTAGGCGTGCACGATAGGAGAGCATCTATAGGAGTGTGTGGGAACGGTCGGAGTGGTAATGGTAACGGTAATCGAAAGGGGGTATAGACAGTCGACAGATACAGATAGACATGATCGGTCCGTCCGTCGGTTCAGTAGGTTGGAATGATATTGGAGGCTGAAGATTCGAGTCCAAGTCGAAGGACTTTCTGTATGGGTATGTGATTGCTAAATTGAGTGCTATGTAGATATTTTGTTATGCGAAGCAACTCCGCTCGTATATCCGTATCCTGGAGAGGGAGTTTAGTATCTGTAGTGGGTTCAATAATATGAGTAGTAGTAAGTATCGGGTGCTATAGTCTGTGATCTACTCTTCTCTCCTACGCTCCACACTCCTTACACACAGTATATGGATCTTCTTCTAGAAGTAAGTGTTACCGGCCCCAGCACCGGTACCGGTACCGGTACCGGTGCTCTGCCCCGGCCCGGCCGTGGTGCTGGTGTTGCCTGGATTCTGGATTTCGTTTCGTATTACACTGCATCCTGCATGCTTCCTTGAGTCTTCTCATGGCTGAAGATGAGGATTGAGTCGCCTATGTAGGTAGGTAGGTAGACTATGGCACGGTGCTTGGTTTCGCCTTTCCCTCTCCTTTTGGGATTTAGCTGAGGAGAAGATACGTGCGCCTCGTCGGATGACTGACAATAATTCAAGAGAGATCACGATTCTCAGCTCTAGCCTTTGCTCAATTTTTCATCGTTTTTCCCTCTTCTTTGTATTATCATTGAATACCCGCTGTTATCTCGAAGGTGGGCCTGTCAACGGACCTGGGAAGGGACATGTGAGACATGTCGCCCGACTCCACTTGACCCCTTGGCAACGCAACCTTTACCTTACTGATACGACGCGATACGTTTCCTTCCAGGGAACATGCACCGTATCCAGAATCCAGAGCCCAGCATCCTGCACCTCTGTCTATGTCTCTGTGTGTCCGTATCCGTATCTGTGTCTATGATTTTAGCTATGTCTATATCTACACGTATACTGTACGCATGGTAAGGTATGATGTACTACGGTATTAGTTTCTATTACTTCTATGTTGGATTGCTGTTGATGTTGATGTTGTTGTTATTGTTGATGGTGATGGGGAAAAAAGAGAGGAAAATCAGAGCCAGAGCCAGAACCAGAACCAGAAGAGGGTATTTTAGCTAGGTACCTTTTTTTCTTTTTCTTTTATTTATCCTCCCAAAGGCCAAGTGAATGGAATGAGGAAAACTCTCGTGGAGCTGAGCTCAATGAATGTGATGATTTATGACACAAGTTGTAGGAATGAGACAAATTTAGAAGAGATAATACTGATAGGGATAATTGGAGACGGATGCAAATTTTTGCATGATGCCCTCCAGCAGTCACTGACGGAGGTCACGTCAATTCCGAGTCGAGCGTCTCAAGAGAATAATTGTAACTGACTCACAATCCAACGACCTCATCAAACTCACAATGTGTGCAGGATTCTACAGCTAATGATGACCGACAGGACCATGTCAAGGAGGAGAACTCAAGACGGGACCACGAGACCCAAGACGAAGACACACTGTGTGTGTGTGGAGTCGTCCTACGGATTGATTCAGATTCAGATGCTAGATGAGAAGAGGGATCAAACAATAACAATCATGATCACCTGTCTGTAGAACTGTAGAACTGTGGAACTGTGGATTCGAGACTCTGCAGTAAAAAAACAAAAATCTACTTCTTCAAAGTTTCACTACTCAGCTTTCAGTGGTTCAGTCTGTGACGGTGTAGGTTGTAGGTACTACGAACTACGGAACCCTTTACTACTTGAGTCTGGTCTGAATCTAAGTTGGACTTGTGGGATGGAAGTGCTTATCTCAGTCCAATAAGTGTACATAGGATATACCTATAGGGACAGGAGCTCCTAATCATCGACATGGAAATCGACATCAACTTTGTCCTCTGCTCTTGAATGACTCTATATGACAATTGGACTATTGATTCGGACGACTCGGACTTTGGTGGGCGCGTATGTACAGTGAGAGGGAAGAGACTGGGGGTAGCAGATGGATCCTTATCGTCTCCCAAGGAAACCACTTTTGATAACAAATGATGTTCATTTTGACTGCGTAGTCAAGTTGAGACATGGCTCCAGGCCTCACACAACATTTTTAATTGAGCAATTTGAATTCAGAACTGAATCTCAAAAGTACTGGAGGTCTCTGGCCCTCTTCTTTCCCTCCAAGTCTCACAGCTCCAGCTCCGTACCTCCGCAGCTCCAGCCCTTTTCATTCCTCAACATTTTTGCTTTTAAAGTCACTTTCCCAAATCCAAATCTATCCAGCTCTAAATTTTTGGAAGCATAGCCCCTTATAGCAGTACAGTGTTTATACAGACCCCTTTGTATATTATCTCATCAGTGGCTGTCCCTTGTCTTTCGTTCGTCCCAAGAGAAGGCATAGCCACATGTGTTTATATAATGTAGTTAATAGCCGGAGTTATACATAAGGAAGTGCAATCAAGGTATTTGGTTTTTGTGAGTAAACTGTAAAAACTATACAGAGTGAAAAGATTGGTAGGCACATAAATAAATGTAACATGTCCCCGCGCTCCTTTGACTCTGACTCGAGGAATCTGTAAATACTTCCCAATCAACAGTCACAGAGCTAAATTTGTCTCGAAAACAGTTTCTGTGACTGTTTGAATTTGAAAAAGGGGAGGTGGACATCTTCAAGATCAAATTGGAAATGTAAGAAAAGTGAATAGCTATGATCCTGGTCTTGGCCCTATGGTACGTTCGTATGTATAAACAAAAGACACAGAAAAGGGAGAAGAAAAAAACCGGTAGCATTTTTCGATTTTGTCACAGTCTGATCCAGTGCAATATTTCACTACTAATTGGGTCTTAACACCTGCCCAGCCTGAAGATCTCCATTCCAGATTACAGGTATTTTTTATCGCCTGCGGTCACTTTGACTTTCCCTCTGCCTCCCAATTACTCCCTTGACTTTTGAGACGGAGTGCCGAACTTGCTTCTGAACTACAGAAGACTGTACATAGGTACAGTGGACTGGACTTTACATCTCCAGATCCAGACACTTCATGCTCCTGCACACAACTATATGTACCAATGTACCAAGGAGGACGACCTTTCCTCTCATCGTCAGTCCAAAAAACTTACAAACTTACAACGTCCAACACACTAAAAATCTTCCTTAGACCTCTAGACTTAAGTCCAGCCAGGTCCAGACCCAGACCCAGAACCAGACTTGGGCCACATGCATCACACAGCATTCACTATATATCCGACTGTATCTGTATAGATATATATATATATTGCAAAGCGAAACCTCCTCGTAAGAGATAGACATAAGTAGTTGTTTCTTATTGTCAATACAATCTTATCCACATCTTAGCCCTTCTTACAGCTCTTTATTTACTGATACTTACAAGGACCAAACTGCAGTCAGCTACTTCTACATACAACAACAACAACAACAACGGCTACGAGTTGGACAACGACGCAAGATGTGAATGTGATGTAAGAGGGGCACAATAATACTATGTAGGGACAGGGACCTACCTATTAAATGTATTTGTACTTGGGTACGATTAGAGATTTCCCTTCTTGCCGCACTCAAGAACTCAGGACGAAGCAACCAACGATAAGAAACAACCCCCTGCTCACACTGCACTACGTACATATCAGTATCAGTACCATGTGAGTAGATATGTACAGCATCTATTAAGTAGCCTGAAGTATACAATTTCAACCGCTTCCCCTTTTCTTAATACTTGTTTCATGGAAATTGGAATGAAAGTATCAAAGAATCCGTAGCTAAATCGGACTACTGTATAGGAAAGAGGCACGATCGATGCTCACATTATTGACTACGTCCACATCCATCACCCGTGAACATCCAATTCAATCAGCTTAACCACCAATACTTCATCAGTCAGGAGACTTTGCCTACCTGTCTTACGAGATTAACCGCAAAATCCCTCATTTCTTATTCCAATTGCTTTATCAAAATTTCGCTGTCTTCCTCTCAGGCTCTATGTTTCTGTGTGTGTGTGCCTGTGTCTGTGTTGTCGTCCACCATTAGCATTATCATTAATAAGAATTAACTTTGCATGACTGCCCCCTTGAATGATTTAATTTCCTCCTTCGCGGTTGAGTTTTGGCTCTTTGATTTTGATTTTGGTTGAGGTTTGAATTCAAACATGACGTAATATGAATATTAAGTAATAAAATGTATTTAAATTTAAATATCATTAAATTAAATACTGGACTGGGGATGAGGAGATCGAGGGATTGGAATTGAAATTGGTGTGACTCTCAATTAAAAATGTATAGCATTATCATTAGCATGTATCAGTATCAGTGCTGAGAATCAGAGAGCGCCATGTTCTTCTTTTTTTTTCAAGATTATCATTAGGACGTAATAATATATAATATGCTTTTGAAGAGGTAGCTTTTACATGAACTCGGGATAGCTGTAGAAATTTGCACTAATTTTAATGAACTTGAAACTTGAAATTGAAATGAATTTGCTTGTTAGAAAGTGCCTATGTAATTATTTACTTGTAAGTCCGTGTGAATTAAATATCATCGAAGCATTGAGAGAAATAGAGAAAGACAAGAGAGGAAAAAAGAAGTTTGTTCTGAGGTGTGTTTCAACTACTATACATACCATACTACCAACAACTACCACTCATATAACTCATAATATGTAAAGGGAGAGAGATAAAACATGTAATTAATTCACATTCAAATTGTTGTGGTTGTTTCATAAGCTGAGCTAGTTGAACCCCGACCTAAGGATTATAAAGTTGACTCGCTCCGTCCACACCATTGGCATTAGTTCCAGTCCCAGGTCTCGAACAACTACGTAGGTAGGTACATATGGGGGAAAAGTTGACAAAAAACTGTGCGGTAAATAAATGTGAATTGAAATTAAAATGACAGGGTGAACAGATAAAATTGCCTCATGGTATATCAAGCTCAAATGATTACTAGTATTGTATATCTTATAAAGTTAACTTTAATCCTGTGTTACATAGTGTGTTATGTTGTGGTGGTGGTGGTGGTGGAAGTTCAAGCTGGATTTACTCATGGTAAACAGCACGACGTGGACTTTTGTAAAATAATGATAAACAAAGCAAGGAGAGAGGGAGAGATTGAGGGGGAAAAAATCCTGCCGCCGGGATGAAGATGACAACTGAGCATGGACGTGGACATGGACCGCAATTGTAATGTGTACTCGGAATGGACAATGAATGAGGGCGATGACGATGACTTTACGGAGTGTATATGTACAGGATGTGATTACGATATATAACATAGCATCTGCATCTCAAGAAGAAGAAGAAGAATAAGAAAAGGACAGGAACGGGATTTACACTGAAGGAGAGAGAGAGAGAGAACTGAGACATGAAGTCGCTGTGGTGAATTGTTGTTGTTGTGAGTGGGCAGTGTAATAATTGACTTGATAGTCCTACAATTTACATATCTAATGTGAGTGCATGTTATTCCCTGTGGAGCTCCTTATGTTTTACACTTTTACGCCTCAATGACTTTATAATGGACTCTCAGTGACAGAGAAGAAAAAGTGAATGTGTTAATTTTCTTTACAATTATCATTACCTGAACATTTTCATTTCATAGCCTTTGCGCTATTTCTTTTTTTATTTGAGCCAAGCCAGTTTTTTTCCTTCTACCCCCATCGCATCCCATTCGTCTTCTACCTCTCGTCGACTTATTTCTCCTTTGTTTCCTTTCCCTTACGCGTGTTTGGAAGTGCTTGACAATTAGAAATAGAATTATTATTGAATTAAGAGACTCTTGGGTTAATTAGATTGTGGAGGCTTTTCCAACAGAAACAAGTATTCAATCAAGCTGTATGTATCACACTTAACACAACTTTTTGTGGAATGGACTGGGCCTGGGCTCAAGTCCGAGGTACTGGTATGGGTAAGAATGATTAAAAACACGGTGGGTCAGGTTTCTACATTGCGTCATCTCACCCTGCCTTGAAATTGAAATAATGTGAATGCTATTAATCGTATTCATTTCTAGAACACGTTTATCATTGTACACTAAACACAAATCTACTCGAAGCCCCTGTGAATTTTGAAAGGATATGGTAATTCATAGCTTTATTATTAATAATAATTGTTAAAAGACGGGAAATAAATCTATTCCTCCACAGATCGTTTTTATTTTCCAAAGTTTAAAAGTATCGCTGGTTATCGCAGAAAGAATATGAGTTTAAGCTACGTACCTAGTTCAATTAACATTTTTCTATTACTTGATTGAGTATCAAATTTTGCAGAAATTAAATAAGCCTTATATGATTGTAATCGTAATATTACATGCCCATACTATAGCAGATATGTTTTTGTAGAAATAATTGAATAGATGTGAATTTTATTATTTTTACTACATTTTCTTTGTATTGCAAAACCTACGTACATATAGAATATTATTGGGGTGCAATAATAATAATGGAGTAATCGAGTTTTACGGAGGACCATTAGTTGCTCACGTTGTGTTGTAGTAATGGAGCGAGTGAGTAATGATTGAATACCACTAACAGTGCAGCTCTTGATTTTTTATACTGATACTGCGATAATTATTACGTTTATATCAGAGAAAATTCCAGTCTTCCAAGTTCCATAGAAAGCAGTTTTATTTTTCCTATATACAAAAATCATTATGATATATTTGTAATAATAATATACATCATAAATACTTGATAGATTCCTATTCACTGATAAGATAATAATAATATTAGCTCTACGGACTCCACAACGAATGTTCATATATTATTATGACATAAGCAACATTAGCACCGTAATTCGTAATAATTGTGAGCGTGTTCCGCGTCCGCTCCGTTATAAATTACAAACCTATAGATGTCTAGGTAGGTACATTTTCTTTGCAGTTAAAACGATCTTGGGTAGGTAGGTAGGTAGGTATATAGGCAGTGGGGATATAGGGATGTTGACAGGAGGCACTTTAGTTGGAAGACAAGCATTAAGAGGAGAAAGAAGAAGAGGAACAAGCTAAACGACTGAACAACAAGGCGCAAGGAAGGGTTTCCAGTTACAGAAACAGAGCACTGTGTTCAGCACTGTGTCTTCTGTCTCCCTGCCTCCCTGCCCGTGTGTGTGTGTAAAATAAAATGTAATAAATATGTGTGTAGCAATAAATTATGAGAGGATAGACCACAGATTGGATTCTAAACAGAAATGTAGACGTAGAAGTACATACTACACACAATGAAGTCAAATTAAAAGTTATAATAAAACCCATACACCATCCCGCATGTACCTATACCTATATAGCATTTAGTGAGACAGGTTATACTACTACAGTAAAGTGTGGAGTTTACAAGAATTTGAGGACGAGGAGGCACGGTATCTATAGGTCTATGTCTATTTGATATGAGGAAAAAGTGGTTAATATTGTTATTATTATTATTATATTTGGGCTTGGATTTAGATGCGTTGAGTTGGAGTTGGAGTTGAAGTTGGAAGGTACATATATAGGCAGGCCTACCTATACATAAGATAGAACGGTGACTCTCGCGGTATGTACAGTTTTTAGTTGTAGTACATGAGAAGAGATGAGAATGGGATTGGATGATGATGATAAATAAAAACGTTATGGAGGCTTGTAGGGAAAAAAATGGCATATGATGAGGATTTTATATGGAGGTTTTTTTCTTCTTCCTACCCCAGTGTACAGCAGGGGGCTAGACTGATTGGGCAATAATAGGACCCCCATTGTGTCATGGGGGCCTCCATTTCATATCATTTAGCTCTTCCTAATGAAATGTATCGTTTGATGGCCCAGCCTAGGCCACCAAAGTGGATTTTTATGCATCATCACATTCTAAATATTGATATTTACTGTAACGATCATATCATCTCCCTTTTTAGGATCCTCACGCAGCGCAGCATATCAAATCCAAATCCAAGTCCATATTCCAGATTCCATACGTGTCTACTTATTTATTAAGTATAGATCCCCTACACATACACACACACACATAGTCACCCAAAGGTACGTTTAGTACACTTACCATTAAGACTATGACAGAAACAGCATAATAAAATTGTGTACATTGTACGCTTGAGCTTCATACTGCAAAATACACAAGCCAATCATAGCACTAACGATAAGGTACTTACCTATAGCTACTTATTAATATTGCAGCAGTATAATATACTGTATCTGTACTTTTCTTTGTATACACTCCAGCTTATAGTTCTTGCAAAAGTTTCATCCGAAAATAATAATAATAACATAGCAAGAGAGCCATATAGAAGATGTACCGCACGAGAGTGAAGTGAGTCAAACTCCAACTTTATTGCCATCAGTATTCGGCGTCGGCCTGAGCACATGGTCTTATTAACAATACCAACCGATTCTGCGTAAGTCATCCATAATCACAGAGAGTCAAGAAAGCTGAAGTGATACAATAACTCAATTATGCATACCATAATTTTTTTCACTTTAGCTAGCCGACTCAATTACTTCATCAACTTCAACGAATCATTGACATGAGCGACAAATTCCATTTTTTAAAATTTTGCTGGTGCGGTGAAGGCCAAGATGCTTAAATAAGAAAACGTAATTTTCAATCCACTTTTGCATGCTCAGCCCACTAATATATGAATAGTGCCATAAGCTGTGTGGCATAGTATGAATACTGATTGAGTCATATCACAGATCATTGCCATTGCAATAGTTTTACTCCTAGCAGGTAGGTAATTTCATGATCTGAGTACACACTATTTAAGCATAAGATTCCTGGAAAGATTCAGGGCGAAAACCCGGAAACGACTGACTGGACTTGTACTTGTACTTGGAGTGACATGCAGTGTACGGGGGAGACAGGACTTACTAATATGTATGTGACTATAATAATAAACTTTGTCCAAGTAGAAGGCAGGAGTAAATAAATAGTAAATGCGAGCGATATATCCACAGCCCATTGTCGTCGTCGTCGTCATCGGCATCGGCATCGCATCGTCCCCATCATCATATCTGCATTAGTAAGCAATAATAGGACTGTCAACTCTGTCTCACTGATCCTCAGCTCACTCCAAAAGCTCCTTCGCTCAGGACAGAGTGAGAGTGAGGAAGGAAAGATATACACAAATGTGTCTGATAAAATAGAAATAATAAATACTATCTTCTCTAAGTATACCAAATCTGCTCAGTAGGGTTCAAGCTTAAGCACATTTAAGCAGATACCTACACGCACGCTCAGCATCTTCCCTCTCTCTCTCTCTCTCCCTACTACTACCACTATCTATATGAACTGCACTATTGCAATACTTATAATAGGTTCACACTGTCTATAGCATGTAGCACCACTGAGACTGCAGTTCTGCAGAATGATTAGAGCACTGGAGCATTGACATTGACAGCAGTATAGACTGAGTACTAAGCACTGCTATAGCTATATAGACTGAGTAGCAGAAACTTTGTGGAAACTCATAGTTTGTTTTGTCTGAATTATTATGACCGATTATCGTCTATTCGTCTATTGAGTCGTTTGAGATATGAGATGGTGTAGGAAAAGAAGAGTAAAATATCACCAAATAGAATCTAGCTGATTGAAAAAATGACAAAACGACTTTTCTCTCTAAGCCTCCAGTCCCATTATTTATTCCCTATGTATCTCTCTCGCATCGTTTACGCTCACGTTCTCCTACTACAATTTCTTATATTACTACTGATACCGTTACCGTTACCGATGCCGAAGCCAAAGCCGAAGTCGAAACAGCCGAAACTGATACTCATCTCATACTCACAGTATAAATATTGAAATACTCACTACTGCGTTTTCCTTTTTTCAAATGTGAGGGATCTATTATTTGTCTGTCGGTCCCGCTATATAATTATATATACCTAACTACTATGTTGCTAAAGATAAAATTATAACTTTTAAATTCAATTTTGCTATCACGTCGATTAGACAGATAAATGGGCTTCTCATAGTGTACACAATCAATGAGAATAAAATGATATTGCGGTTTAGAGGCGGCACTAAATACTAAATAGAAGAAAAAAAGTAATGAATTTTTTGGATTGTTGGTGATGCAGTATATGCGTGCAGTATATGCAGTATGTAGTAAGTATATAGCGAGCAGATCAAATAAGTTAACGACTAGTTTGTCGTTGTCTTTAACGCTCATGTTATTAAATTGTATGGTATTGTATTTGTTTGGGGAAGATCCACACGTGTGCATTCATAGCCCATAGCCCATAGCCCATACTTTAGAAGAAGATTATGAGCTGAAGGAGAAAAAACGGAAAGGCCTTTTACTTTTGCTCGGAGTTGGGACTATGCTATGGGCTGTAGCTGTGGTGATGGTGGTGTATTAATGCGAACGATGAGAAGAGGAGGAGGTGATGTAGGTAATGATATGACTCAGCCGAAGCCGGTACCGGTACCGGTCTCCGTTTTGGTTTCGGTACCGTATTCGACGCACTGCTTAAAGAGCCACCGCACTAACACTGGAGCTTCTTCCACGGCTGCTTCTATTACTACTACACTGCTGATGATGATGATGTGTTGAGCGAGATGATGTGTTGATAATAGCAGTAATGATCATGAGAGAAGGCTAAATGGGACAATTTAGAGAGGAAAATGAGACGAGAAATAGCAATAGCAATACAAAGTGAATAATAAAATAAACTAGTCCGTCTTCCTTATAATATGTACCTTGTAAAAAAACTTTTGGCATTTTACTTTTTAGCCATTTTGTGTATTTTGTATTTCGTGTTTCCTTACTTCGTATCAGGAATTGTACATCTTCCGTCTCTATAAGTCTATACTATCCGTATCAGTAGTGTGTAGGTAGTTACATCTCCTTATGATTTGTAGGTGACTCAATTTTTTATTATTTATTCATGTTTATGTGTTGTGTTTATTTTTCCTCGTACAGTGTAAACTAAATGTAAACTGTAGGGACATTTTGACAAAATAATTATTACGATTGTGTAGTCGTCACATTCGCACAAGACAAGAGACAGTGTTATACACTTTGCACTGTATACACAACATTACACAGTTTACTGCTTATAGTGTGTACACGGTGCTGAATTCCGTGTGATTCTGATATAGCGGCAGCGGCCAAAGATCTTTCTTGCTTTCTACATGGTTTTCATATACGGACATACCTATGCAAGGGAGGCATATACCATCGAGGGAGAAAGATGGAGAGAGAGAGAGAAGGAGGAAACATGTAAAATATCAAAGAAACAAGAGTGGCAATTTTAATTATATTTGTTCAATGAGTTAGTTTACAAATATTTTGCATGACAGCTCAGTTCCGTCCCGCTCTGTTTCAAAGAAGAACGACATTTTAATTATAATCATAAACGCTCAAATGTTCATTTGAAGTATCAGTACGACTCTCGAGAAAGAGGGTGACTAGAAAATAATGCAAATGGGAAGGGAAACCAATGGGGCTTTTACCTACATAGGTGCATAGCCCTCATATACTGTGGTCTTGGTTCTTGGTTCCGTTCTCTGCTCTCTCTCTCTCTCCGTCTGTCCCTGTTTCTTTAATACGTCGAGTGGAGAGATGACTTGGGACTTGGCAAAGTGTGACGATGTCGTCAGAGCGGCGGCATATAGTGAGCACTATGCACTAGTGGTAGTGGTGGAGATGAGATGGGAGAAAGAAAATTGTCTGAATCTGATTTCGAGTCAAGTTGTATATGTGTAGAGACAATGTGAAAAATAGCAAAGTGGAAGAGAGAAGTAAGGGATCGTCCATAAATGATATCACTCAAATTTCTCCCTTTTTAGGACCGACCCACCCTCATGTCATTTCAAGTCATACTGCAGGTTTAGACCCACCCACCCCATAGTATGACATCACTTATGTCATATACACTAAATATTATAATAAATTAAAAATCATAATCCGGATTGCTAGTAAAAAATTTAAAGACACCGGCAAAATATTTTTTGTTTCAAAATTTTGAAAATCAAAAAAATTTCAGAATCTTTTTAACTGTTTATGAATTCTGAATATTTTGTTTTTTAAACACATTTTTCGAAAATTGTGGTTTTTTTGATGGATCCAAAATTCTTGTTTCTTCTATCTAAATGTATTTTTAACCCACGGAAAAATCGAATGACATCATTCAAGCCCGTTTGAGGGACCCACCGTGTCATTTAAGTCACTTTTTTCTGAACTGAGGGACCCACCTAAGCGATGACATCATTTATGGACCATCCCTAATTGTTCGAATCGGTCTCTTATGACAATAATGATTCTAAGGTTTCCTTTATTACTGCCAAATGACTACTTACATATACGACCAACGACACTACAAAGTCTACATAGGTACGTTCCTACCTATGTACCTATATAAAATTTAATTTGACTCTGACTTGGGCTACCTATATCCATAGCAGAAGTAGAAGTCAAAGTAATATAATAAAAAATTCTACTATCTGTATTCTGTACGTCGCGTCGAGCGCCGTCGACCGCGATTCCATTTCTAAAAAGGTTGAGTCTCTCGCTCAGCACTCTACACTCCTACATTTATTGTCAAGATACATCTGTGTATATCATAATATGTACATACACCTTGCCATACATACATATGGGAAGATAGGGCTCCGTTTAGCGTTTACATTATATAGGGGGAGTGCTAAATGGCTTGTTCGTAGGACTACTGGCTACTCGCACTATTACAGACTCCCGTGAGCTCATCACGCTGTAGGTTTTTGTCATTATGTGTCACGCTAGTTCCTATACTCGACGACTCTGTACATTTTTACAGTTTTGCAGTTCTTCAGTTCTACAGTTCTGCAGTTTCTCTATAAAACTACACGCTATATTGGCTATGCATATAGAGGGGACGTTTAGACCCTGTAAAAGGACAAGTAAGAAAGGAGAGGATGTATGATTATATATAGGTGGCGGGAGAGATGTATCAAATAGTCCCAAGGGTGCATAGAGTGGAGATATGTATGTGTAAAAAAAATCTGTATTATAAGTTCCCAGTCACCTCTTACCGTTGTCGTCGTCGTCGTCGTCGTCGTTCGGGTGCCTGATAAGAATTTGCTTAAAAACCCGTTTCGGGCTCATTTCCTCTCTCGCACACCCGGGGAAAAAGTCCAATTTCCGACTTGTCACGACGTTGATATCCAATTTATAGGACTTCTCACATCCCTTCCTACCGACACTTTACAAGCACTTTGTGGAAACGCTCATCATCGGAAATCGTTTAGGACCTCTTCCCCAAATCATGATACACCAAGTTTCCAACACACGCTGACCCGCCATTCACTCAACTCCTATCTCCGCTTCTTCCTTCCCCAGTCTACCCATGTATACTATACGGGGAGCATATCCTCCTATTACGTAACCCAAAACCTTTACAGGGTATAGAGACAGGTATCTAAACTAGGACAGTTGACTCTCAAAGCCACATAGTTATACTCTGACTGTGTGAGCAGCGCTCACGCTTCGAAATTCTATTATATTCTTACCACCTCCTCCACACTATTACAACAACAACAACTATTACGTCCAATCTGTCTCGCTTTCTGAAACACTGCCTGTCTCCATTTTTCCCCCCACTCTCTCTCTCTCTCTCTCGCTCTCGCTCTCTTTCGCTTCCAAATTCAGGAATCTTGAAAGGACTACAACGCACACACACACACACACACAGGTTAACCGTATAACGGGAACGGGAACGGTACAGTTCATTTTTCAAAAAAAAAGTATAAAAAATTAAGGATCATATCAACAAAAGATTTGTCTTTTGAAGCTTTGAAGTCATGTTGGAAGCGTAAGCGTAACCGCCACCGAGGGCGAGACTGAGACCGAAACGAAAAAAATCAATACTGTATGCACACTACCTTACCTAGGTACGTTTCTTGTTGTATATCAGTGGTTTACGTTTTCGTGTTTTATGACTACACACAGACACATATTATTATAGTGAGTCGTGTACAATGGATATAGGAACATGCATTTGACCTACGTATATACGTATACATGCTTAATTTTAATGGTTAGTGTTATGATTATTACTATATTAGGCAATTACATCTATTATAATATGTATTTAAATCTCTATTAGCCATCAACAATAACACTTTGATATACATTAGTCAGTCGGTAGAGCATCTGTAGTTTGGGAATAAAAATGTCATTGCTTATTGTCATTAATCAAAAATTGAGTGGAAAACCAACAAATATTTAATGTATATTTTCTCGTTACAATACGAACGATAAAGTTAAAGAAGATGATAAAGGCTTCATCCTTTATGAGCGTACTATATTATTATTATTATTATTATGATGTTCTTATTCATTGTAATTTGATTGTGGTTGAATGGGAAATTTGCAAGCTGACAAAATTATTACTGCGCACCTATTTGTCCCTGTGTAATAATTTCCTTTGTTGAACATTCAGTTTCACTCAGAGAGTGTGAGGTAGGTAGGTAGGTAGGTGCTGGTACTGTGAAAAGCTAAGTTTTATTCTCTAAACTTCTTATTCTTTACTTCCTCAGCTGAAGAAGGGCCGTCTTCCTTACTTGTTTTTAGAGTTCAAGTTTAGAGGAAAAGTTGGAAGAGGAGGACGATGCGATGGTGGTGATGGGATGGGAGAACAGTGGCACTGGCACTGGCACTGGCTTTGGGACCGTGTGAGATGTGATGTGAGGTGTGTAGCTGCGTGGGGCGAGTGTTTTTGAGAAGACTTTTCGCTACCTTTTAGCTCACATAATAAAATAATATTATTATTATTATGGCTACTACCATTTTCGTTCGAGATAGCTTTGTCTCTAGTGCATGCGCTCTTATCGCCTACTGCTTTATGTCCTTTTATACAGGGATCCCCGCACTTACATACTACGCTCTACTGGGATAGTAGCTCCTACACTACATTACACCTTCACCATATAGATATAGAATAACATGGCATATAGGATAGGATAGGAAAACCAAGACCAAGAACGACAACGACAACGACATCAACATCGAGAACGAGAACGATTGAGATAGAAAAAAAGGAAGAGCTAGACAGGAACCTTCTGAAAGCAAATTAACGACAAATGACAGCAACTATTTATGACTGAAAAAAAAACTATCATTATGAATCGTTATCCAGTTTTATTCCTCTTTATACTACTTTGACTCGACTAAATTTTTATACAAGGGAAACCTTTTCGAAACTTCGTCTAACTTCCACATTTCACATTATTTTACACAATCACATTACACTTTATATTTATTTATTTCCACTACTGTCTACTCTGTATTCTCTACTCAAAGACTCAAAGGTAGATTGGTAGGTACTTCCATTTCCACAGGCAAAGTCTAAGGAGTGTCCTGTCATTCTTGCTTTCTGCTTTCGTTGTCATCTCCTTCTGTGCTCTGCTATTCAGCCTTTTCAATCCCTTCTTCGCCTAACACACACCTTAGCACCTTCTGCCTTCTTGGACGGTAGGTAGACGACACCTCACTCACTTAGTTGTGAGGAGCTTGATACTTGTACTCTATAAATGCGTCGTGCATTTTAATCGCCATCACGACATATAGCCATCCAGAAAAACAATGACTAGCCCCAACCGCAAACGTTTATTGAGTCCTGTTGTTGTTAATCATTAGGCATCTTTATGTAGGACTGACGAATGTAAAATCCTCCGACTAACTAATTCGTTTCCAGTCAGCCGTCATTTTATCGTTATCGCTCTCAAATTGTTATTGAGGATCCAAGGTCATATTATTACCAAGAGAGAGAGAGAGACTGGGAGTCTGGGACTGAGACTGGGACTGAGGAAAAATCATTTGTAAGAGATGCGTTTTTGTATTACAGGAGTTATTGACTAGGTATATATGTAGATACATATGAGCATAGCTGACATGGCTAATTGCATGTTTGGTCCTGTTTTAAATGGCGGCACTTGGACTTTTAGATCGGCAATGATTTTTATTAAAGATATCGTTCTCGCTCTGACTAGTAAATTTAACAAGATGATTGACGCTCTTTCCCCTGCCCTGCCTGCTGTATGTTGTTGTAGTTGTAATTGTAGGCTGAAACTAAAGGAGAATGACTGACTTTTGAAATATTTTTGTGAGATCAGAAGTTTTTCTGCAGAAATGAATCATAATCTTAGTGTTGGTCAGAACCAGAAACAGAAGACGAGGCAGGCACAAAAGGTGTGGAATTATAGTGTCAGCGGACAGTTTTCTTTGTAGTAGGTAGTATGTACATAGTATGGGCTCACAATCAGAATTCAGCAATTAAATTGTGTAGTGTGAAGATACTAATGAAAAAAGCTTATCGTTATCGTTGCTGAGGGAAAGGAAACAAGGAAAGGGACATGAGTAGAACTAGTAAGCTACTTGTAACGTCATCAGTTCACAGCAAATTAAGGGAAGAAGAACTAGTCTTTTTATCTTTAGATCGACAAGCAAATACATAGCCATTGTTATTACTGTATGATGTGCTATGCGTCATGGGTTGCTATGATATGGCATGGTATGGTATACGAAAGCCGATGCCGATACAGAAGAGCTCTGTGTGCAGGCAACATTTTTTCTATGTCTGAGCTGAACAGAAACATAATTTGAATGTGATAAAAGAAATCATCCCGTTTTGTTTTACTAAATGAACAAAAGCCGACAGCCGACAGGAGCTAATCGTTGGCTGAGAGAATGAGATATATTTATTTATTTATTGCAAAAATTTCCACATGTCACGTAGTGAGTAGTAAACAGGGATGTGGTCGAGTAAAAGTACCTTACCTACATTGAAGAAAATATATATTTGACATAAAATACAAAAGAAATAACCAGATTGTTTATGATAATATGGTCTTAATCATTTCTAAGGAAACTCTACACTATGTAAACTATTTAAACTATGCAAGGAGATAGATTGACGTGGATATTGACGTTGCTTACCTAGTTGCTTCTATTTCGTGTTAACAGTATGGCAGAGTCACTGATGTGTGGACTGTTTGGTTCAGAGTAGAGTATATAGAGAGAAATTTAAAATTCATTCATAAATTTTACGTGGTTGGTTGGATTTGGATGTTGGGATCCTCTTCATTGAGAAAATCAGAAGAATGTGAATGGACTTGCTTTTCTCTTGAACCGGCTGAGGCTGAATAACTGAACTGAATGTGAGCTAAACGGACAAGGAATGTCGTCTTTGAATTGAGGACAAAAAATGTTCCCGGATTTTAAGGAGTCCTTTATTAGTCTATTAGTGTTTCAAAATTATTTAATATTACATGATCATTTTTAATTTGGAAATTTTAAAACAAAATTATAACATTTTTAGCACTTGTCAATCCAACTTAATTTAAAATATTGGACTTTTTCAAAACTTGAAATTAGAACATTTTGAACTTTTTGAACCAATTTAATTTTACATTTTACAATTTTAAAATTATATAGTTCAAAATAAAACGTTTTGCACCTTTCGAGAATATCAAATTAGCAAATATTTGGCAAAAATAAATTATTTACTATCAAGTAGCCTATGTACAGCGAGCGAAAATAATTTCCTTTATAAGTAATAGGGTATAAAATAGGTAGAGAAACCTCTTCAACCTCTTTGTCATATTTGCTTCAACAGTATGGATATCGGCTTAATTTTTCCATTCGACTCGTCGTATAAAATTCTATTAGCTAAAAACTAGAATTTTAATTCGAAATCGAAACTACACCATTAATAACCCGCACTTTTAACTCTTAACCTTCATTTTGAAATTTATTACATTTTCTTGTTTTCCACCAAAAACACCTCATCATTCCATGTTGTCGTTGTCATCATTCTAATGGCATAGCCGTAGTAATAACAATAATTATTCATTGGCAATAATTTGCGTTAATTAAAATAAAACATAATATAGACTATTCATTGGACGAGAATTAATGGATAGCAAATTAAAAGAGGATCAGCAGCGTAATCTACATTCAAGGTTAATTTTTTTAAATTTTCCGTAGGGTTCAATTCCAGTGTATATACCAGTGTATATACAGTGTATTCATTCTCCCAAATGACGAACGTACCATATTCTTTATGTACATACAATTGGCAAAAACAAATAATGAAATAAATTTCCTGTTTTAAGTTTATCTCTTCTCATGCAATTAAATAACTACGAACTGTACTAGCGATTAAAGTATGGACGAATTGTTTATTACACCAAAAACACTTGTCATAAATAATTTTTAATGAATTGTAAGTATATTGTAATGTTTCTGCTGAATTATTGTTTCAACACAGGGGCTGATTGTGAGGAGGAATTTTGTGCTTTGTACACTGCCACCACCTAAGCTACTACCTGTTTTCTCGCTATAAAATTAAATGCTTTGCCAAAATATTTAAGTACCTACCTACATATTAAAGTACATTTAGCCCATTTGCCTTTGCGTAACATCCTCTGCTGTAGATTGTTAACTGTAACTGTAAGCACTCTATAGCAATGAAAAGAACACATTATATAATTACTGATATTGAAAATATAATTTGCATAAATACAAGATCTTCTGCTTCTCATCCCTGACGTCAATGTCTTAAATATTTGCAACAATTAGCGAGACGTTTTTGCTTTTTAATTCGCGAATTTTCGCACATTATTGATATGCATAGGATTATTGAATGTTATAAACGGACCTTATACTAAAAAGGCTGTTCACATAGCACCACTTGTAAATGTAATAATAATTGTAAATGTAATAAATACAAGATTGCAATGTCAGCTGTAACAAATTTGAACAGAAGCAGATTGCAGTGGTAACTAATTGCGCGTAGTCTGTACTCAGTAGCAGAATTGTTTAGGGAGGGACAGTGGCCCTATAGACTGATAGCAAAAGGTAACTTTTTACAATACACTCAAATTACCAGCGAGAACGACATCATTAAAGAAACACAAGTAAAATCAAAATCAGCAAAAACGACAAAGTGGGAATATATAAGATAACATTGTCTAACAACAACGACGACACATTTCTGGTGGCATTCTCACATCTATGAACGAACGAATATAATATGTATTATTGTTAAAAAATTAAATAATTCCCTTGTACATGTAATCCCAATTACACATATGCATTGTGTTTCCATCACAAATAATAACTTTATTACTACGTGACAAGCTTTTACCCCTACCTATTTGCCACAGATATGCGCACCTACCTACCTAGGCTATAAGTAGAAAAAATGACAGATTTGTTAAGGAAAATACACGTGTGTTTTTCGTTGTGTTATAATAAAACTTAATATTTTTTTTTTATTTCACTACCATTTCCATAACTGTCTTATAAGTGCCTCCTGATATATTATGTAATATACACATGGAGTACATGTATGTGAATTTCTTTTGCTCCATCCGTTGTCGGTCTCGGCTTCTCGGCAGTTAAAACCAAATACCTTGACTTTCATATATAGGACTATAACAATAAGAAACAAATTTGAATGCAAAATATTCACTGTCCTGTGACTCTGTTGTATTAAAAAGATTGTGTGGAAAATTGTACTTATACTAATTGTACGAGCTATAAACTACAAGTGTGTAGTGTAAAATAGCATATAACTTGACAATGAAGTCAAATATTGTATGAAATATATGCGCTGTATCAGTCCTCATAGTAATTACTCCCTGCTTAGATAAGCTGTAGTAAATTAGATATACATCCTTTGGAGTGTTTAGATGAACAGTTATCTGTCTCTGCAGTTTGGGTCCCACGTTTTTCACGAGACTCTTTTATTTCATAAAAAGAGAGTAAACGAAAAAAAAATGAGTGCCACAGGCACTGGTATCGGTACTGGAACTGACACTGGCACTATTGAACAGAACAAGGTTGACGTTGACATACGCATGGCATGGAGATGAAGAGTAGAATGGAGCGAACACTACAATAAAAGGTTGAATAGCTCACACACATTAATCGTCGCAATGTAATATTAGTTTGTCTTTGTGGTTGCTGAAGTATTGCTCTGGCTATGTATATGGAAGCTACGGGGCTAGTAGTTGCACATGAGGTATAGTATAAGGTAAATATGAGTAGGCTTCCGTATAATGACCAGCGCCACCAGGATGAGGACAAGGGCGAGAGTAAGATTACACAGACAATTATATATATTATGTATATGGAGAGAAACTGGATATTTGGATGGTTTTGGTTAGACTTTGAGTGAGTGACTATGTGTGTGTGCTGACTTGACTTGCATTCGTATTTGTATTTGTGTTGTTCCTTCTTGGTTCTTGGCTGTTTGTGTTTTGAAGAAACCTGAGCTGTGGAGTGTTGGAGGAGTAAGTGAGGTAGCTGGTATATAGTGCTGTTTGTTGGCTGGTGCTGGTGCTGGTGGCTAGTGCCAGTTGCCGGTGTTGTGTGAGGTGGTACACACATAGTGGTCGTGGTCAGAGTTGAGCCCAGTTTAATTCCCTATAGGTTTAATTGCCTATCCGTCTCTCATATCTAAGTTGGAGGAGCAATTAGATCGACAGCATTTTGCAATTAAGTGAAGGAATTCACCTGTGTCGTGCCTCTTATTACTAAACAATTTACTTCTCATCGGTAGTCATTCTTTGTGTTTATCTACGTGTTCCACGACGGCATCCGTTTGACTCAACTACATTTTCTGTCACTCTATCCTCGTCCACTTGCCACATAGCTATTGGAACACTCTTCGTTTAGGTATTTATATAAATGTGTGTAGGGTAATTCTAATATATTGATGGCAATATAGAAATTACCTATGGATATATCATACAGAGAGCGGCCTACACCTACCTATACATGGATGATATCTGATCAAGTAGAATATCAATAATAATGACTCATGGGGTAGTGTTGCAGTATCTAGTATCTAGAAACTATCATGTGACTATCTCCCTAATAAACTGAGGAAAGGCTTCTTCCGTTTCGTTATTATTACACCTTCTTTTCGTAATAGGTCGTAGTCGTACTCACTTCTTGAGGAAGACTGACGCTATCGTTCACGTTGGCGTTCTATAGGCCTATAGCGGCTTCGAGTTGCGCACATACATATGGTGTGTAGCATGGGCCACGTAAACTTCGCTTGGAAGTAAAGTATAATAAATACTACATAGGCACTAGACACTTGGACATTTGGCTTTTTGGTTCACATGTTTTTGACGCACTCACGAATCTCCCGTTAATAATTTATAGTTTACTTGGAACAATTATCACCGACCACAAATAGGTATTTTGTTCGTACTTTTACGGCATCGGGCACGACCAAAAGGTTCCCTATGTACGTACATATATCATATATATGCACTTATATACCCAAGCGTCATTATTCCAAAACCAAACTCTCTGTTAAATTTCGTGTCCTTTCATTTGATCGTCTCTCCTCGTAATAGTAATAATGCAATAGCTTAAAATATAGATACCGTGTTGATATCTGTCTTATTCTTCATTCTCATAAAGGGTTCATTCCGCTTGTCGGCTGTTACTTCCAAACACTTCACTCACCTTATTAAAAATTTAGATTTTATACTGTTCAATTTAGCGTTAAAAATCCTCCCGCCTGTCTCCTTTATAATTTATAAGATAAGATATTGGAGTGGATAGGTGTATCTGTAGACTGATATAGTTATATATCCTCTGAGTTGAGGGGAATTATTCAAACAGTTTTGTAATTTTACCGAATATTTATTTTGTAATACTCTGTACGAAAACTCACATACAAAAAAAATGAACTTGTACAACTTATACAAAAGTAGAACACAATATAAATATGTAGCAATATTTTTGCTTTGCACGCTTAGCGCTTAAGTAAGAATTAAAATACGTTTTTACAGCTCGTATAGGTAACCTATAATTACATTATGGGGGAACTTATATGGCAAAAATTCATTCCTAGCTCATACAATAGTTTTGTATTAATGATAGCTAAAATATGTCTGAGCGTTTAGACAAACATAAATATGTCCATTTGTGACAATAACAATAACAGTTGGTATTTTTTAACGATTATTACTATGGATTTAAATGAAGTAATTTTTAGATCAAAGTTTTTGAACTTGGAATTGGAATTGGAAACTGCAGGGTGGCGTTCCCGCAAAATCCCGTGAATTAAAAAAATATTTTTATCGTCCAGTTATTCAAATAATATGATGGATGATAATATTATATAAAATAAAAATACGACCACAACTACTACTACATATAACCTGTGATACACTCATCAAAAGCTTGTGTCTATTATTTATAATGTAGATTATTTGGGAATTGTGCAATTAATTGGGAGTTTTGAAGCTATGAAGAAGATGGTTGGATGGAGATTAGGAGATTTTTCAAATGGATAATGGATAACTTTATTATTCTCTTTTATTTATCTATATAGTGTTTTTCCAATCCAAGTCCGACTCGGACTCGGACTCATCATCCACCACAATCACATCATCACACGAGCAGACACAAGAATTAGGAGCACAGGATGAAAGAATACCCAAGCCAAGCTTATAAAGACGAAAGACCACCAGTGAGATGAGATCAGGATGCATGAATGAGTTGTTTGGTATTGGTTAGGGGAGACGTATGCACATATATGACTGGACACTGCGGACTGGAACTGTGGCTGTACTTTCTTGATTGTTGAGCAATTTAGTAATAAAATCTCTTGGCTTGCATGCAAAATAAATTTACATTTTTACAGAGAACACTCTACGAGAGAGAGAGAGAGAGAGAGAGAGAGAGAGAGAGAGAGAGAGAGAGAGAGAGAGAGATTCCAGAGGAGAAAACCATGAATATTTATTGGGATGCTCTGGTCAGACGTTTACCTTTGATTCTGTTGTGGTCGGCTTTCAGATACAAATTTAGTGCATACTTCCCTACATATAGTACTACATACTTGTATAAGATCGCTTCGTTTACATATGTAAGTAATAAATAATGCTCAGATTATCCCATTTAGTACTGGTTTATGTTAGAAATCAATGAAATTCCATGGACGGCCGATGCCGAAGCCGAAGCCCAAACCAATACCAATACCAAGTCATGAATCCAAATCAATAAATTGGTTTACTTCATCATCCACATGGAGATGATGCGGGTCTGCGTGTAGCCATCACTAGTCATGGAAAACTTTAGTGAGGTAGAGCGAAAATGAAAGAAGATTTGTTGAATAAGTAACTAGCTAGGTACTCATATACTAAACGCATAATTATACACAAGATATTTGCCCGTTGATAGGGTACACTACTTTAAATTTGATACTGATGGTACATTATTAATTGTATTTGTACACTCTGAACGCATAGGATATTTGTATTCCAAACTACGAGCCACCGTGGGTACAAATGCGAGAGCAGTATCTGTTTATATGAGCATAGGCATATGTGCAGACCTTTTTGTTTTTCATTTTCATAGAACCGTCTCATTAGAATTAATTTATTCCGTTGTGATTGTTTAATGATATCTGTAACTCATCTTCAATATGATCATGATGGTTTCACCTTGAATGGAAAAAAGTCCACAGTCTACACAGTACTAGACAGATCACAACAACAGTGCGAGTTCCGAGTCTCGATCATGTCTCGCTCTGTGATTTTTCTAATTGAAAATAAACAGAGAGATGAGTGAGTCTCGTTTGCGTCTTGATACATTTACTAGTATACGTCCAGAGATAAGCCCACGCTCAGCTTCATAATATAGATGATGCTAAACAATTTATTTAAAATATTTTTCCTTTAAATTAAATTACCTAATTTAAATATAAGCAATTAGCCTCTCATCCTTTTTTTGTGAATACCTCTCCACTTTTTATTTAAATGATTGTTTTCCATAAATTTAATTTACATATACTTCAATGATTTTTGTATTTTCTGTATTTATTTCTTTGGGTCCTTTCCTGCTCTTTTATTCCTGATTTGTCTTCATTATATTATACAGAATTATATTATGAATGAGTCAGAAGGAAAGGATTTGTTACTTCGCTTTTGTTTTAGTATTTAAGAGAATTTATTTTATTTACTTGGACTTTGACTTGAAGGTATGAGTTCATTATGCTCATTTATTTCTTAGGTTTTTTTATAAATGGATCGAAGCATCACATCGCAATAATATATTTTTCATAATCTTAATCTTAATCTGAATCTTCTTGTCGAGGAGTCTTATCTTGATTTTGATTTGTTATTTTTTGTTCTTTTTGATTTTATTATTCACATATGGGGCTCACAACGTCATAGTCACAATCACAAACTACAACCACAGCCCTTGTTATGTCCACCAACACCAAGACCAACTCAATTCAACTTGGAAATAAAATTATTAAAATTATGAGATATTTGATTTGATGAACATAGATGTGATTCTGATTAGGATCTTCCTACACAAGGGTATGGTTGTTTATATAAATGTAAATTTAATTGTTATACAGGTATCTGTAATTATTATGCATATGCAATATTAAACTGTATATCAACGCTTGTATACCTACACACTGCAGACTTCAGGGAAAGGGGCAGACGAGATACGTACGAGACGAGTTTAAAAGTTAACAATCATATCAAATGGAAGTTGAAGAGAAACAGAAGTAGGTAGTACATATACATGACAAGACGGTAGGCATGCAAATTAGTTTAACAATATTAAGTTGCAATAATTACGTATGTACTTACATTAAAAATTGTAATCTATACATTTTAATTCCAAGGTGTATTCGTAGTCGTCGTACTCGTCGTACTCGTAGTAGTAGTGGTCACTTATTTGGCCAATTTTGCAAAATAAAATGAACGCGCTTGTCTTGTTTTGTACTCACTCATAGTCAGTGATCAGTGAAATTCCAATTGAATATCCCATTTGAAAATGTAGATTCAAATAATAGCAATTAAAATCTGTTCTGGTTTTTTAAACAAGAATTCCCTATATTATTGATTTGATGATTTTATTGAATCTTCTATATAGACTAGACGATATAGGATTTTGCAATATATATAGTTGTATAGTGCAAATATTATAATGATATGTTACGAGTATTCCTTAAACGTTCACAGCTGCCGAGTGTACTTTAAATTACATACTTATTATCGTTAATCATACTCTTCGAAAGAAAGACCAGAAACCAAACCATTATTGCTATACGGCCACAACCGTAGCCGTAGCCGTACAGTTACTCACATAGCACAGATATGAGAGCGAATCACCTGCTGAAACGAGGGTCAAACCGGTGACCTTTATCTGAACCGGGTTCAACCCCCGAGTTCTGCACACTCCTACCCCAAAGTTCCCGAATTAAATTTTATGATTTTAGGAAATAATAAATAAATAAATGTTTTTATTAATTAATGAGCTTAACCTACACATTCATACACTATTTACATATTTACATGATGTACATATGATGGAGCAGATGGTAGAGTTTAGTTTGGGGGCGACCACCAAGTTACATTATAGGGGTAACTACTCCCGAGGGAATATGGCAGGAACTGAACTATGCTCGAAGAGCCAATGCCTACCTATGTCTATGAGATGTTAGAATTTGCAATGTTTACTATTTTATAATTTTGAATTAAATTATTTTGCATGAATTAGATTTTAATATATTAGTAGTTATAGGCTTAAATATCAGAATTATTTCCAGCGGATGAGTGGCTCAGGGGTAAGACCGGTTGAAGCGCAATCACTCCATAGTCCCCACCCCATGAGCTCAAGAGGACTGGGCAGAAAGGAGATGTGATAGTTTGCATTGAGGGTTTCCAGTCATGAATGCATTCCATCTCCCTCCCCCTCTTCGGCCCAGCTTGTCCTGTCCATCCTCAATTTTGAATAAAAATATTAATTATGTAAATTTTATTTTATTTAAAGTGCCAATTATAAGAAGTGAAGTATTATTTTAAACCAGTGAATTGTTAAGGAGGGTTGACAGCGACGGGGTCTCAGTTGTCCAAGCTTGAGTTCTATGAGACTGAGACTGGGGAGATGGTCACGGTAACCACTGACGTCAGTTAGCCAATAACGCGGTCAGGGCCCGCTTCCATCCCGATTCCCGATGCTGTCATCTCCTCCTTTTGCCTAATTGAATTTTGAATTTAAATATTAAGTGATGACTTGAATTTGAGTAACAGAATTATTTTAAGTTTAATTTTTAAGAAGTGAAGTGCGAATTGTTAAACCAATGATAAATAAGTGGGGCTATGGCTCGGGGAAGAAAGATTCTCTTTACCAAAAGGACAGAATGACCATGACGGTGGTGGAGCAACCAAGGAATTTGAGCAACATAATAAGCAATCCCACCACCGAGGTCAGAGAATCGCTTCCCCCAAAGCTCTGATATTTTGGAAAGAATTTTGTCGATAATTTTCATGAACATAAATAAATAAATTAGTATGAGATGTAAATGCGATGAGTTTGTGGGTTCACCGGTGACTAACATAGTGACTACTTAAGTAAAAAGGAATTACGGCCAGCATGAAACCTTACTTAACTTAGTTATGCTAATCGTGCACCTTGACATTGCATACATACTTAATTATATAAATTCATCATATTATGAGAATCGAATTAGTTTGCCCATGAATTAATTTGGACGGCATCGAAGATCAGTAGAATTTAAAGTTTTTACGGATAAATATTTATTTAGTATTAATCGGAAAAATGATACTGATGGGAAATGGAAGATTGAATTGAAATTTTAAAGGGAAAATGATACTGAAAATGATATGAAAGTTTTCCTCTGCCAGACGGGCAGGGACGACAAGCCTTACTTTTAATATGAAATTATTACTTTGATTTGTTTTTGGTTTTCATGTTTTTGATTTCGTCCACACAATTTTACAAACAATTATAATTTTTACAATGTCCTTACGGATACCGAGGATACGGATTACAAGCCAATTTGGATCCGAAGGTGAGTTTCCAGGTGAGTACAATTTTGATCACAAATATTAAATATTATTTTACAACTCTGATTTTGATTTATCGAAGACCTCAGATTATTATTTTGGATTCAATTAAAACAAATATTGTATATGGGAAGCACCACGATGGAGAGGAAGAATATTATGAAACAAAATGATAATATAAAATCAAAACTGAAATAATTCTTTTTCTTATTTTTAGGTTTCGTGCACCAACACGATTCACAGAGGATCACTTCACTCCCTTGATCCCCCCGCAAATTCCGAATTCTCTTAGGTGTCTCCATCGTGATCTTTCCCACCAAAAATATTTATAAGATTTACGGAGAAGAAAATTTATTATATGTTATCGTGGAGAGTGGTAATTCGTGACTCTTTAGGGCAGTGCTCCTTCTTCTCCTGTTTTTCGATGACTGGCGTGGCTTCGTACGGCAATGGAATGTGAAGCTCCACTTGTAGCGAATACGTTCTGTTGTTGGTTCCGCACGTTGCTCCCAGTTGAGATAGAAGGATGCGCTGGGTTGAATGGCTTCGGGCTATCTTCCTGTTTTATCCTGTCTTCTTCTTCTGGCTGAAGATGGCTTTGTCCACTCTCCAACTATAGGAAGAATTAAGGATGAAGGCGCAGTGGCATTTTCATTCCCCTTTCACAATCCCCCCGCAGCAGGAGTGTCCCCTACGACTGGAAGCTGAAACAAAAGGAGAAGGAAAATGGCACGCACACAATTATATCATACCTGATTGTAATTGAAATGAATGAATAATTATTATTTTGTGGTTTTTGATTTTGCAGATTAATTTTAACTATTTTGAAAATAAAATTTGTTTTGTTCAATAAAAGAAAATTTTACAACTTTGGAAAATGAAACTGATTTGATTTCTGAACTGCTTTATTAATCATAAGAAAATGTGTTACTGCATAAATTTCATACTTGCATGGAATTATTAAATTTAAAATTATTCAAAAGAAAGACTGAATAGTAAATTTCATGACGATTAATCTAACCCCAGGAGGGGAAATAATTCATAATGGTTTTTTAGGTTAAGTAGAATTATTATATAAAATAATAATAGGAAATAGAATTAAGACAATTGTATTACGAAAATTCATGTGAAAGAAAATATATATAATGAAATGCATATAAATCATATTTTTATGGAGGCCTATCTGAAGAGAAACGTACAATTTGTACCAGTAAATTTAAAAAGATAGACCCTCCCACCCGATACCATCGAATATAGGGTATTGCGAGTGAGGAAACCATACTATATTAAGACATATGAAATATTATTTTTAGATTAATAAATGTGTAGTTATGTTTTTATACGTGTAGTCTTTAGTTTTAGATTTTTATATTTTTATGTTTTGTGGGAGATAATAGAATTTTATAATTTTTAACGTAGATCTTCAAATATGCATCTTGCAAGTATTCTGTTTAAGTATTTAGAGTAAGGAAAAGTAAGAAAATTTTAATTTTTATAAGTTTTAGTGGGGAAAAATTTATTTCGGGGGAGCACTAGGGTTCTTCTTCGCCTTTTGAGCTGGATCTGTAGACGAAGCTTGAGCTGAATTTAGATCTTGAGCAGGAGCAGGATTTGAAGACGGTCCAGGACGCGGAGCGTCAGGAATCGGAGCGTCTAGATTGATTCGAGGTAGATTTTCTGGGTTGAAAAATTCCCGTGGAAAAAGAAAACCAGTGTGAAGTACGACGTATCCATCTTCGCGGTGCGTAAACGTAAAACTCACATTCTGGTTCATATTGTTTACCTTCAAAGTTCGAGGATAAATACGTGGCGCATTATTCGGAACTCGGGTTGGCTTTATTTTTGTAAGAGCCGGCGGAGGAGGAGCAGGCAAACCTGCTTGGCCCGGTTGACCCATCCCCCGGACTTCTATAGGCGGCAACGGCAACGGATTTACCGGATCTAAGCGTGGCATGAAGACAGCTTTAATGAAGGCAGAACGAGGAGGAGGATTGAAGTACCGCAGGAGGGCGGTATTTACGAGGTTGGCTGTGATTCTCAATTTATTATAAGGAGAATTTATCCCTTCATGCTGGACGAAATCATTCTTATACCCTGGGCAGATTATGAGGATGTTAGGAGGATCCTCAGTAATGACAATCTTCCTAGGAAAGTCAACTCTTTCCTGTGTCTTCATAATTTCGAAATCATTATTTATGGTTTCGATTTTAAGGGTGGCGGAGACGAGTGCTAATTTTTCTTCTTCGGAAAAGTCCTCAGGCTTTGCTTGAGGATTAATTTTGGCAGGAGTTGTACTCGGACTGCGAAGTGAAGCCAATTGGTTTCCCCGAGGAGAAGGTTCGGGAAGAACCTGATGAATATCATCGGCGAGATTAGGTTGAGGAAGAGGTGGCTGAGGAGGAGCTCCCAGAGCTGCTGAAGTAACGGTAGCTGGAGCATCACTCCGATGCAAAACAACATTTCCACCCAGTTTATACTGACGGCGATCCGAATCAATTGGAGGCTTCCGTGCTTCACCAGTAACGGCGCTGAAGGTCTTGAATTTTATTTGAGATGCCTTTTTGAGCACACGTCGAGAGGAACGAGCGGGCGCCTTCAATGCAGCAGCGGAAGTTGATGCAGAAAGAAGTGGAGTGGAGCGAGGAGGCGGTGGAGGACGTTGAGGCGAATATCGAGATGGACGACCCTTTCGTCGGATTGTTCCACCACTTTTCTTAATGTGATAATTTTGTCTGCGTACAGCATTAAGAAAATCTTTCTTACGTTGAAGCAGATCGGATTCTTCTTTCTTTTTCTTTTCGGCCGCAACCCTGGCCTGTTGATGCTGAAGAGCATTTTGATATGTTTTTCGGGCAATATTCCCATGCGGATGCAATTTTGACATCTTTTTCTTTTTCTTAGCCAACGCCTTTAAAGTTGGCGGATCACGTTTAGAAGATGAAGCTTTTGGCGGAGACTGAGTTCGAGTAGAAGTTTTCCGCGGCAAAGATCTTCTCGGAGGAGTACTTTCCGGGCTAGTTTTCGGAGATGGTGACCAAGAAGAAGCCGAAGGTTTAAGCGGAGAAGGCGTTCGAGTCGAATTCCTTCGATGAGGCGTACTACCTGGAGAAGGACTTGCCGGAGGAGATGGCCACGAACCTGGCATCTATTGAAAAAGTTCACAGATGGGGGCAAGACAATTAGAGTTTTGACCTAAGAACTTTGATCACCCCCATGACTGTAACACCAAAGTTTTGGTTATGGTTTTGAAAGGGCGCCGGTACTGTACTGACGCTCTGATTCACTCTGAGTTTTAAATTAAAGTTTTACAACTATGGAATGTAAAGAATTTACATTCTTGGCAAAGTTTCAAATTATATAATTTAATTTGGTCACATATTAAGATCTAATTAATTTTTAATAATTTTTGGGTACGGAATTTATTTAATTAGTTTTATTTTTACTGAACTCTGTTTAAATTTTCCGAAGATTGCCTACATAACTTAAGTCTGTGTGTACCTCCACAATTACTACATCTCCTCACTCTTTTCCTTTTTGGTTTTGGTTGGAGGAGGGGACAATCGGCAAAGATGTGCCGAATGTTCCCTTGCTCCCGACGGGACTTACATACGGGACATTCCCTAATTTTATTGTTAAAAGTAACCTGGGTCTCATTGACCATATTTTTGTCGGAGTTAGGTCGCCCTAACGCTGTGCATTCGGCGGTGACGGGTGCAGGATTTTGGGTAGAGGTGGAGGCGATCTGTGCGTCCAAGTCTGATGATTTAGAAGGAATAAAAACAGGATCTGGATCCCAATTAGTTGCTTCGGTAGGACTTTGAGGGGTGGACCCACACTCTCCCGTGTCGGGCCCAAGCCAATAGTCTTCCTGGTCTGAGGGGATCTCCATCTCCTCAATATCATTTAGATCTATGTCCATATTGCTGCGACATACATTTGAAATATTTTAAGTTAGACTTACACCCTATCCCTAACTGAATAATTAAATTTTCCAATCATAAAATATTTATTAATTATAATTTTCACATATTTGGTAGGACTCTTGAATCGTGAAGTCCCAGATAAGAAATCCGATCGTTGGAGTTCCGATCGATCTTCATCTCTAAGAATTTCGGTTCAAGGGAACTAATTGAAATTTTTCACATATTTATATTTTTACTTCGAATTTTCAAAGAACTTTACTTCCAATATCTAGACAACTGAAAGTAAGTGACATCATTAATTTAATCTTTTTGAATATTTAATTTGGGAATCAATGCAGAAATATTCTGATTCATTGATCCAACACAGTTTATATAATTATCAATTAGTTTTACTCCCATGAGTTTCAACTGTTCCTCATGAGTACTTTGGGATGAAGTTCCCTCCCCGTCCCTACTTTTGATTTTCTGCGAGCTTTTGGGAGTCCCAGGAGCTTTAGATTGAGGGCTCTGGACCAAGAATTTCCGGGTCGCCCTGCGAGATCTAGTGATAGCTCCTGTTCGTCTTTCACTGTCAGAGAGGAGGCGGGGAGTAACTTCGCGACGTCTCCTACGAGACTTAGGAATTTTAGAGATTGCGGAAGCTTGGTCCGCAGTGGAATCATAATAGTCAGTCGCTTCGGACTGAGAATCAGCGCTTTCGCTATCGGAATTACTTTCAGAATTGTCTCCCGAAGGAGTTTTTACTTTATGAGAATCTGGATGTTTACTTTCATTAATTAATTTATCTGAACTTAATTTTACTTTTTCAGTTTTTCTACTTATCAAAGTAGGAGTTAAAATTTTGTTTCCGCTGGATCGAGAATGGGCGGACCCTTGGGCGGAAGGTGAATTCGAAGATTTATTTTGTTCCCCCGGACTCAGTCCAGATTCCCGGGACTGGTACGGAGAAAGTGAAGTTTTAGGACTCAGAATTTCTTTGTCCCTGATTAATTGAGTTTTAACTAAATCTAGATCTAACGGATTTGATTTTGAGCAGGTTCTGTTCTCACTCAGGGTCGAGCTCGTTCCTGGACGTTCTACACCCCTCGGGGCGGTGATCACATTACCTTGAGTCGAGCTTTCGGAGCGAGCTCCGATCTCTACACTCTGTGTCTGATTACTCATGTGTGTGTTTATGTTTTGGCTTACATCTAAATTATCATTATTAATAGGAAAATATTGAAATTTATTATGAGGAATAAATTTTGGAGGCTGTAAAAATGGATTTACAGGTGGTGGACCTAGTCCACTTTTTGAACTTAACGTGGCAGAGAAATCTCTTTCCCCAGTCGAACTGGCGTAATTGCCCTCTACACTTGTGGAAGGGAAAGATTTTTCAAATTGAGTCGAGCTTGTGAACAAAGGTTCACCCTCTACACTCTTTGGTGGGGAAAAATTCTGTCGCTGAGTCGAGCTTTCGGAGCAATTTCCGATCTCTACACTCTGAGAATTTTGGGTGAGTCTGACCGGCCGAGTCGAGCTTTCGGAGAAAATTCCGATCTCTACACTCTGTGGTCGTTCAAACTTGGAGTTCCCACTTCCTCCGGAGGAGCTTGAATGTATTACGCTCCCCGAAGTAGTGTTTGAAGAATTTGTTTTGTCATTGTCAGTGTTTGTGTCTGTAGATGATAAAATTTGCTTAGATTTTGAAGCTCTTTGTGTCCAGGCTTCTGGATTTTGTGAGCGCAAAATCTTACCATCCTGTTTATACCCCCCAGGCGTTCGGCAGAACGCCGACTCATTAATTAAGCCTGGATACAAAGGGTTTTGAACATGTGTTTTTGAAGTTGGAACTTGTGATTGAAGTACGGGGGCACGAATGCCCCAAGATGAATGTGAATGATCGGTACTTCTTATGCTTAATTGAGGCGCTAAAGAGGAGTCACTCTCAGAATGACGCGAAAGTGGCCCTCTTGGAGGAATTGGTGTGTAGGAATTTGGTGGTTGGGCTGAGTGGGTAAAATCCCCCCTCGGCTCGACATCTACAATAGGCATATTATTTATGTATGGTGGATCGGCTGTTGGATCCAAATGTGGTTCGGAGAGGAATGCGTCATCGGCCGGGACTGGTCTGACCTGGTCAATCCACCCGACGTCGACGGGTGTTTCTTCGTCCGGTAATGGCTGTGGATGAACATACTTTTTAAGATTGTGACCATGAGCTAGAAGTAAGTGGCGCTCCGAAAGGCATTCGTTGATGTCTTCGTTGACGTCACAAAGAAAGTATGAGTGAATGTTTTCATTTAGACTATAAACTTTGTATGGACCTGTATAATGTATTATGAATTTGGCATGGGTTCCGGCGGGGCGAGTAAAATTGCGCTTCCACACCAGATCGCCAATGTCAAATGTAATTGCAGGATAGCGTTTGTCGAAGGCGAGCTTCCGGCGGAGCTGACTTTCGCAGGAATTGTGAAAAGCCTGCATCCGTACCCGGAAGAGCTCACCAATTCGAACTTGCTGTTGTTCAAGGTCCCATTCGGGATTGAGATGAGGAGTTAAAAGATTTGCTCCATAATTCGGTAAACTTATGCCATGCATAAGGAAAAAAGGTGTAAATTGAGTACTCGAATGTTTAGCCTGATTATATTGATCTTGTACCTCGGGGAGGGCTTCATCCCACGCCCGACGGTGATCATAAATTAATTTCTTTAAAATGCTCCCGAAAGTAGAGTTGACCCGCTCACAAAATGCATTGGAGCTCGGGTGATACGGAGCAGTAGTGACACGTGTAATTTTATGTTCCTCACAGAATTCGATGTACTCGTTCGCAATGAACGCACCCCCATTGTCAGTGACAATGCATTTGGGATGGTATTGTTGTACGAAAGGACGGAGGACTTTGAGGAAGTCCTTCCACCCTGTGGTTTTAACTGGGTACAACCAAAGAAATCTAGTGCACTGATCGATTATTGCTATGATATATTCATTACTCCTGAATGTTTTCGGAAGGGGTCCCATATGATCAATAGAAATTTTGTGTAAAGGAATTTGGGGAGTAATCATTACATTTAAGGGACCTCTATTTTTCCTATTAATTTTGGCGTACCTTTGGCAAGTCACGCAAGATCGGCATACATTAACTACAATTTGATGCATATTGAAAAACCAATATTGAGTGTGTAATAAAGCAAAAATCTTATTGTTACCTAAATGGGATTTCCGGTGGAAGTCTCTAGTCACCTCCTCCGAAAAGGGGTACGGTAAGACAGTGAGCCACATGGGGCCCAACGGATCATAATTGATACGTTCGAGAGTTCCATTCTCGTTTAATTGAAAAAGTTTACGGTATCTATTCTCTCCTACATAACCACCTTCGATGTCTTTTTGTAATGAGATAATAATTTTAAGTAATTTAGGATCATCGGTTTGAATATTGAAAAGCGACATGGGGCTATCGAGAATCCAGTATCTAGCCGGAGTAAAATCCGTAGCCCGAAGTGAACAGAGTTTTACGGTTGATTCAATTTCAGGTTCAGCGTCAGAAGGATCGGGTAAGTCACGCGGAGGACGACTGAGACTATCAGCCATCTCGTTGTTCTTCCCTTTTACATGAAAAATTTTGATTTGATAAGAACTTAATTTGAGACTCCAGCGAATCAGGCGGGAATTAACTTCAGAGGTCTTAAGGATGGAGGTCAACGCAGAGTGATCTGTGTAGACATTGATAGGACGACCTATGACTAAGCTATGTTGCTTTTCAAGGCCGTGAATGATAGCATAGCACTCCTTTTCCGGAGTAGACCACTTGAGCTGCGGACCGGTGAGAAGATGAGAGTTAAAAGCTAAAGGCCTACGAACTCCATTGATTTTTTGAATGAGGCAAGAGCCTACGCAGTATTCAGATGCATCCGACCATAATTCCATTTCACCTTCTTCAGCTGGATAAGCTAAAAGCGGAGCATCGATGATCAACTTCTTAAGAGAGTCGATTGCGTTACGGCAGGACTCGTCGAAATTAAACGGAGCATTTTTCATTAAGAGTTTGAAGAGTGGTCTGGCCACGTGTGAATACCCATTGATCATGCGACGGAAGAAATTGGAAATTCCAATAAACCGCCTGATCTCCGTGGTGTTCTTCGGATACGGATAATCCACAATGGCTTTGACACGTTCTTTATCGATGCCTATCCCATCGGCGCTAATACGATGTCCGAGAAAAATAATTGAAGGATAAGCAAAGAAACATTTTGTGGGCTTTAATTTAATATTAGCTCTGAGACAAATGTGAAGAACTAACTCTAGCCTCGCGAGCACCTGAGCAAAATCTTTGCCACCAAAGCTCGTGTCGTCGACATAAGAGGCTAGGAAGTCACAGAGTAGGACATACCAGATTTTATTCATAATCTGTTGAAATAAAGTTCCAGAATTTAGAAAACCATAAGGCATAGTAAGAGGACGAAAGACACCTAAGTGATTGATGTAAGCGAGAAAGTTACGGCAACTTTCGTGAAGACCTATCTGTTGATATGAGTTAGCCATGTCGACGTTACAGAAGAGGGTACAACCCTCGAATTTTGCAAATAAAGAATGAGTATTTGGAACTGGAGCTGCAATGGGTTTGACCCTTTTATTGACATCTCGAAAATCGACTACGGGGCGCCAATCTGTAGTGCCCTTACGGACAACTAACATACGGGAGACCCATGAGCTTTGACAAGGTTCTATGCTTTTTCTTGCGATTCCTGCCTCAGTTTCGCGGGTAACTACGTCCTGAAATTTCTTGGACATGACTGTAGCTTGGTGGATCATTATAGAATCGTCCAACATCTCGATCATAACTTCGAGAGTGGCACCTGTAATTGGATCCCTAACAGTGGCATGGAAATCTTCTGGTTTCCACCCGAAAACGGAGTAGTATTTACTGAGCAATTCACGAAGTTGAAGTTTCTGTGAGGGTTCTAATTTTTCATATATATTAAACTGTTCAAACTCCGCGTCGGAGAGAGGCTGGCTCCCTTCAACGACCGGAGGAGGTGGTATGATTGTGCGTGAAGAAGGATATTGTTGGAATTCTGTACTAAGTCTAATAGAACGGAGGTGATTGTTGTCCTGAGGAATTATCCGATATGTAGTAAGAGTGTCCTGAGCGGGCAAAATAAAATCGTCATTGTCCGAATTTGCTAAGTGACAGACGCCTTGGCCATCCTCAATACTGAGGCATGACTCCATGACGTTGAGACCGAATTTTTGAAAAAGAGAATTATTTGGTTCCAATATAATGTCCCCAGTAAAAGATCTATCCTCAACATAAACATTTACTGGGTTTAGACGATCATGTTCTATAAAAGTGGGTATGACGGTACAAAGTCTTAATTTAAAATGAGGTAATAATTTTTCTGCTCGAGAGGACATAGTAGAAGTTGAAAAGCTTTGAACGTCCTCATCGAGAGTGTCATCTGATTCATAACAAGGACGGATAGTCTGAGTGACTGAGGAGTCATCAGACACATCCATGTCCCCTGGAATAATTTCTGCTTGAATATTAAGACCATAAAACGGGTCATCTAATAATGGATTGAAAGCATAAATTATATCTGAATTAATATTGGACTCAGGATCAATACTATCAGTTCGAGTTAATTCCTCAGAAACTTTCTTTATCTTATTCTTTTGAGTTATGGGTTGTGAGTGCAATCTTTTTAAGTTCTGTTTAGATGATGAAGAATCAGCATCTGATGGATTGGAGAGGAACTCGACAGTACCTTCATAGCACATGACCCGGGCTCGATAAGCTTTGAGAAGATCCATCCCAAAAACCAAGTTATCGCGGGCTTTGTCGAGTACGAAGAAACCCCATTTAATCCATTGCCAAAATTCTTCGATGTACAGAATGACATAGACGTATTTAGTGATGATGTGTTTATTTCCATCGTTCAGAGACAACATAGCCTGAATTGGAGAACAAGGTTTAACCTTGTGTTGTAGCTCTAAATTAATAATAGTAGCTGGACTAATGGTACTGATTGTAGCTCCTGTATCGGTAAGAACTTGAATATAGATATCGGATCCATATTTATTTTTGGCTCGAAATTCGCGGCGAATCTCCATAGTAGGCTGAGATATAGTGCGCGCGAAATGAGTGGATCCCTCAGCGGGGATACTAAATGGATGTTTCAAGAGTTTCATAATTTTATATTTGGGGATGCCATCGCAGGCTGCTACCCTAGAATGAAAATCCGAATCCGAATCCGAATCAGACTCAGAGTCTGGTTTTGAGTTCTTACACTTAGGAGAATTAGGCATTAAAGAATACGGAGAAATTTGTATGCTTTGTGCTGTAGCTGGGAATAAAAATGTAGTTTCAGTAGTATCTACGATTGGAATTAATTCAGGCTTATTTATTATAGTAATATCAATATCAGTTGATTCAACCGTACACGGATCAATTGTTAGTACTTCAGTTAGGGGCTCAGGTGTATCTACACCCCCCCCCCCCTTGGGGTTTAAAGGATCCTGAGAATGAGAAGAAGGATTCCTGGTAGCTGAGAAAGCAAATGATGTTCCTTGTGGAGGAGGAACTTGCTCAACTGAAGAGATGCTCGGCCCATTCTGAGTGGTTAAGCCTCTTAGAACTTGAGGCGCCGACTGCATTAATTGAGGTGCAGGCTGCTGATAAGGATGTGGAAGAGACGGATGAAATTGCTGTTGAGGCATAAATGGAAGTGACTGAGTAGAATATGGTAACTGTAATGGAGTATATTGAGGTTGTTGTTGTTGTGTACCTAATTGTGTAGTTATGTGTTGTATTGTCTGATTTAAATTTTGCAAGGCTTGGGCATAGGCTTGCTCTTCGGCTGGCGCTATACTCCGAGCTGCAGTGTTTTGATTATTATTCGCATTACTATTATTGTTATTCGAAGCTTGAGGTCGATTATTATTGGATTGTTGGGAAGATCGCGCGTCCTTCGGCTTAGGCGGAGGGAACGGGATCCCCTGATCTTTCAAAAGAATTTGACACCTACGAGTATTGTGCCATTCACTATTACATTTAAGACAGTTAAAACGACCTTTATCGTTTTTGGTCTGAGTCTTTTGAGCTTAAGCAAAAGATGAAGTGTCAGCACATCTATATTCCAGACCGTCCCATGCTACATAATAATCCCGGTTAATGAGGTCGCTCGGCTTTTTCTGATAAGGATGAATAGAAGTGGAAACGGTGCTCGGAGTTGCTTCGAGACCTTTTAAATAGACTTTAGGTTGGCCGTGCGGAGCCCCACCAGGACGATTATTTGGAGCACGGTGCGACTGGCTGCGTTGAGCTATGTTAATGTGTCGTTGAAGGATGAGTCTGAGAGAATTGATGTCGGTCTCATTCTCAACCTTTGATTTGTAGTGATCAGGCAGACCGTCGATGATCTGCAGGATCTTCTTTTCAGGATCCATTCGAGGATCAATGAGATCGAGACAAGCGGAGCGAGCGGCGATGTAGTCGCTGGCATTTTGCTTGTTATTATAAGCAGTGGCATTTAAATTCATTTCGGCCCGTCCGGAGACGTATGACCTATCGAATTTACGCTTAAGATCTGCAATTAAATCATTCCAAGCTTGAGCACATGCGCGGTAATCAGTAAAATCCAATCCGGTCATGTACAAGTGTTTGTTATGAATCCACCATTGTAAAGCCTGCCCAGTGAAAATTTTGTCAAGAGTGGTCAGGACTACGGAGGGGTGAAGGTCGAGAAGATGAATGTATGAGCTGAAGTCAGTTGCCCATTCTTCTGCCTCCTTTTCACCTCCGTATTTGGGCATCTTTTCGGCGCATTTAGATTGATGGTATACGTTGTAACCCTGGGAGCTCATGCCTTTTTGTAGTTTCTTCATAATAGGATCTACGATTCCGGCAATCATAGCTACTTCACGGCGAGTAGGAAGAAAAAGTTCCTCATCGGCACTGAAATCCTCCTCCTCCTCCTCCCTATCTGGAGGACGGAAGGGATTAGTAGGTTCGGGACGACTCGGAGTCGTCGGTGCCTGAGAATGTTGTGGAACAGTACGAGACTGCGGACGATGGCGATGAGCCGAAGCAGCGCGAGCTGGAGAACTAGGAGCTCTAGCTGGAGGAGCTTCAATCTGTAGTAATCTAGAACTGCGTGGTGGAGGAGCAACGGAGGCCTGTGCCTGTGGTTGCTGATTTGTATTTGAAGGAGGAAAAGTTGGGTAAGCGGAACTCGGGCCCGAAGGCAATTGAGTTGGAGGAGCCATATGTGGCTGCTAAGTAAAAGTATATTGAGGTTGTTGAGTTTGTGGATAACTAGGATAAAAATTTGTTGGAACTGGTTGAGGAATTTGAGGATAAGTTGGATATATGGGTGTGTGTGAAGTTGGATAAAAAGTTTGAGTCGGAATTGCATGTGAGGTCGGAGGATACCCGGTATGCTGTGGTGGTGGTACTTGAGGGTACTCCCACACATGCGGAGGCTGAATTGGAGCCTGTACCGGTTGAGTTGTAAGTGGAGGATTTGGAGGAGCAGTTCGAGATCTAGAAATATGCGCTGAATGATCGATAGCAGCATATTGTACAGCCTGAGGTCGAGTGCCAGGCGCGGTGACTGGTCTTTGTGTACGAGGCTGTTGGGTGGCTCTTAGTTGAGAAACCAAAGGAGCATTTTGAACTTCAGCAGTAGAAGGCATTTGAAGACTTCAAAAAGCTGAAGTTAAATTAGCCTGATTTGTTTGAGGACGACTAGGCGTCGATGGTTGTGATACGGTTCGATGAACTGAAACAGAATGAGATTGACCTGGGTCAGAGTGGTAATGACCAGTAGGTGGAGGCGAAGTCCTTATGAACTCTGCAGACGGATTAGTCCGTCCTACCTCTTCCGGCTGGAATCGTACGGAATTTTCGCTATGACGGAAAGGATTAAGTTCTGACCCGTTTTCAACGGAAGTCAGATAATCGTTGACAACATTTTCTAATGTATTTCCGGTATCAATAGCAATTTGAATGATATGCAAATAAAAACTGTCATCTAATGCCGCGATCATAACAGGAATTTGTTCCGGCGGGACATGTTCCACCGTAAACCTTTCAGCGAGATAAGTATTTATGACTCGTTTATCCGCAGCAATATTAGCGTAAGTCAACGAGTGAGGGTTATTGTCAGAACGATTACCAGAAAGTACAGTAGCCACAGACTGTGGTGATGTGTGAGCTGTATTCTGAGGCAATGTTTCAGAAGAAGCCATGTAGTTACCCGGATCGGGACCAATGGCCTCGAAAGTTCCGGTAACTGAAGAATGACCTTCTTTATATCCAAAGGATTTTGAAGCACAGACGCCATCAGGCCATCTGGCTGGGAAGAAACCAATGGTTTCCCCTGCTTGAACTACTCGGTATGCCGGACGAGAACACGACCGAATTGTGTCTTTTTCAACGACATAACCGATTTTGTGAGTATTTTCCTTGTACACAATTTTGGGTGCGTCCCCGATGGGAAGGGTACGCTTACGATAAGCTATGAAACCCGTTGTGGATGCTTGATCGAACTGAACTAGAAAACTTTTGATTCGGTGACGAGAGACACTCGCGTTACCTTCACTCTCAGATTGTTGAGTAGACTCACTATCAGTAGCCCAGGAGGAAGCGGATTGGTCTCGATGTCCCTGACGGGAAAAATCAATCCCTCTCCTTGATCTCCCTTCCCGTACGGACCTAGTAGTGCTACGAGAACTTGGGCGAGAACGAGACTCATCTCGATTGAGATCATTTTCTGGAATTTCGGATGAAGTCGAAGCTACGACCTCCTCCAATAAATTCTGATGTGGAGTACCCGGTTCCCCACGATTAGGGTTAGGAAAGACAGTACGATTTAAATCGTGTTGACTTCCTAAGAAACCGGTGGCTTGTGAGCCATCAAGATCTTGTGAGGAAATCTCCTCCCCTCCGGCCTCGGCCATGTTTGAGGGAAGAGGAAGATTTCGAATAATCTTAATATTGAGACTTTAATTGAGAAGAGCTTTTTAGAAAAATTCTATTCTGACTCTGACTGAATATTGAGATAGTTGATGCGGATCTAAGCGAACGCTTCAGATCTTTATGATTACTATGACCTGGCTGGGAATTCAGAGCCTTTAGCAAACGCTTAAGGAATAAATTCAATTACGAGTTAACTTGACCTGCTAGTTGTTACTTAGGAAAAATATTTGACCTTCCTAAAACTTCTACAAGGAAAGGAGTGGGTTAGACCTACTTAAAATAGAGAGGAATGACCTTAAACTTAATTATGGGGTACGAAGAGAAGGCTCTGTCTGTTGGCGTCGGATTACTTGTAAAGATCCGTTCACCTCAGGCAGTTGACTTCTTGAGTGGTGAAAGTCAGTGAAAGGAAAGTGAAGATTTCCTTCGAAAATCCGCTTTTCTTTCTTGAGAACGAGTGAGAAATTTTTGAACTTTGAAGAACACTCGTTAGCTAATGTGAGGCACGGCGACGGGTTGAGTAACCGCAACTGTCACCTGTTCTCAAGATCGGAAAGTGGGATTAATGGAAAGTCTTACTTTGCTTTTGAGAAATTTTTGATTTAAATAAATATATGAAATTTTGCAAAATTTTGAAAATAATATGAAATGGTATGAAATTTCTTTCGAGAAGTGCAAATACCTTGAATCGCGTTGGAGGATTGCTGGGCTTATGAGGTCGGTGCGAAGCTCTTTCCCCTAATACCAGAATCCCAGGTGAGCCAACGAACGATTCAAAGTTTGAAGTTCCACTTCCGGAAAGAATTGGTTTGTGAGATCGAATAGAGAGATGTAGATGATGAGGAGCATGAAGAGATGTTCCTTGTCTACGATTTTATTTCCCCCAGAAATAAACCAGAGAAGAGCGTCCTTAACAAACAAATGATACTGCTCCCGAGGAATAATCGGAGGCATTAATCTTCAAAGAAAAATGAAAACTGTGCACCGACACCAATTAGTTCACTTGTATATTTATGTATGTATGGAATTTGATTTTATTTCCTAACCTAGGCGGGAGCGAAAAACTGTTGGTTTCCCTTGCTCCGGAATTATGAATTATCTTAACTTGATATGAATTTTGCAAAAGAAAATTATTTTTGATTTGAAATTAATTTGAAATTTGAAACAAAATAAAATTGTTACTTGAAATTTTTGAAAATTAGAATTGAAGTTTAAACCTTATTTTTAACTTAACTATGGTTTCAGCGATCAACACTCAAGGCAAGCGAGTGTGTTGAAAGCCAATTTATTTCCCCGCAAAGTTCACTATCCTGAACTGTTAAATTCCTAACTACATGTATGTATCTAAACTAATTTTACACTCTATTAACACAGTTACCTCAATTACTCACTAAGTTAATCCCTTTCGGCGACCATCCGGAAGTTAAAATAAGTATTTATGAATTCTTTGTGGAAATGAATGATAGTGACAATAATGAAAACGAAAAACAATATAATTATGTCAGTAGTCGAGAAAGAGATTAGAAGTAACATTGGTAACTATACCTATAGAATTTGGGAAAAGCTAATTTTGATTTATTTCGAAACCCTGTTTGTAATATGAACAAGCAATGCCGAAAGGTAAGTATTAATAAAATTTTATGAAAGCCAGAATCAAAATTTTCCACTTTCACTGATTTTCTGGGAGGGAGACAATTTGGGAAAATTGGGAAAACACTAATTGCAAGAAAATTTGATTTTACCACTTACGATTGCTTAATTTTCTTAAGGTTGGAGAATTATGGCAGGTCAGGTCAGCAATGAATTAATTAAGAAGGATTTCCTCAGTAACGATTGAAGTGACAAGTAAGTCTCAAGTTGGTAAGTGCAGTTCAGCACTGAGCTTCAGTATTGTACACTTGCACTGTATAGTAACTGTTAGTGTGAAGTGAACTGAGTACACGGCCACGGTATGGCAATGGTAAAGTATTTTACACCAAAGTATGTAATCCTATGTAAGTGAGTGGCGGCTGTGCCACGAAAATATGTCTTCCAATGTAAGTGAACGGGGACAAAGGCACTAGTCCTTCACTATGTAAGTGGATGGGAGGAACTGGAAAACTCGAATTTTCCGAACTCCCGGATGAGATTTCGAAACCGGATTTCCACTATACACGTAGTACGATGTTTAAGGTAATTGTTTTTACTGTTCTTCAGGTCACTGTCAAGAGTTGAGCACTGAAAACTGAGAATTGTCACTAACTGCCGACAATGACCTATGCCTTAGCAAGGCAAGGGAGAAAACCAAAATTTTGAAGTTCAATTTTCTGGGTTTTCCGAAGAAATTCTAAAACTGACAACCGCTTAATCGGATTGAGGGTGGTCGAATTGACCGGAAATTCACTTTGAAGAATTTCAAAATTCAAAATTTTACTAAAAATTTTGAGTGAAAACTGAAAAACTCAGAGAGCGAAAAGCTTGCTTGTTAGCAGGAAGCACGAACACACCAAATGGCGTGATGTGTTTTCGGCTTCGGAAACAAAACGTATTGTAGATATGTGGGGTACGAAACGCCCACTAATCGTATGTTTTATGCTGGGCCGTACGGTGATGCGGAGTCATCCCACCAATAGTTTACGAGATAATGCAAACATCGGCGCGATGGGTGTGGCCATCCCAAACGCCACATCGTAGTGTTACGGACCCGAATTAAGAGAGATGCTTATGCATCGGTGCATGTGAGCGTGCTCACGTGTGCGAGATTTGTGTTGTGCGAACAACGGGCGGGTAGCGGAAGGATTTCGCACTCCCTCCACCACCACTGAAAATTTTGATGAGTACAGGTGAGATACCTGCGGATTTATTTTTAGTATGTACCTAACATGTTGCTACTATAGGAGTGTCCCTATGAATGAAAATTATATTTATTTTTATTAGAAGTAAAAAAAATTAAGTTTTCCATGTCTAGCATGGACATCCCAGTTTATCTGAAAATTCGGGGAGGAGGGGGCAGGGTTTTATCCCTACCCCGCACCTTGTGAAACGAGGGTCAAACCGGTGACCTTTATCTGAACCGGGTTCAACCCCCGAGTTCTGCACACTCCTACCCCAAAGTTCCCGAATTAAATTTTATGATTTTAGGAAATAATAAATAAATAAATGTTTTTATTAATTAATGAGCTTAACCTACACATTCATACACTATTTACATATTTACATGATGTACATATGATGGAGCAGATGGTAGAGTTTAGTTTGGGGGCGACCACCAAGTTACATTATAGGGGTAACTACTCCCGAGGGAATATGGCAGGAACTGAACTATGCTCGAAGAGCCAATGCCTACCTATGTCTATGAGATGTTAGAATTTGCAATGTTTACTATTTTATAATTTTGAATTAAATTATTTTGCATGAATTAGATTTTAATATATTAGTAGTTATAGGCTTAAATATCAGAATTATTTCCAGCGGATGAGTGGCTCAGGGGTAAGACCGGTTGAAGCGCAATCACTCCATAGTCCCCACCCCATGAGCTCAAGAGGACTGGGCAGAAAGGAGATGTGATAGTTTGCATTGAGGGTTTCCAGTCATGAATGCATTCCATCTCCCTCCCCCTCTTCGGCCCAGCTTGTCCTGTCCATCCTCAATTTTGAATAAAAATATTAATTATGTAAATTTTATTTTATTTAAAGTGCCAATTATAAGAAGTGAAGTATTATTTTAAACCAGTGAATTGTTAAGGAGGGTTGACAGCGACGGGGTCTCAGTTGTCCAAGCTTGAGTTCTATGAGACTGAGACTGGGGAGATGGTCACGGTAACCACTGACGTCAGTTAGCCAATAACGCGGTCAGGGCCCGCTTCCATCCCGATTCCCGATGCTGTCATCTCCTCCTTTTGCCTAATTGAATTTTGAATTTAAATATTAAGTGATGACTTGAATTTGAGTAACAGAATTATTTTAAGTTTAATTTTTAAGAAGTGAAGTGCGAATTGTTAAACCAATGATAAATAAGTGGGGCTATGGCTCGGGGAAGAAAGATTCTCTTTACCAAAAGGACAGAATGACCATGACGGTGGTGGAGCAACCAAGGAATTTGAGCAACATAATAAGCAATCCCACCACCGAGGTCAGAGAATCGCTTCCCCCAAAGCTCTGATATTTTGGAAAGAATTTTGTCGATAATTTTCATGAACATAAATAAATAAATTAGTATGAGATGTAAATGCGATGAGTTTGTGGGTTCACCGGTGACTAACATAGTGACTACTTAAGTAAAAAGGAATTACGGCCAGCATGAAACCTTACTTAACTTAGTTATGCTAATCGTGCACCTTGACATTGCATACATACTTAATTATATAAATTCATCATATTATGAGAATCGAATTAGTTTGCCCATGAATTAATTTGGACGGCATCGAAGATCAGTAGAATTTAAAGTTTTTACGGATAAATATTTATTTAGTATTAATCGGAAAAATGATACTGATGGGAAATGGAAGATTGAATTGAAATTTTAAAGGGAAAATGATACTGAAAATGATATGAAAGTTTTCCTCTGCCAGACGGGCAGGGACGACAAGCCTTACTTTTAATATGAAATTATTACTTTGATTTGTTTTTGGTTTTCATGTTTTTGATTTCGTCCACACAATTTTACAAACAATTATAATTTTTACAATGTCCTTACGGATACCGAGGATACGGATTACAAGCCAATTTGGATCCGAAGGTGAGTTTCCAGGTGAGTACAATTTTGATCACAAATATTAAATATTATTTTACAACTCTGATTTTGATTTATCGAAGACCTCAGATTATTATTTTGGATTCAATTAAAACAAATATTGTATATGGGAAGCACCACGATGGAGAGGAAGAATATTATGAAACAAAATGATAATATAAAATCAAAACTGAAATAATTCTTTTTCTTATTTTTAGGTTTCGTGCACCAACACGATTCACAGAGGATCACTTCACTCCCTTGATCCCCCCGCAAATTCCGAATTCTCTTAGGTGTCTCCATCGTGATCTTTCCCACCAAAAATATTTATAAGATTTACGGAGAAGAAAATTTATTATATGTTATCGTGGAGAGTGGTAATTCGTGACTCTTTAGGGCAGTGCTCCTTCTTCTCCTGTTTTTCGATGACTGGCGTGGCTTCGTACGGCAATGGAATGTGAAGCTCCACTTGTAGCGAATACGTTCTGTTGTTGGTTCCGCACGTTGCTCCCAGTTGAGATAGAAGGATGCGCTGGGTTGAATGGCTTCGGGCTATCTTCCTGTTTTATCCTGTCTTCTTCTTCTGGCTGAAGATGGCTTTGTCCACTCTCCAACTATAGGAAGAATTAAGGATGAAGGCGCAGTGGCATTTTCATTCCCCTTTCACTGCTATATTTCAAAGAATATTGTGCTGACTGTTTAACTGCTGTTTGTTCGTATGACTACTCACTCATACGTGTGTGTTTCATTCGAGAACTGAAACATTTGGAGTGAGGACTGCTGACTGTATTAGAAGGAGCAGAGTGATGCCTTTGAAGTTCATAATGACATGTGTACACGTAATGAGCGGAGCGAGGAAAAGGCTAAAGGTAAAAGAGTGCGAGTACGAGAGAGTGAGTTAAAGATGATTAGACACAACGAAGACGGAGACGAGACGAAATGATGGAAAACATGCGACTTGACTTGACTGACATGGCTCGGTGTCATGAATGATCATTCAATTAATGCAAAGTACACAGATAGAAATAAAAATGATCTTCTCACCTCAGGGCTCCCCTCAACTTCCTTGCTCACTGCTTTCGGGAACTATTTACCTTCTTTTCGTTTCTCCTTCTCTTTTTTGCGAAAGCACGGATTATGCTAAGTATGCATTTTTGCAAAGTGTCACATTTTTAGTCAAAATAATTGTTGCTTACCTTATGCTCTACCATTTTTCTTTCCTGGTGGAAAAATGTCTGAAACCCGTAGAAGTTTGACACAAAAGAACAAAATTAATTGGAGTCGTTTTTACGTTTAAAATTTTTTCAAAAATGCCCTGTTAAATCTAAAAGTAATTAAATATTTTAGACTTATGTACATTCACACTTTAAAAAATGTACACGTAGCGGTAGCAGGACCGGCGTTAACAATGACATAAATAGGAAAAATATTATGATTTAATACTTGTTTTAAGTTTACGTGAAGTGAAGTTGCTTTCACTCTTTGTTGCACCAGCATGATTTACACAAATTGTCATATGGCGTCTACCAATTAGAAAAGTACGAAATACTAAACATTTTTGAATGGCTACGTTCAATTACCATGTGTGACTTCCACATTTTGCTCTCTCAGAAATGGTCTCCCATCATTATGACAACATTATCCAACTTTTCAAAAGAGCGTCCTGTTCTAATTCATTCTAATGTTTTCAAAAAGCCCAATCACAAAAGGACCAGGACCAGACGAGCGAATGCAGTCAAAGTTGCATCTCATGACACTACACTACTACACCACTTACCTGCACTGTCCATGGAAGACTGGTATGTATTTTGTTTGTCTCCTACCATATTACCTACTACGTAGATATATTAGTCCTCTCTCCACTGGTTTCCTTGATGGACAAACGGCACGACATTCCTCCAACAATTACCAAGCATAAACGTCAATTTAATCCTAATGCAAAACTCCTTCATGGTGGTAGCTTCTCTCATCCTTAATTTACAACCAAGACTCACGATCAGACCAACTTGTTGACATGGAGGAGGGGAATTCAGTGGGATATCAATATCAAATCCACTCTCACTTTGTGTCGTCGTCTCCTGTCCTCAAAAATGAATTTCGGAAGTTAAAAAGAAGGACAATAGTAAAAAAGATCAAGTGACCAAAAAACGACAAGTGTTGAGAGAGTTGAGATGTTATTATGACCATATCATTATCATATCATTAGGGAAAGAAACATCTAGTTAAAAAGTTTTCAAAGCTGAGTGAATATTTCTAAATTCTAGATGAAATTACCCATGTATTATGTAGATTGGAGATGTGGGTGATCGTCGTCGGATGGAGATGGAGGGATGGAAGATTTAAGTACACAACTCCACACACACACACCTGTACTCTCCACCATCCCTGTGCCTACACAGGGTACACATATTACCTATGCATAATTTAAAATCCCCTCTGTGACGGACAGCATACCAATCTTGGAGAAAATCCACCCTGCCAGGAAATGTTTCGAGAAGTATACAAACAAAAACACCACACACATTATGCATATGGGATAGGAATTATGGAATATCCCATGGATTTGTAATATAATATTTGTCTTATTTTCTTCCTTTACATTTATTAGCATTAGTATTTGTATATCAGGAGTTTTTCGCTTTTGGTTTAGTTTCCAGTTTTCCAGTCCAATGGAAAAAGGTATGAATAGTATAGCAGCTATATAACTGGCACTGGCACTGGTCCTGGTACTGGTACTGGTCACTATATAGTCTAGCTCCACTAGGATATCAATCTACCATTTGAAGAAGTATAAATGTCATCGTGATCTCTTAGAAAAAGTCTTGGGAGTCAAAAGATTTTTTGTCAATTGCTAAGTGGGGCTTAATATGAATTTTATTGAAATGAACTTGGGCTGAAAAAGGAGATGAGGGAGCGAGAGAGTTTCAGAGGAGATGAAATGAAAGTGTAATCAAATCCAATTCAATATCCAAGTCAGAGCTCAATTGAATTGCATTCAATGAGGAATACAATGAAATGGAAATGGGGAGATGTCAGTCAGTTGAACTACAAAGCAAAGTAAAGTAATGAGGAGAAGCTTATGCAATGTTGATTTTGATTATGGGGAGTAAGTCACTTATGTCGCGTCTGGCTCTCTCACTCTCTCTCTCTCTCGTCTTGTTCGTCCTCTGTGATGCGGTCTCACGTCAAACTCAATCTTAAAATTTGTATAGATACACAATGTAACATGCTGTCTATACCTTAAAAATGTGTAAGTCCCAAGTGGGCTTCTTGTGCCTCGTAATTCGATAGTACCATCGACATCGGCCATCAAATATCATATATAGTATATAGGCATAGGAATTAGCATAAGCTCAAAAATTCTAGTGATTTTACATGGACCCACCGTCATAGCTATATAGCCATGTATATGTGTAACTGTGTGCTCATCTTCAGTCTAAGATAGTAATATCAATGAACTTAAAATTATTCCACCTCCCTATATGTGCAGATATATAAGTTGTAAAATCCTATATCTATCTATATCAACCAGCAACATTTGCACCTCCAAAGACGAATAATTACCTATACTATAAAGTTGGGCTACACAACATATGATATTCAATTGTAAATTGTAACACTATTAAAATTCCCGAGCAATGTGTGTACTATACATGCATACTAACTATAAGATTGGTGCAGGTACATTTTGGATTTGGATCCAATTAAAATACTTTAGATTAATGCGAAGAAGCCAAAACCAAATCAATGATTGTAATTGTAATGTACTGCAGTAGTGCGGTGTGCAATTATCTGTGTGTCTGTTCATATTACTTCTAATTCTACCTATGCTTTTTGAAAGCATAGATCCTTATATACTACGTTTAAGGCGTAAGGTGTCCGCGAGCTGGAAACTGTGAACAAGGATTGAGGAGGACTGACTGAGAGGAGAGCATGTATTAGTAGTCATACAACAAGTTGAAATCGAAATGCCAATGGTAAATGACAGTCACAGTGCAATACAATATATATACAGAGAAGAATACGGAAACGAATTTTCTTCTTGAGAAACATGAATAAAACATTAGGAAACTATCAACTCCCATTTACCGTCTAATTACCAATAAAATAATTTGCATGTCATGCCGCTCAACTTTATTTTCTAGAGATACTCACACACACTATGTATAGCTACCTGTGTTTATATGGTCACTGAATGTTGTACTTTGGAGGCTAAGACGTTGGACTATAATCAATATAAACTTGAACTATAAGATACTCAAATTGCTACTGAATCTCCTTTGCTCTGTGTGTGTGAGTGTCTGTGTTGGTGTCTTTTAATGTGAAATTGGAAGTCGTTCGCGATAAATTATAATTTGCGAGCCAGTTTTGCAAAAAAAGAGAAGACCAAGTGGAATTTATTTCCATCAGTATTTTTTTTTCAATTTCTATTATAGGTAAACATAGTACGTATTTGAATCTGACTCTGTCTGTAGGAATTACTTTTAGGGAAATAAAAACATTTATGTGACAAGTTTATTTTATACTGTCGTTCTTTTGTTTTTTTTTGTGACTCTCAAGTTTCTTTTTGTTTTGCCAAGTCACATTTTTATATGCAAGGAAAATCAATGAGTGTCTTTCCATTGTCCAACAAACTAATAATGCAGATCTGTTTTTACAATGTTTTATTTTTATTTTATTTCATTTAATTTATTTTTTGTACAATTTCTACTGTGACTGTGACTATGTGAAACAGTAAAATAGTAAAGGAAACAATAACAATACAGTCCCTGCATACACGGTGACGGTATATACATAGGAAAATACATAAAATTTTAGAAATGTAGAGAATGAAGAGGGGAAGAGGATCTCGATCTTACCTACAACTTTGTTCGTTTTCGTCTCTATTATTTTTTTTGGGAGACAATGTCCCATCTGACAATGAGTGAGGACGAGGAGGGAAGTTTTACCTACCGCACCACACTCATGTTGACGCTGTGACAACGCTACGTTTGGAGACTCTGTGTATCAGTAGTTCAAGTCCAGTTGAATTGAATTGGACTGGTGTGATGTGTGTACCTTAAAAGAGTTGGAAGTGGGAGCCAGAAAGTAAGATGGTCTCTCAGATGCTACAGTATGATAGAGAAGAAGGGAGAAAATTGGACACTTGGATTTTTTTCTTCTCTCTCTCTCTCTCTCGCTTCTAACTAAGAACATTTCATCGCTTGATCGCCTTCATTTCTATATGTTCTGTGTATCTACAGTTTCTACAAGAAAGACGAAAGAAATATCTTCTGCCAGTGGATTTTTCTTCTGCTCGAAAAGTTTCGAGGTTTTGTTAGTTAGTGGAGGACATGGACATGGACTGGACACCCAGTGCCGAGTCCGAGTCCACTGCACTGGGCTACGTTTTGTTCGTAGCTAGTCAGTCATGTTGTTCGTAGTTCGTACATAAGAATGTCTTCAGATTTACCTCCCTTTATTACAGATCCATAGATCCAGATCCAGTTCGAGAGTTCGACTTGGACTTGGAGAGTTGGAATCTTCGAATTCGTGGTTTGACTTTGGGTTCCTTTCCTTGGTCTTGTTGGATCTTTTGGTTAGTCTCCTCTAATAGGAAGGTTCCTTGTGTACATATACGCACATTGCTCCACTGAGAGAGCTCCTGAAACTGATCTCTCAGCTCTTTCCTCGTTCTCGTTCAACACAAGTCCCATTAACCATTCCTAGTCCCATCCCGAGTCTCTCCTCGTTTATAGGTATAGGGGAAGCTCGGCCTGCAGTAGCTGGACGAGATAGACCTATCAGGTCCATCTGTGTATGAGTTGTAATTCAAGCTAAAACCTCCCAACCCAAAAGCCAATTCAGGTAGCTCCTTAGAAGACATTTGGCGGAGGTAATCGAAAAGCAATAAATTTCTCTACAAGAAAGAATGTCCTTTCAACAAACTGGTTTCTCAATAATATTATCAGCCCTACACCATCACCATCAAACTTTATACGTTCCACCTCCATCTACTTCTACAGATACTACTACTACTACTACTACTACTACTACTACTACTACTACTACTACTACTACTACTACCTACTTCTATTACTCCAAGCCGACTGTCCCTTTACTTTACTTTACCCACCGTCACCATCACCAACACTAACACCAAAGACCAAGCCAAACCACCAACATTTAAACTAAAGGCTGGAAGGAGGTACTGATAGATATTTGGAATTAGATATATTATTGGATTAGGATTACACATGTATGTAGGGACACAGAGGGTGGGTCTTATAATTATATACCTACTTGTATATATACATATGTTGGTTTCCCCGTTAAATTTGGATTTGGATATGGACATGGATATGAGCTTTCTGTTTCAACTCCACGCACAAATACCACCTTGGTCTTTTGACTATATGTAGGTACAGTAGCTTTCGTCTTGGTCTCCCTTTAATTGTAGCCTTTTGGACATGGAGCTAATGACATTATTATTATTATACGTGTACGGACAGAGCAGTGTACATGGGACAGGAAAATTCAAAGTCGGGACGGTCTCTGTTTCACTATCGCTATCTATATAGGTAGGTACATGTCTAGATAGTAGCTTGCACAAAAACAACAGAAACAGAAGCAGTTTAGTTTAGTTAGTTTCCTGAGAAGGCACAGACAGAAGTTGCCTGTACGCAGTACGTAGTAGGCAGTAGTAGCGATAGTGACATAACAGATAATTACGAGTACAAATCTGGGCGATAGACACACACTGCAATTGGACTATACTGAACATACATACACTATATAGGGAAGCACACGGCTGAATAAGTGTGAAATGGAGGCACATATAATAATTATATATCCAGTATCTGGGTTGGCTAAAGTGAGCGTTTGCTACTGGATGGGTCGGTGGTTGAGGTTGAAATAAATAGATATCAAAGGATGCTACCCACACAACCAAGGGGAAAAAACGTAGGTCTGTGTCACAACTAATTATTATTACAACTCTGCATGCACTTTTTCCTTCAACTCAACTTCTTCACATAATCAGCATAATCTCTGAGTGAGAGATGGAGAGAGAGAGACAGGCGCTATACTATCTATTAAAGTCCCTCCAGATAATTCTGTATCCCCTATACTGTATGTAGCTAAGCATGTCTGAGCCTTACACTAGTATACTGTGGCTTGGTCTGGCCTGGACTGGTGGTAGTAAAAGTTCGGCAAGTTGTTAATCATCACGATTATTACTGTACGTTTTCCAGTTGCACCTTTCCCACTTAATGACTAATGTCGTATTACTAATGCCTCTTGTCTTATACCTGTAGTAATGGTAGTAATGTGCATTATATGGAGTATGGAGATTTCAGATATGCACCTCCGACATCCTGTAGTAGGTAGATAGAGTTCAATTTTTTGTTGAATTGGATAGTTGGTTGGTTGGTTGGTTGGTTGGTGTTGATCTTGATATACTGACTGTGGTGTGGTTCATGCTCATAATGTTAATAATCTTTTATAGATGATGATTTGAACCTACAAGCGTCGACTTGACTTTATAGCTATGCACTCAAATGAACGACTCCTCCATCATTTCAAACGAGATTAGCTAGGCCAGAATAGTATAAAGTCATAAATCATTCATTTACTGTCACTATCTTCCTTTTTCATTCTATATTCCTCCTTAAGGAGACTCACGGCTGTACATCAGACAATTATCTCCTTTTTTACCACCTACCTAATTGATTCATTTGCAAAGTTTTAACAAATGACAAGTCAACTTGTCAACTAATTACTGCAACAATCTTATACCTCCATACACTTGATCATACGCACGAGGACCTCATCTCTCGCAATTATTTTAGATTATATCACACGTTTTATTTGGAAGTGTTAGAAAGAAGGTGGGTATGATTCTTGTTCGCGTTGGTGGTGGGTGATTTGGTGATGCTATCGAATTCTCATCGCAAATTACAACGTTTTTTTAAAAACTAGATTGCATATTGTACTTCCTCGTCTTAAGCAGAAACAAATGGGAAAGGTGGTAAAAATTACAAAAAAAAAATTGCCAGGACCATATACAGATAGGTAAGTTGGGAAACAATGTCAAATGTTTACAGATACAGTAAGGAGTCATCTCAAATTACAATTCTCAGGTAATTACTTCCTTCAAATAAATTATCGATTTGTTACAATGAATAAATTAGAAAAAAAAATGAAAATATACTAATCAATATTAAAAGGGGGAAAACCTTTGTCATGTTATTCTTGTTATTATTATTATTATTCTTGCCTTATTGACTGGATACTGGTACTGGTGGATTAAAGGGAATTTCACTATGTATTATAGAAGAGACAATACAAGGAAAATTATCTCCAATCAAAAAACAGACAAAAAAAGCAGAGAAGAACATAGCACAGAGAATAACACAGCAACTGAATTTATTCAAATTAAAAAGTATAAAAAAAATTGAAATGAAATTTAAATGTATGTTCGCACACGCATCATATAGCGGAGTGATAAATAATTACAGATTAGAGTAAATAATTTACCTCAACCAATAATGTAATTCAGTAATTCAAAAATAATTACATAATTACTACAATAAATTATTTTCGAATAAATAAAAGATTTTTTTACTAAACAAGAGAATATCGTGCCATTGGATTGTCGTCTTCGTCATCATCATCGATCATCGTCATTATTACCTTATATCAGTAGTACAAATACAAATAGACAAGTATACACAGGCAACTATATAAACAACAACACCACCACTGATTAGTATGTGCGATGCGACTAGTCATACTAATATTGAAATTGATAATATAATTAAAAAGAGTAGAAGTAGATATTTTAATATAAAAATATATATTATGAATTTGCTAGCAAATTATTGTAGATTTTTATTGTTATTGATGCAATATACACACTATAGAAAAAAGGAGCAAGTAGCAATAACACAACAGTATGTGCGTCATCATCATGGGTGAAGAAGGTAAAATATATTGTAATATAGTGAATCGAGGTAAGAAAGAGAGCTTTCAGTCCCTCAGGGCACAAATAAAGTAAAACAATCTTAATTAATAGTAAATGTAATCATGCTATAGGATCGTCTCTTAATTGGTAATTAAGTTCATGCAGGTTTTCTTGGATTGAATTATTAATATTTTACCATAAAAGAATCCTGACATATTTCCCCATCTCTGCCTTGTAATTATTATTAATGAATGGCATTGTTGATTCGATGAGGATTGCATTTGAATACGAATCACATCACACACTCACACACACACACACAGAAAAAAGAAAGACAAAAAAAATAAGTACGTAGTAGGTACATATATGATTTAGTGCGTTTTTGATTGAGATCAATTTCTTTTTATTTATTCCGACTCCTATCTCCAAACAACCCAATTCAATTCAGTTGGATTTGAAAATTTGAAAATGTAAAATTAATAAGAATTAAAATAATAAAAAGGGTTATTAGGAAAATTACAATTTTATTAGAATGTGATTGAGCATGTAATTGTGCTAATAACAGTAATAATAATAATAGTAACGTGAGGGAGAGAGAAAGACGAGAAAGAAAAAAAAATGAACGACAAGACAAATTTAATTTGAAGGGAACAGGTAAAAATGTATGTATAACTCGAATTCGAATCCAACTCCACACGGATGTACATACGGAGTACAAAAATTACATACTATAAAGTGGCCGTGTTGTTGTTGTGTCAGTGTGTACTGATTACTGACTAGTGAGTTTTCCACACATCACTCTCAAAACTCAAAGCTAGTGTGTATACTAATCGTATTTGTTAGTCTATAATTCCGTACATGTGCTTTACACACAGCTACAGCTACATCTAACTCTTATAGCTATTAGCAGGGCAAATAGAACATAATATATATGGGAGCATAGTACAGGTGAGGATAAACGGTATATAGATATATACTTTACTTTTTTTATACCTATATACAGAGATTACGATTACAGGTGCACTTTCATGAATGCCGTCTATAAAGTCTCAATTAAATAATTCATTTTAAAGTTGTTTCTGCATGAATAGTACAAGAATAAGGCATGAACTCTCTGGATTGTGTAGTGTGAAAATAAATGCGCATCAAAAAATCAAGAACTAAACTATAGACTAGTGAAACGTATTATCAATCAATCGAGATCATGCAAATATATCTCTCTCTCCCTTTGAGTAATTACTGATTACGAGCAAAGACAAGGCTACTCGTTTCAAGGGTAGAAAATATATAGAATATATTAAAGTAGCAACAAGCAACAACTGTATATATAGTGAGCACTCTTTGACTTGTCGTCATCTTCGCGCATTTCGATCCTAATCCAATCTAATATGTGCACACATTAATTACTTTATTGCTTACATATTTATCTGTCCACCTTTTCATTTTTACTTTGCCTTTATTTCTTTAATATTCTATAATATCTGTAATTTAGCTAGGAGACCCAATAAACCAGTAACTATTTAGACTTTTATTGCCTTTGATTTACCCTCTGCTCTGTGAAATTGTTCAAAATTACTTGTATTAGTTCCCTTCTAATCTATTAATTCTATATGAGATTATTAAAATTAGAAAATTTGGAAACTGTTGAAACTGAAACACACGATACTTTGAACCTAATGTTCTAATTTTCTGATAATTGTCCAAAAAACAAACTACCGCCTTTCTCGACACATCTCACTCCGTAGCAATGTACCTATCAATCATTTTTTGTGTTATTATATACCATTAGTATATCACAAGAGTTAAGAGGCGTGGATCCAGCCATCCAGCTTACCCGCTGGTATAATTTCTTTTGCACTGAACTAACTAATGTATGAATGTAATATGAATGGAATATAATAAAAAATCAATTAACCAACTGAAATTAGTATTTTCATCATTACAGTACAAAAAAATCACCTGCTAGGTATATTTCAAAATTCAAAAACAAAAAAACTTGTAAAATACTGAAGTAATTGGAAAAACTGTTGAATCATAGAATGAAAGTACATGGTATAGTAGCATAGGAAAACTTCATACTACATTAATTACTATATGGTGCATGTCATTTAGTTAATAAGGTGTACCTTTTACGCTTATAGATGTAGTCATGGTGAAGTAACACATAATTGCTTGAAGGCTATAAATCTTCACATCCACAGATGACAGAGAGAACGGCTAATACGACAAGCGCTCCAATGATATTATGTATGGGCACTTACTACAAACAATGGCAGTGGGCTGAACGATTATAGGACTCCATTACGTTGTTGAGTTTGAGTACTATACAAGAAATTATGGGAAATCTGTATAATAATTTATTGTATGAAAAGAAAACTTTTCAAAATGGTAGGTTTGTAAATAATGAAAAAATATGCATAATATTAGTAAATATGTACTTGGGGTTGAAACGGTAAATGTTTCTTTATTATTATCATTTCTTTTTAAATCTTGTCACATTTTCTGATGCAAATACAGATTACATTTTTACGAACGAAAACGATTATTAATATTATTGGTTTGTTTATTTGTATTTTTTTCACTCGTTTGCTTCTCGCCTTCCTCTCACAGTTACTTTTACTCAATGTATCATTGAATTAGGACTTCGACATATATAATATATAATAGTTATATATGTATGTAGGTATATATATATTTATATATAATTATAGTTTTTTTTGTCATCATACGAATCAAACGACTGCACAATATCTGTGTGTGTATATATAAGCTATATGTTATGTCCGTATGAGTACTTAACTATAAGTACTTTTATTTATCATAATAATAATATATTTTTGCCAATAAAATCTTGATTTTGAATAAGAAATGATAAATTATTATTATGATTTTTGTTTTAAAATTGAGATAATTACCACTTTTACTTTTACGTTTTCATTGTATTACACATAAAAATGTTTTTTTTTACATTATTTTTTAAGACTATAATTTTAACGATTTTAACTCAAAATTTTCATCACTCATTTTAGATTGATTTTTTTTTTGAATGGATATACTGGATATAATTTTTTTTTATTATTTCTAATATTCAAATATTAATTATTAGAGTTGGTTGGTTGGTTTATTTGCTCACGAGTGGACGACAAGTGACAAGATAGTGATTGGATTTATAATATTTTACACTTGTACAGCTCTCAGTAATCATAATTATATATATTTACTTATGCATTAATGAGAAGTAATGAGGAACGGAGGTACGTATGTTGGTAATAATAATACGTACACACTACCATACAACTATGTACTTATATAATTGATAATTTAATGTAATAATAATTACAATAATAATAATAATTAATTTACAACAATAATAATAATAGTAATAATTTTTATTCTTACACACTCTTTTAGTAGTAGTATTTTTCCCTCCTATGCTATGTCTTGGAGGAGTTATCGATGATGGATCTCAAAATCGTAGAGTCGACTTCCAAGATCCCAGTTGTCACTGTTGACTGTTAACAGTGAACAGTCTCATCCATTTAGTAGTACGTGTACACACAAACAAAACGAAAACAAAACACATGAAGACAACTCCTTTTCTTGATTTTAATATTATTATGTGTGGAGTATTAAATTTTATCGTTTCACTTCACTTGTTATATAATGCTTTTCACGTTTATTTTGCTTGTCTTGGTTGGTTGGTAATATCTACTACTTACTAATATTATATCTGCACTAACGATAAGTATTATGTAACTCACATTATTAAAGGTAGTTTGGTGGTTCACATTAGAAGTCAAGAGTCAACGATCAACAACTTAATAATAATTATTATTTAAATGGTTCCTTAGTTTTTGTATTAGATATTTTGCCACAATTCACAATATTATAATAATAGATATTTAAATTGTACAAAGGACAAAATGAAAATGAAACGTGCAACTTCCTGCATTCCGGATCAGCTGGTCCTGGTCCTGGAAAAATCCTGGCCCTTATTGGATTTTGAATTATTCAAGTTTGAACTCCCCTCCCCAGTTTTCCCAGAGTCGGAAGTGAAACTTCAAGAGCAGTGTGTGCAATAGGGTTGGCTTATAATGGTGGAGTATATAGTTGTAGGTTGAGATGGCTATCAAATGTGCGCGGTTCTGTTTTTTTTTCTGTTTTTATTTTAAGGTTTGATTGGGTCCGTTGAGCAGGCGGGCGACGAGTAGTAGGGAAGTTGCTGTTGAGTTGATGATGGTGGCTGGTGGTGGTTGTTGTGGTTTGGTATTAAGTTGTAAGCACTTTGTAGAGGAATATTTGAAAATCTTAATTGTATAATAAACAGGTATAATAATCATAATCATAAATGTGTAATAGTTCACGTCATAGTTATCATATATAATTATATATAGATGATTATACCATTGCCATTATAATCATCATCATAATTAATAAATCACACTCACAATCTATAGAATAATAATAGTAATAGTAATAATATAGACTTTTACAATCAATTTGTAGAATATTAATAATTCAGACTGTTATTTTGGTCTGTTCAATATAATATATAATACTCTGGGAGTTCTCTGACAACGTATTGTAGTAATAACGATAATAATAACGAAGATAATAATAAAATAATAATAAACTTAATAACACTAAAACTAAATGAATAGTCATGTCCATCCATGTTAATGATCATGACCAATTCCTTCAATTTTAATTTTTCAACTTCAACCAGCAGCATATACAGCAACGTCATACACAAAAGAAAATCAAAAATCTACTATTATATATACATAGATAATATAATAAGTACTAATTAATATATTATTTTTTATTTTGTCTTCAAAAATTTGCATCTATTTTTTGTTTGGTATTGGTTTGGTTTTTAGTTTTGTTCTTTTTATGTAATTTTTTTTATTACATATAGTAATTTGTTTGGTTTTGGTTTTTGTGCATCATTCCTGAGAGTACTGTGACCGGGTGTTGGAAGCTATTTGAGAAATTCAAAATTGTTAAGACTTTAAAATCCCATGAAAAAAAATGAAACAAAACAAAAACAACGAAAAAAGGTTTGGACTAGGCGTTTAATATTAACATTACTTTATGTATGTACTTTTAGGCCGAAGAATATTATGAATGACGAGAGTAGGTAGTACGTACATATAGGAGAGACGTAGTACACGCACACACACACACAAAAAGCATAAAACCAGATTTCTCACTTTTTTTCCCCTTCTAAATATTTGAACTGAACTAATTAAAATATTTCTTTAATCAAAGCTACCGAAAGATGAACGGAGAGGTGGTGGGGGGATGAATGAAATGCTGATTAGTAAAAATCTCAGTGGAGATGAATAATTTAGACTTAAAGATCACATCATATATAATCATGATGATCATACATAATTCTAAAATGTTTAATATGACCAAAAGAAATTAAATGAAATAAACCCAATTAGTTTACTATAATATATTTACACATTAAAAAAACACAGAGTATGTAACAACAACAACAACAAAAAAACAGTAGAATATTTTGATCAAACTTTTCCCCCCGAAAGTGTCTAAAGCCTAATCGTCAGACTGTCTGTGATATCTGTCTGTATTATACGTATTCCTAACATGAACAAATTTCTTAACGCTTGTAGTAATATTATACTGATAATATATTATGTACTAATGGTCATTGTTACTAGATCCGACACTGAGCAGACACAGTATTTCAGGAAGAGTGAGTAATAACAGTAGTGTAGTGGGTTTAGATGCAAGATTTTGAATAAATTATTCTGGTTAATTCATACATATAATAGAGTTTGGTCAGCTTCAGAAAGAATGATTTGCTTTTGTTTTTGCTTTGCTTTATATATATGCTTTGCTTTGGGTTGATTACGAATACGAAATGTGTACTAGAAACTCACGACATGATGATAATTAAAAAGCACACATCTGTACTTAGAGCGAGATAGAGAAAAGAGAAACAAAAAAATAAAGATAGATAGATATAGAGAGAGAGATGAAAAATTGAGATTTACATTTTCGGATTGAGAAGCGAGTTTAGATTGAACGCTGCGTTTAAGTGGGCAGATCTAGCTAGAAGTGAGTTCGGATGACCCATCAACGGGTTGAGTGGAGGGAGGAGGCCACCTAAAGATGGTGGTAGCAATGGTCTTGCTGCGGCCAAGCGTAGTTTCTCTATTTCAGCCTCTTGAAGTCTCTTTGCTTTTGCTCGACGATTCTGAAACCAGATCTTCACCTGAACCAAATCACATTCAAGGAAAAAAAAAGAGAAAAAAAATCATTATATATAAAAATTAGTTCACAGGGAAAGACTATGTACAATAAAACAAAAAGAAGACGACGACTCCTTATCAGCTATCAACGTATCAAACTATTCAACATCCTCTCAGTCAGTAGTCAAAGTATCTGTAGGTAGGGATGGCAATGCTCTCATTCCCCTGCTGAACATACCGGGCACATTCAAAATTCCCTATTTTCCCTTGGAATAAACGGAATATTGGGAAGATTATAATTCAGATAAAAATATGCTAAGAAATGAAACAACGTGTTTTAAATTACCACAAATTAACTTAGAATGCAGCTTATTGTTAGACATAATTGAGCATTATTAATAAAATAAAATTCAACAAAATAGTCAAAAGAATAAAATTTTACTATGCATTTTTGAAGATGTTAGTGCAATTAACAATTAATAACTACCAGAGGTTTAACAATTCCATAAAATTCCCGAAATATTCCCAATCCCAAAATTCTAAAATTCCCATGGATTTTTGAAACTGCCATCCCTATCTGGATTCTGGATGCACTTCAGAGTCATGAGTGAGTGGAGACCGTACAAACACACGTACATAAAGAGAAGAGAGCTTATCCCTGAATAAATCAGGTTCAGTAGTCCAACGAACAAATTATACACATCCATGTAGCATCCACTCTTAATTTCCATTTGCATAATGTAATGTGTACATTTGGAATAATTGTTTCTACTTCTACTATCTTTATCTTGTGTTGCTTCTGGTTGAAAGCTCAAGTCAAGTCAGTTTAGAATTCGAATGGGTCGCTTCGTGAATGGTCAAAGGTAAAAAAATCAAAAGACTTTTTTCAGTCTTACACTCTGGTTACAGATAGATACTTCTATAATGATATTATTACCTATATATATATAGAACCCACCATGTACATTTGGGCGGAATGTAGTAATATTCATGATGGGTCTATATAGGCACTTACGTAGCTGTAGTGCAGGTCGTTCTCGTTTTCATTCTTTTTTTCGTCCCTACATTTTTTTTAACTAATGTATTTCTTGTATTTTTCAACTTAAATTTGCCCCTGTATGTCATTAATGCTGTAATTTGAATTCTTGGATACTTAATACTCTCGACCAAGGGAGTTAAATGGAACGACAACGACAAATAATGGAAATGGAAATTCAACAGAAGCCATATGATAATCATTACACTACGTAGCATACTCTGAACAAATAATGTATAATGTAGCTAGTACATGCAGTAGAACCTAAGTGCCATGATTTAAATTGTTTTAAAATTATACATAGAGATATACTGTACTGTGCTGTATACTGATATTTACTATGATATCAGTGCTCCTGCCAGTGACAGCACACGTATATATCTATAGTGATATCGTGCACGTTTTCGTATATTCGTATTCGTAAATTCGTAGACTTTGTCTGCATCTATATGTATGCATTTCGATTCACCTCGTAACTTCCCATTCCTGTCATTCATGATGAGATCTTTTCAATTGGTCTTACTTTACTGCTACAATAACGCTTATCTGGTTCTAGCTCCGTGGTATGGTAATTGTCCTACACACTCGCACCAACACCAGTACCAGCACCAGCCACACACAACAACAGCAAAAAAATAACCCAGAGCAAGTCAAGCCAGCCAGCCAGTCATTGTCAGAGCCGTTGCCATGCATTTGTAGTTTGTTTGCAGGTGTACATGGTAGCTACATGTTTAAAGAACATAGTGTATGTAGCTCAAGCTCTTTAATTCTATACTTTTCTTCCGAGTCTGATTTTGAATGAACTGCTTTTCAGCGTTTCTTCACCTCAGTTTATGATGCAGATTTAGATTAGATAAGGTAAATCAAATAATAATATTTACCGTATCCATGCGTTCATGTCACTTTGCAATAATCATAATAGGTGTACCTTAAGGAACCTATAGGAGTTCCCATAAACAAATATATACTCTCTGCCTTTCCATATCTACTAAAAAAAAACTCAATTCAAATCTAAAACCAAACTACGTATATGGCTACGGGCTACGACACAGCTCCTCAACTACAAACACCAGCAGCAAAAGACCAGTGTATAATATAGTTACTTATAATTTACAGCATGAGAGTATAAATTTGAAATACATTGAAATCATATATAATTATTATTATCATCAACATAATCGAACATATTATATCGTTCCTTCTGGGGTCTTGGACTTGAAAGTTTTTAAGAGTTGTACGTAGGTACCTAGGTACATACTAAAGAGACGTTCTTACACTCTTGAGTGTAAGAAGCCTTTGACTTCACGGTAATAATTGGATTATGCATTTAAAAAAAATTATAATCATCCATGACATGATTTATAAGTAAAAGCATTTAATGTTTACATTTCCCACAGAACATTTTTATATTCTTTTCTGCAGATATTTTTTTATATAGTAGGTATTTGACTCCCCATAGTATAGAGGTTTTAGGTTGAGCCTGAGCGAGAGAAGGAATGAACATTGACACAAAGTATAATATAATATCTGCTACCTCGCATATTCAGACGACTTGGTGGAACTTGGAGTATTTTCTCCTTATAAAAATATTTTTGCATGTAAGTAAATGGTCTATGCGCTACTGCCATTCAGGATAATGGGGTCAACAGTCATCATAATAATCATCATAATAATTGTAGTATTGTAGCTTTTGGATTTTAATTCGCAACAATAACTTTTCCCCCTCTCTCCCATATCCATTGGACGTACAACGTCCAAATCAAAACCCAAGAAGCTCGGCCTGGTCATAAATTTTCAAATTCTACACATTCACATCCTACACAAAACTTCCTTTAAGGTAAAATCAAATGATAATTTTTTTATGGCATTAATATAGTGTTCAGCGTCTTGGTCTTTTATAAAGTCAATCTAATCATGTTAAATCATGTAAAGTAAACTACAAATTTACAAATTCATTGAATTAAATTTCATTAGCAACGGTGTACTTACTACATACTGCATGTAGTACTGAAGTGGGTTCGACTTTCGAGCGTATAGCATAATATAGTGTAGGCGTTAGCACTTTGTAATTTGTGTAGCGACCCAGCAGCAGTACTAGCTACCAGGAGTCAGGAGTGAGGTGGGAATTGCTACAGCTTGTAAAATAAAGTCAAATTATTACCCGCGCCCTCCTTCTGGTTATGCACGTTGATAGTCTGATATCTGATAGTGAACATAACGCGCAGTGTATTGGAAGCAATACAAAGTGTAGCCTAATTTATTTGAATGTAGACCCATTACTATTGTTTTTACAGCCCACGTCATTCACTTTTAGAAGATATGATGATTTGATTGAAATTACGGTGCATATTTTGACTCTGTGCGATCCCCTATTGTATAATATTATGTATTCCTAGCATTGATCTATCGTTGTATAATGATTATTATTACGGACTCTCTACAAAAATGGAAATGTGAGTAATCAATATTAGCATGCAAAAAAAACCCAGAATATAATTTGTGGGATCTAGACGACACCTAACAAGAACATGTCTACGTTAAAGTGTTTATTGTGTGTGCCTTGTATTTTCCTTACCATTACTTTGAATTGAAATCCAAAATAATGTAATTTATTTTCTAACCATAGGAATATATCAGCGTGAAGTATGTATAAATAATGAGAATATTTACGTCTTTGCGAGACAGAGAGAAAAAAAATGTTTTTATATGAGTACAACAATAAAGACCTCACAGACTACGGTCACCTGACCATGGAGCTGAGTGTTACCTAATATGTAGAGACGTTAATATCCAATTTGCAAATTTAAAACTAGGTGCCTATACATTTATTCAAGACACACAAAAATCCTTGTAATTATCTAATTTAATTGATTAAAATAATTATACTGTGATCCATCCCCGTTAAGCTATGACACTCTCATGTTAATTTTCATTTTGCGTCTGTGAGACCCTAGCCTAGCACACGAATACGAAAAGGAACAACCCCCATGAATACCAACACAAAAATGAAGATGGACAAAGCGGATTTTGGGTCTTGAGTTTTTGAGATTTTGAGCTTTTGACTTGAGCGAGCGTTCGAATTGGAAATTCGTGTGCAAATAATTACAAAAATGAACTCTTAAATTATCTGTAATCATAAACGCTCCGCACAGCCCACAATTCACAATACATACAGATATGCCCCGTTTAGGCTCTAATGAAAAACGACTTAAAAGAGAGAAATTCATTAATTTTGTAATTCTGTGAATTACTGTTAAATGAAAGTTTAAATAATTAAAGGACGACTATGAGGAGGGAGTGAGAGAGAGAGAGAAAAGAGACGGAGGTGAATGCTGTCAGTCGGGAAATTTATATTACATGACCACATGGGATTTAGATTGGCGTGTTTAGTTAGATTCAAAGCCACCAAGAAGGTGTTGCTTGTTCTCGTTCAATTAAGCATCATTGTTGATTACCCTTGGGATGCAGGCGGTCTGAGGGCTCATCGGGGAATCCATCGGAAACCCACTGATTCCCAGTGGGTCATTTCCTCGTGAATTTCACGCAACAGACACAGACACACACACACAAACTCAAGACTCAAAAAACCAAAAAGACTTACGATGACGTACAGACAGTGCAGTACTATCTCCAGCCCTATGTATAGTCTAAACGAGCAGATAGTAGAAATACAGACTCACTCTTGTTGACTGAATGATAGCTGATAGCCTATAAGCTCTTCCCTCAAAGGACAAAGTAATGAAAAATTCAAAAGAAGGAAAAATAGGGGAGCGCGCGGGATAGTGACTTGATCATGGATTTGCCGGTGTCGGTGTCGGCGTCGGTGAGGAAAACTTTAGCTGTACCAAAATGATACTACAGATGATAAGAAAAATTGTAAGCTCCACACTTCTAACAATAAATACAGCCATTATGATGAGCCGGAGGTAGAGAGAGAGAGAGAAGTGGAAGTCAGAAAACGAGAGAGACCCATGCCCCACCATGTAAGGTCATATTATGTAAAAACTATTTAGTTGTCGCATTCGAATTCATTTTCCTATCCTTTATACTTTTAGTAACTTTTGGTTTTGGATTTAGTTCCATGTTTTTTTTTATTATATTCTGCTTTGGCTCTGAGCTCAAATTGAAATTCAAACTCAAGCACTTCATCTGAAAAGGAATTAGATTGAGGATTGAATTGAGGGAGATGAGGATGAGAGAGAGAGCTTGAGGAAGTCAAAGTTTGGGAAGAGTGGAGAGAACACCAAAGAAGATGCAATGGGAATTAATCTTGACGTCTCTATATTATAGTGAGGGCACATTCTAAGGAGATCCAGAGCTACCTTCTTGTCTCAAAAATGTACAAGAGATCTAACAATAAGTACATACCTAGGCACGACTGCTGCTCAACAATTCACTTATAACTACAAAGTTACCATTAAACTACCAATTCCCATTTGCATTATGCCAACGCCAACCCTTTCCTTCCTTCCTTCAGCCGTATATATACCTACAGTATAGCGTCATTCGACAGTCGTCAGTGGACCGTCCTTGTCGACAGTATAGAATACAGCACAAAATTTACTCATAACCATTAAAACCATTTATTACAGAGCACACAAGTATATCGAATCAAGAAGGGTCGGACTCGTTCGTAACAAACGTAGGTAGGTAGGTAGGTAACGTAACTAGTAAAAATCCCTTCAGTCCCCGCGCACACACGCAAACCAAACCAAGTCAAACCAAATCACGACTCCGACGACAACTCTACCCGTAGGTAATTATTATATAATGAAAAAATATACTACCCACCCATAGATGTACTAGTGCACTGTCGTACTGTACTGTGTAAGCCTACGCCTCAAAAACTCCCTGTGACTCCATATAGAAGAAAGACGGTGATGTTTCAATTAGAAAATGTTTACGAGAAACTGGTAAAGGACCCAAAGGGTGAAAAGAAGAGATGTTGAGGTAAAAATTCCAGTTCAGAGAACACAAACGTGGAACTGTCGTCGTACTTACATATACATATATAAAATTCACTCAGCTCTTTTTTTATAAACTTTAACTGAGCAACTTTGATTGAGCCTCGTCCCGTTCCACACCAAAAATCCAAATCCAAATCTAAAGCCACAGTCAGGGAGCGAACTTCACACGTACCATCACCCAGTCCACAATGTGAGTGTGTGTACAATGCTTGAAAATTAAAGTTGTTATTTTTCAAGGGAGACCAACTCACGCTACATGTAGATAGGTAGGTACTCTATGCGTAATGTTGTGTAAAAACATGACTATATAGTCAGTAGTGAGGTGAATAGACTGGAGGACTGGGACTGGGACTGGAAGACTGACTGGAATGAAGCCGTCTCTGTGTATAGCTTTAGAAATGGGAATGGAGAGAGGACTGTGTGTGAGTGAGATGGAGAAAGAATAGGAAGATGATTGTCTATGGTGTAGTTTAAGTGTTTGGTTGGGTAAGTGAGTGATTTGTGAGGAACGCTCATCGTGAATAGAAAAGGGAGTGTTGGGGATTGATGGTGATAAGTAGTTGAATGCTACATGTGGATGGACGGATCATTTGATAAGATATTGTTAAGGCAACTATTCATAGAAGTCACTCACTTTAAGTCTCCTCCACCATTCACCATCCCTATCAACTTTATCGGGCTATAATACAAGTCTCAACGTAAGCTTCTCTACTCACAAAGAGAACGGAACACAGAGAGAGAGAGAGTCTATCGCTTTAATACACGAACAACCCGTGCCACAACCATCCACCCCACCATTCACCCATCTTATAGCACAATCTTCAATATAAACATTGATCCAAACCCACACCTACCTACATAATATATAGTAACCATAATTTATACGCAGAATATATGTAGTTTCCTATTGATATTGATTAATTTCTTCATTTTATCTCTAATTCAAAATTCAATATTAAGGAAAAGGAACCGAAATTCTCGAATCTGTGAGCTTGTGTGTTCAGTCTTTTATTGTCCACGTCATTGCGAGCCCAAGACTGGTAGATAATTATGTAACAGAACAGCTGTTTTTTCTATAATATTATGTGTAGATATTCACAATTCACAAGCGGATTAATATACAAACATCAACACAGATGAAAGGCGGCCGAGTGACGAGAATTAAACTAACTTGTGGGGAATATTTTATATTATTAGACTTTGATTTCACTAGAATAGTTAACCATTGTTAGTCTTAAGAAACACGCTTTCAGAGTTAACCATTGCTAAATCTGAAAGCGAGTTTCTTAAGGCTAACAATGGTTAACTTTTCTAGTGAAATCAAGGTCTTAGGCATACGAATATATACGCATACTAACTAGTAAGTCGGATAATTGCCATAATATATCTTTATCAGTCACCTTCTTATGATTTCTTGCAGTGCAAGGATGTCTCGCTCAGGTTCTAGATAAGCTAACGTAAGTTAAAGTAAAAGTCACACACACAATACAATGTGTACTAGTATGTAGGTAAGTGCAATAGGAAAGTTCACAGAAAGAAAATAGTAATTTTGACAGGTATTAGCACTGGATTAAATCACAACCAGAACCATGGCCAAGGTAAGCAGGTTTACTGATATATGTTGGTTTCACAGTCATAGAATGAAAGTAATCTCGGCTCAAATAGCAAATAATACAATAATAATAATAATAGTAATAATATCCTTTCGGATTATTTGTTTCTCAAAGAGAGAAATTTCATACTTGAAGATTTAAGTTGAGCAGTGTGGATGAATGAGGGCGAAGACGTGACGTGTGACGTGAGTTGAATTCGGTGTCAAAGTCAAAGTGGAGTAAAGAAGCAAAGATGCGGGGCTGATAAAAATATTGGTGTGTGTGTGTGTATGTGGAGCTGCGTGGAGGGATTCTTCTCTCCACTTTTTAGCTTTGCCGAAAAAAGGAAGGGGGAAAAAAATAGGGATAAAAGCGCCGGGAGCGGAATAATGAAGATATGAACCTCGGAAAACCTGTGTTCTGATAAGACGTGAAGAGGTAAGAGGTCAACCAGGATAAAAGTACCAACACACAACATAGTTCATATGATTTTCTCATCTCCCGTCTCATTTTCCCTCCGTCTCGAGTCTCCGTCCGTGTACTCGGGAACATGTCCATAATCCATGTTCCGCTGTCCCAGTTCTGTTTAGTTAGTTTTCATTCTCATTTCCATTTTCATGGTAGTAGTGCTGTACACTTGCATCTACAGGGACATGGTGTCGGATGTACCAACAACTTTACTTCACCTCCTTTAGTCCAGAGATCTCAATCGAAAATATCCACAAAAACCAAATCCAAAATTTTCTCTATATATAACACTTCTTCGAGCTTCTCTACATTGAATATATGCCTATAGGTAGTTTCAAAAATCTGAATCTTTGACTATGTTGTTGCGAGCTATGCGGGGCTTGAGCTGCGACAATGACAATACAATTGTCAACTTCAACTTAGCCTGTCCATCCACCTACAAGTATTACTCAACATCTGTCAAAGTAATTGATACCTCACGGCCACCTGACTGAACAGATGCGGTTCACACGGAGTCACAACACAATTGTCTCCTACGATGATCTCACTTATCTCTTTGCTCACTCACTCAGTCACTCACGGGTCCACGTCAACATCATCCGCAACATCCCATACGGTACAAGAAGAAAACTATTCTTGTCAACTCTGACCTCTTGTTCACATTTCTTTTACTTTCACAATCACATGTTCTTGCTGTTGTTGTTGTTGTTGTTGTTGTTGCTGTAGATTGTGTGTCCAACTGACACAGTATATCCAGCTCTGCATAGGCACTTAACCGTGTAGAATATAAGGCAATGTACCTAAGCCATCATAAATACATACTATAAATTGATGCAATTCTTTCTTACCTAACGTATCCTATGAGCTACTCTGGCTTTACTTATATGGCTCATGGGTGAGCCTACAGATATTTGAATTTGAATTCGAATTTGAATTCTTCTAACACGGTAATTTATCACAGATGTTGCTTAATAATAAATGTTTGTTTCACTGTTCAGACAAGATGCGATCAATATAGAAGGGTAAATAATGTGTTAAATGATGGGGTGAGCGATAAAAGGGAGACACAACACCAATTCACCCATACCAAACTCACTAGCAATATCACCTTAATATCTACTCAACAACGGGGGGAAAAAATTCCACACACACACACACATTGCGCACTACGTAGTACTTACATTGTTTCAATTCATTGAATTCAAAATAGCCATAGTGCCAATTGGCGATTATCTATTGAATTGCTGAAATGTTGAATTGAAAATTAGGTGTATAGTAATTACTTTTTGATAATGACAGTCTACACGGTAGAGAATTAATAAATCGTTGGGACAGACAGGGCTACATTACGGGGGGAAAACAAGGTAAGGAAAACAGGTAAGTCAATATAGGTATGTGTATAGCATCGGCATACACGAAATACGAAGCTCCCTTCATCTTCATATGGCCAAGTTAAAATGTTATGTAAGTAGTTGGTAGGTACAAATAAGAAAATGCTAATAAGCTAAATGCTGACAACTGGCAGAGGCAAACTAAAATGAAAATGGAGAGAAAAAAATAAAATATTTTCCATTCGAATTCTCACTTCACTTGATTGAATTTTTTCCCACTTCCCCGTCCACCTTTCATCTGCTGATTCGAGAATTCTACGTAGATTCTGCTTGCTACTGCATCTTTAACTCTGCGCCGCGGCCTGGCCGTTTTCTCCTAAACCTTAAACCTCTCAATAATAAAGACTCGTCATCCCTACTCACACACATACATACATATATATGAACTGCATAATATGCAGAACACTCCGTGCCTCAAGTCTGCGACTGAACTGCATCCACAATTTTTAAATCCACATCTTATAGTTGACTAATCAGTATACCGAGGACTAGGACGAGCCAAGAACGAACGACGAGTTGTCAGAGAAACTTGTTCTTGTTCTGGATTCTGGAGAGTTAAGTTTTCAACTCAAAAACAGACTCTGTTTGCTCACTCGCTGGTAGTACTATTCACAAATTCACACTACTTACTTGATGTTGTAGTATATAGGTAGTCACTGTCATGTCACCGTATGATGATCCTCCCGCCGCATCCCATTTTATATAGTGCACATTACTACTCATGAAAAAAAGCCTACCTGTCCCGTACCAGGAGCTATATGTACGTACATGCTCAACGCACAGGGTAATTAAGTGTTGTGTTACTGCTGCAAATTAGGATTAGGATTAAAACTATGGAACCCATCCACTTAAAGAATAAGACGAAGAAGTGGAGAGGACGACGAGGAAAACGACTCGAGTGGAGGTTGAATCAGCGGAGCAACTAGTAGCAATAGCAAATTGTTTTATACTTTAAGTAATGCTGTCCAATCGATCCCTTCAATGTCCTTGTTCATAATGACTTGGACAATGAATGCAATGCGGTAGAAACTGAAGAAAGACAAGTTTGTGCTGCATGAGTGCAAGTGTAATGGTTTTCTGAATCTGTGGTCAACTCTCTCATCGACGACTACTCTCTTACACACTGTTACTTACTTTCATTATACTTCTTGATTCTTCTGCATTGCTGACTACATAGTAGTCCCTAGTTTAAAGACTCAGATTGCTTTGACTTTGACTTTGACTTTATACACTCTCAGTCAGAGTCAGAATCATGTATTATAAAGTGAAATGAAATTCAAATCCGTTCAGAAATGAACGTCCAGTGGAAATAAGTCGAGCACTTGACTTGAGTGAGATGGACAATGGACGCAGAAACGCATGAAACAGAATCAAATAAAACCTGCTACTACATTTTTCTTCTTCCGTATTGATGAAACTAATCAGCATGTAAATGATAATGATGTCATCCTTATATACTGAGAGAAGACACTTGAATAACCTATTGTTTCCACTCAAATCTTTTTGTTTACCAATCAAATTATTTTTTTTCTTTTGGTTTGACCAGTCAAATTATTCAAGATGTTTATATAACATGTCAGAGAGCATAATTGTATAATTGTACGGATACATATGTATGAATCTGTATAAAGCTAGTATTGTTATAGTAAAATACGTTTTTTTTTCAATGTAGAATTTTTCCACTTCCTTGGTCTTGGGACCAAACTCAAATCCAAATCCAAATCCACGTAAGTGTCAATGGCAGAGATTGAGATTTACGTAGCATGATATTAAATGACTAGCTATGTATGTAGCTGTTGCCTGTTGCACCTTGCTTAAATTGAATCGATATGAATATAAACTCCAGCTCCCTAATACTATCGATACTCTTCTATATATGAGCAGATGACTTTTGATTGTCGAGAGCCAAACGATTTGTTCTTGTTTTTTTCTCTGCATATTTATTTATCCTACACACGAAGAAGAAGATGCATGACCGTTGAAGTACGAATTCGAATTTTATAAGAAATGCACGTGCACGATGAGCATGTCTGCCGTCGGTAGATATCCATGACTAGTGAGTCAGCGTAAAACTGTGAGGCATTGAAAATATTGGGAAACAAAAAACAAATTTCGCAGGTTTGCAACCAACTCATCCACTGCAACAGCCAACTAACGTACATCGTACAACAAGTAATTACCTCTAATTATATATTTTTGCTCATTAATACTCCTATAGTGTCAATTATCAATATCTAAAGCATTCAAAAAAAAAGAACTTACCTGTGTTTCTGTGAGGTTGAGCGACGATGAGAATTCGGCGCGTTCGGCAATTGACAAATACTGTTTTTCACGAAATTTCTTCTCTAAAGCTAGCAATTGTTGGGTTGTGAATGGGGTGCGTGGCTTTCGATTCGGTTTATGTTTCCTAAGTTGACATCGAACAGGGGGGCAGGGCAGTCTAGGTGGGAGGATACCTTCTAGATTCAACAGATGAAGACAGAGAAACAAAAAAAAATACATGCATTTAGTTTATTGTAATTTATGATTTATGAAATCAATCAAATCAGAATATAAAAAAATATCAACATTTAACATCATCAGTCATTATTTATTATCTTAGACCTTGAGAGCACATCATAATATAGTTTCTAGATAATTATTTATTAAACTTTGAAATCATAATAATATACTTCACTAGTCAGAAAACAGTGGCAGTGTTTTGTGTGATGATAGAGTTATAGAATAAATAATTTCAAGTCTTTTACGAACACGATTAGTAAGTATAATATGTATTTCACTTTTTACTGTAACCTGTAATCGCTCGTCTGTAATTGTAATGATAATACTAAAAGTAAGTACATGTACATTATATCAGTAATTTTCAATATATAATAATGTTTTTGAGGAAATAGATGATTCAAGGACTAACTGTTTTGCATTGTAGTGTATCATGTATCCTATAGTCGTAGACGATCCTTTTATATATTATATATCTACGTAGGTAGGTCCATATGTATGTTTGGAGCATCATCAAAGAATTTCAAAGTCAAGAAAAAAAAATTAAACTATATAATGTGTATGTTAATGTAATATGTAGTGTATATAAATTGGGAAGAAATCATTGGGACAAATGAGTTTTTGAATCTAATCAACAATTTGAATTCAAATGTTACAGAGAGAAACAAGAAATGGGATTTACTCGAACGACTCAATAATATACAAGATAAAGGCTAATGATTGCATGGCGATTAGTAAAAAAGGATTGCAATTGACTCTTGGAATTAATTGACCCCATCTGCATTCATGTTAATCTTAATGGTAATGTCAAGTTTCAAGCTGTCTGAGCAGGAGCAGCATCAAAACTATAGCACAAAAGCAGCAAAAGGGTAGAGAGAGAGAGAGAGAGATAGGGAAACAAAAAATTATATCTGTAGATAATAATATGCACAATAATGTGCTCAGACTTTGATAGTTTCAGGATATACAGAAAGAAGGAAAGAAAATACAAAATATATAAACTAGTTGTTGATCAGCAAGCTTCGGAAACCTGAAACAATCAAAATCTGATGCTGACTTCGCGCTGACTGTATTTTCTTTTCCAGGCTACCTTCAACTTTCAATCTTTCAAGCTTCCAATCTTTGATAAGAAACATATTATAAAACTATGAAGCAGTCATAATACATTTGCTATAGTATATATCTATCTTTGATATATTTGATATATATTATATAATATCTAAATCTTCGCTCCAAATTTAATAATGCATCACTCAGCTTCAAATACTGAGGCCGATGCCGAGCCGATGCTGTTGTGCTTAAGCTTGTGCACGACTCATGCTTTTTAGTTATAGAATAGAAACAGAACATTTGCATTTAAATTTTTACATCTCTCCTCCATCCGTGGTGTGTAAATTAGAAGGGGATCGAGAAACATTTTTGATAACTAGGTTTTCCTCGAGTCTCTTTAAAATATTAATTACAACTACAACATATTAATAAGGACGAATACGAGCTGGGAAAGGTTTTCATATTTTACTGATTGTGTATGTACTAATGTACTTAAGTATCTAAAGCTGTCTATTTTAAAAATATATCGTAGCAATTACTATATATATAAATAATTACATAGGTTAGATCTGTACAGGTACATTGCATAGGCTTTGGTCAGGGGAACTCTATTGGATGTTGGATTTTTTCTTTGTATGACTAATTAAAGAAAGAAAGAAAATTCTCATTAATAGTGTAACAGTGTGAGTATGACTATCTTTTTTGTTTCTGAGCTGTATCACTGTTCATTGTTATATTTTTTTAGTAGGTAGTTATATATTAGTACAAAATGCACTCTCGGGCTATTGTGGTGTGGCATTTAAGTACACTCATGAGGCTCATGAGGGCTATGAGATCGTTTCCCATAACAGTTTTCATGCCTCTTGACGTTTTCAAGTATGTATGGAAATTAAGGCTTGTTGGTTGAGCTTAATTTTATTAAACGGTTCATGCAAACATTAAATGGTTGATAACGACAAACAATCTTGACGTCTGTACGTAGGTACGCATTCGTACACTCACACTCCATAACATTCTTATATATCAAATATATATATTATTATAATATTCCTCGAGCTTTCAAAGGTGTAGGTGCTTCCACTATATGTAGACTGTATTATTATATGATTTTTTTTGTAATTATTCGTGACAGAACAAAGTGTGTACCATAATGCTTCTGAGTCTGTTTATACTACTTTCCGAAGCATGCTGACATGCAATCCTTTCTGCTTCGTCTCTACCTCTACACTCTAATACAACTAACGCAAGGCTTTGTGGAGTACATTTTTTAAAAAATACTCGGACGTTTCAACCCTCGAAAACGATCCACACTTAATATATGTTGATATATATATATATATATATTTATAATTATCTAGACAGATATTAATATATATAAAATTCCCATACGTTTCACGGATCAAAAAATGTTTTGTGCGAATATAGGTATAAATATAAAAGCATATGTTTTCATACTTAATATTTTAGATTAATATTTCTATTTCAATATTAATATTGTATGTGTAACTATACCGATGCTGTTGCTTATATCATTTTTGATGCAGGAGGCTTTGCTTATTGACTTCATATTTATATGTATATCTGTATGGGTATTTCTATACAAAGAAAAAATTATAATTGTTGACTACGTAGAGAACAATGTGTTTGGTATGTGGACGGGCAGTGGAGTGGAGGAGTTAAAATGAAAAAAGGGTTAACTAGCCAAAGGATCGCATATACTCTGAATATTATATATCAAGAAGAAGGAGAGCGACAGCTATAAAAAAAATAATATAGCTACTACTACGATGCTTGATAATAATTTAATATAGAAAACGGACTGGTCCGTTTTGGTTTTGGTTTGAGATAGTGTGGTGGGGTAGGGTAAAGGGTGGACACACATTATGAGGTATATACCTATATAGGGTTATTTTATATGTAGTGTCTGGAGAAGAGGATAGTGAAACAAAGTGAGATAAAAGCTCTGAGAGTTCTCTCAATACAATAAACTCATGCATCCTGAAGAGTTACTCCCAGTAATTAAAAAGTCTGCATTCTGTCAAAAAATCGTTGCGTGTAGATCAGAGAACCAAAGAGGCACCTCCATTAACGTTCATGAATACATTCATGCACAATCTAATGGGGAATAAACGCTCACAGTTTAGCGACCATGTTCACTCTTGATATGTTACAAGCTTTTATTTTATGTGCTACATTATATTATTCTATATGGCTTAATTACGCCATGAAATTCTATCATGAGAGACAGCCGACATCGCATCGTCATGAAGAATCATCACAAGGCATTGAGGCACTGTTTTCAGTAAATATACAATCGAAAAGGGAACTAGGGAGCACAAGCCACAAGTAAGTAAACTATACTATATAGGACTCAAAAATTGACTATACCTATTAATATATGTAATAGCACCTTCCAATAATGCATAGCATTAACTATGTATATAGCACATTAATTCAGATATGCTAACTTTATTGGCGTGTCAAATCATAAAGTAAATAATGAGTGCACATACGGATTTAGCTAAATACCTAGACAGGTGGGGGTTTAAGGTGTATTTATTGGTTTCTTTACGATATGACTTATTTACTATTAATATTTCTGATCTATTCGCCCAAAATATACTTTTTCCGCACAGGTATGTGTCTCATGAAATATAACTTCCATAAAAATAATATTCCTTCCTCAATTATACCATTAGAGATAATTGTTCTTTTTTATTTTTATTGCTACCGTATTTTCTACAGTATTCCCCAGGTTTCTTCTGTATCCTTTAACTAGCACTTTAATTGCTTTACTTGTATTGCCTCCTATATATTTTACGTGTACACTGCTAACCGGGGGAAGACCGGGCTCAAATAATAACTAAAAAATTAACAGGGGTTGTGGTTGGTCCCTCAATGTTCATAATGCTTAAAATCTCGCAGGGCCCTTTGAAGCTTTCTAATTCTCCGAACGCTCATTGAGTCTACCCAGAAAATACGGTATTCAAATATGAAAGGCTATATGCCATGCCTATTTAATTTTAATTAAGACTAACTAGAACCTATAGTATTCACAGTCTTTTATATTTGAGAATCATAACTAATTTAGCGGGTCTGATTAGAATTGGAGTCACATACTGCCATTGTTATTTTTTTAAATATTTCATTTCCACGCTCACAATATTCTCCTGGATCTAATTATCCAATTGGTTTAGTCCTCTAGACCGCATTGCGAAACACTAAGCTCTTTTGTCTAAACATTATTGCTGTCCTTAATTACAGTATGATGGAATACCTGAATCCAGCCATCATTACTATTGTAATGACGATGAGAAACTTAAGTGATTTTTAATTGACTCGTATGTATGTTATTCACTCCCATGCGATGCATAGATTTTACGGGAGTTGTGTGTTTTCATTTCCACATGCGAGCAGTTACTTTTATAGGATAAATTAAAAGCCGGACCGAATTTATATGAAATTAGGTTATTTAGTATAAGTTGTGTGGGCACTGTCTTTTTAGTCTGTTTTTATTGCTTCATCAGGAGCAATCAGACAGGGTGTAAGTACGTCTACAGTACAGTGAATTCACACAGTCCATACTCCATAATGTAATGACCTGACTTAAATGGTCCTGGCGACGACTGTGGTGACACGAAAGACAAAATTGACATAGCGTAACCAGTAACCAGAAGAAAAGAGGAAATAGTAAATAATAAATTAAATTATTAAATCTGATCAAAATTTTTATAATTGAAGTGTCGTGCATCAGGACGATACTATATTCAATTTTCACACGTCTGTCAGATATTTATTAAGCATTTATATGTACAAGTGGCAAGTACAACTAGGTATATATATCTAGTTGATTTTATATTATGTAGGTACAACAGTAATAATACCCGAAACCCCCCAAAAAATCTTGCTAACGTAAATTTAGTGGTTTATTTGACAGAGAACTAGTAACACGTACAAGGGAACATAATAATTTTTGTATTCTGTATATTTCTGACATAAAATTTAAGCTCATTGTACTTTCATCCTGTCAAAAAAATTATTCACGCCATTTCCCCCCTCTGATCTCTATCCTGCCCATCTAATAATATTAAGAAGACAAAAAAAAATAATGCCTATTACTTAAATTCTTTGTTTGACTGACACGCGATGCATGGACTGGACCGGCCGACCTACCGACCGACCATCTCGAATTCGAATGAAGGTAAAAGTTCTGACGTAGCATAAGTATTAGGTGCATAGACACTTTTCCTCTCATTAACTCTTCGCATACTGGAGGCAGACAAAGGAAATGGTAAATAATTTGTCTTTGCTCAAATATTTCAGCTATCTTCCAGTCTCCAGTGTCTGCTTATGAATTTGTCCAGTCAGCATATGGAGATGTCGGAGTTGGTAGTGACTAACGACCATTTGCATGCAATAACAAAGTAATATAATTTAATCTTAATATTTTTGTGACTGACTATGACTTAAGGTAGTAAAATCATATGAGTACTCCCAAACTATTCCCGCCATACTCTTATTCTATTCTATTGTAAACTGGAGGACTTTTTATTTGTATTCTTACTCACCGTTGAGCTCTGACATGTGAGCAGTGAGTATGGTTAAAAAACTAAAAGTACTGAAAGTTTGCAGGTTGTTACTTTCCGTTTGCCTTAAGGTTTTACTTTTTTCTTCTTAAACTTCTGTTAAATTAACATCACAGCTCTTAAGCATTGAAATTTCACATATTATTATGTATGCAGTGTCTATACGACTGAATCACGAACCTGTGAAATTCTTGAATCTGAATATTTTTATTATTGACTGGAAAGTGCGTCGAAAGCCATGTAGTAATCGAGTAAATTAATTTCAGTCAACACCCTACGGCTACGGCTCTCGCGCGCCCAAAGTGTTTTAACCCAAATTGTGTTACATGTTAATTAAATAGAAAATCGAACCTTCCTTCCTCTCTACGTTACGTACATACAACATACATTGCAATTGTAAACGAATTTTTCATAAGAAAATGGAAATTCGAGAATTCGACCCCTTGATGCTTCAGGTTGCGATATCATCACATTTCACAGAGCATCTTTATCGTTATTAGTTGTAGCATTTATTTCATTAGTTAATTTTTGTGTTATAGTAATTAAATAATATGAATTCGTGGGTTATTGTATCATGTATTAGAAAGATTGGTGTTGGTTGGTGCTTGATGTTACAGAGATGTTTCGTGCTCGATTCTTTCATTAGTGAATTCAGGCAGATTGTAAAGTAAAGTTTTTTTGGGACGATTCACAGTAACTTCAATTGTCGATGGTTGATGGTCTGACATCATAGACTATACGGATGACGGAGTATTGCAGACACCGACACGGACAAGGGATCGATTCGGTCCATGAATAAATGACTATATAGCGGATCGAATTAGTCAATCTTAGGGTAGCTGACACTGCAACCCTTTTGCCCTAATCTACACACCAAACTTTAGGACCATTTGCCATTGGTTAGACACGGGACAGATTTGAACGGGTAGTAGTAGACTTTAATTGTGTTAGTGTTTGACAAAGTGATGTACATAATTGCAATTTATTCGTTTTAAACATCCAGCCTATGAAATGAATACCAAACAAAAAACCTTCACCAAAATTGAAGGGAGGGGAATAATGTAATTATTCATTTCAAGTTCCCAGTGTATTAAGTGTCTGTGTGTGTGTGAAGTAGGTAGGTGCTTCATCTGAAGTTTTAACTTCCCACCACCATCACCACCACTCACCACACAAAAATAATGTCAATTATTCATGGACGTATATTGTATGATAATCAGTCATTCTCATTTTGCTATGGCGTTTTAAAAAGTGCAGTCTATAATTTTACTAAACGATACTTCCGTTCCGTTCCGTTGTTGAGTGTTATCAATGGAATTTCCCATTCTTCCGTACTCAGTGGTGCAGAAGAATATCTATAATTTTCGAGTGTCTAAGTGATAATTAATTCCGAAAGCACAAAACGGTATAATATTTACTATCAGTATCACTATCATTCATCACAGGATTTTTCTTTTCTAAGTTGCCGAGGACGTTGGATCTATTTACTAAGTAAGAGAGGTGATAATTTCTGGATTGATCATGCGATAAGGACCGTCACTACCAATATGCTCCGCACACAAACACGTATACAATTTAAATTAACACCCTTTTCTTTCAGAAATTTTTACAGGACTTAACGTATCATTTAAATTAATTTAATTTACTAACTCTCCACTGTACCATTCAATTAAATAATATTAGTATTTCTTTATACTAGGGATATTAGGTGCATAGGTACTTAAGTAGTCTGCGTGTATGTCTCCCACTGTCTGCATGTCACATGTAAGTAGACACCTATATGTAGTATTGTCTCCCTTATTTGTGAACATTTCCTTCCTTGGCTTGTATACGCGACAGACAAAAGAGAGGGGGAAAGGAAACCTTTTCAATTAAATTGTTTGCTTACCCAAGAAATTCCACTTAATAAAAGTGTTATTTTATTTACACCTGACTTCTATGCACTGAAGCTAGATAGGTATCACACACACACAATAAAATGTAATGCAGCGTGTGGACTTCTTCTATTTACCTAATATTTACAAGCTATAGGTAGGTACGTCTTTATTTTCCATGTATTTTCCTAAAGCTTCAGCATATTAATTAATTGCCATTTTTTTTATATTTCAAATTACGAAATAATCAAGATAGCGGAGCAGGGTATTTAATCTAATAACCAGTTAGTACCTATAATAGAATTACCAACGTTACAAAAATTAAGCACTAGTACTAAAATAAATTGATTTCTGTCTTATTTTGTGTCTGATGACAGCGGAGGCGGACTAACTACTTGGTTAGTGCTGGATTATGCCATAATAATATTTTTATAGAATTCGCTTTTTATTCTGAAGTAAGTACCTACTTCACAGTGTTTGTATTTATTTTGGTAGTGGTCGTAGTCATTACATTGTTTTCAATTTTTTTTTAAAGTGTCTTTTTAGATTGATATTGACGTGGCATGCATGCCATGCAATAACGATTACTTTTACGATCAACGGTGAAATCTTATTGAGATAATGCAATATTTTAAATTTAAACAAAAAATGCCCCATACTCAAGTGCACTCATTGTAGCTAGCATTAAGGTTATAAAGTCAAAATTATAAATTATTATACTTCATTAAATAAAAAATATTTTATCTGGTAAACTCTTTTAATGCTTTAAAAAAAAATCAACCCTTGTTCCCACCTTTAATCAAATGCTTTAATTTGCATTGCAATCCATAATGTGATGCTTTTGTATGGAGTCAACATATAGGTTGCTGTGAAATACTGATAGATGTAATTTAATTTTTTTTTGTGAAAATGTAATCGCATCGTAAAATATAAATCGAGTTTGATTGCAAGAAATATTATAAAATTTGTTAAGAACTCAAAACTATAAGATTAAACACATATAAAAATTAGTTTTACATCACCATAAACCTTTAGATAACTGAAACTTTAATGTGGGAACTTTGAATTTATTACATTTGTAAATTCATTTCCTCTGAAACTGTTTTATTATTTACTCTCAATTAGTGGTCTCCAACTCAAATGTATATACTCCATACTCCTGACGACTGTGACTGGGACTGGGACTGGTCCTGCCCTGGAAGTCGTTTTCATTTTAATCTCTTGAGTAGTTAATAAAAAACATCCGCTGCTCAACGTTATTATTTTTATTATTATTATTCTTATTAATAATATTTTAAGACAAAATTTTATAATGTGCAAATATATTTAAGCTTTATACCTTATATATATAGTGACATAGTACGATATAGCTTAATGATTTGAATGCAGTATATGAGCTATATGTGAGCCATTTTGCAAAGTACGTACAAAAATATGACGCTATAGCGTTATTTTCTCAACACATTCCTTGGTTTTTATTAATGGAAGTCCTGATTTTTATGAAGGTTTTATAAAACGTCTTTCATGTTTTGAGACCACTAATTTCCTTGTTCTTAAATTAAATGCAGTACCACGGGCGTACCTTATATATATATTTGCATTAACCTTTAAAACTATGTCCATACCTCACATATATTCGCTTACCACATATATGCAAGTTTCCAAATCTTATAATAATTCCTTTCAACATATAGATATATGTACGTTGATCTCAATTCACTAAATCAAATGCATACACTAACTTGGAAAAACAAGTTTTGAAAGGATATGTAAGAATTAATAACTAAATTTGTCCTTATCGTGTCTACAATTTATTTTAAAGCTAAGAATGAACTAATGATACCTTGTGACTTACTTCCAGGAGAATGGGAGTAACCCCAGCCCAGCAAAGGTAATGCCCAAGATGGAGTAAGAGGTGAAATTGGTGAGGAGTAAGATCTGGACGAGGTTGGACTATGTTCAGGTGTACCAGACATGGAACTGAATGCTGAATTAGCCCTCCGAACGGCTGCTAATAATTTTTCTTCTTGACTGAAAAGAGAATATTAGAAAAAGCTATTCATACAACAACTCTTTATCAGACAGGTAAGTATGTAGGTTACATGAGCTTCATAATCGCGTACTTCTCTATAACGTTTTGTTTTTTAACTTGAATTTATCTGCAGTCATTTTATTGAGCTCGCGGCCATACATCAAAACAGACGCTTATACATATGAATTCTTTTGATAAAAAGGAAAAGGTGAAAATTGTGAATATTGCCTAGTCAAAATAGGACCCACTACCAAGCGATACCATGATGTTGGAATGGATGTGTACAAATGAAGAAAAAAGAAATGGTTTAAATTGATTTACTACTCCTGACTAATTTGCTTTTATCATCTCCTCTACTGAAATGTTTATAGTGGTGTACATATCGTTATGCACAAAAGTAGCATACGAAAACGTCTTTTACCTGTGTTCCAATTTAAATTCACAAATAAGTGTTTTTTTTTCTTTCACATTCGTTCCCTTTTTATTTTTTATAGTTGTGTTTTTTGTTTTTGTTTGTATATATTGTTTATTTACATTGTCTTAAAGTTAATTCTGAGTTTTACAAGAACCTTTTAGTCAAATATTAACGTCATACGTTCGTGATGTAATCGTTTAAAAAGTGCACGCCATAGGTTTCGGTTTCAGTTCGGGTTTTCTTGTCTCGAGTAGTACTAGTCGCAGTGTGGCAGCATATAGCTTCTATATATCCGTACCATACACCCATACATGTATTTACAAAACTATATAGTTTTAATACAAGTGCTATATGAAGGAAAGTCGTAGAAAAATTTATTTGTTTTCAATTTACTACGTATTTGTATTCACATTCCTTCTAGTCGTTTACAGTTCTCAAGTCTAAATACAAAAAATAGTGAAAATACGAGTAAGTAGAAGTCATCCTGAATGTATTTTATGTTTGACGCATGATGTGACCCGGAAATTTGTGTCCTTCTCTATCTGTGTGCGATAGTGTTATGTCGAAGACGTTCAAGTTGACGTTCTTGCCGTGAGTCACTCTGAGTCAGTAGTAGTAAACGTGTAGATAAATGTATGTCCTCGTAGTTTGATTTTTTGATGTTTGTCGTAGTTTTGTGCGGTTGTTATAGATGCCTAAGTATAAAATTGGCTGACATTAAAAACAAAAGTAAAAGCTCACAAAATTCCTGCTCATGTAAAGTAGGTATACATACCTCCTCTGGAAAGTATCGAGTTCTAGTTTTGAAATGTTTTTTTAGCAGTTTATAAAGACAGTAATTATGTATCCTAATATCCTTTTAGGTTACCAACTCTGAACTTACTCGCTCATAAAAATCCTTGATACAGCAATAACTATAACAAGCCAGTAAACTACGTGATTTTGGGCTGTTTTCAACTCAAATAATGACTCTGTGAGTGTATCTTTCTTGTGTTTTTTTTCTAGAGCTCATCGAAAATCAGTCGTTGCCAAAACTAACTAAGAGTCACAACAACTTTACATGTATTATACCGTTTACATATTATGAGTACCATATACCCCTACCCTACGGCTGTCTTTCTCGTGTCGTATCTGAATGAGAAACACTTATCGAGCCAAGAAAATGTAATATAGACTATTACATGAGTATGTACAAAGAGAAGAAGAGATGGGAGAGGAGGTTTAAAAAAAACCACATGTCAAAAGATACCGACGACCGTCATGAAAATAAACTTCAATTTAAAACTAACTAGTTCTCAACAAACTGTGAAACAGTAAGTAAATAGTAAATACATTTTTTTTCTATCAGTATTTGACATTTGTATTCTCAATATTTATTTATTTAGTCTCTGATTGACTCTCTTTTGTAACTTTGGTGTTGTATTCTTTATACTTCTTTTATTTTTTTTTATTCGTGAAAATATATTTTGTGTTTGTTCAGTGTGCATTATATACGTCCGCCTGTTTTGAATATTATGTGTATACCTCCCCTAGTAAGACATTCATATCCTATATCCTGACCATACTTTATAAAATGACAACGATTAACTAGGTATATATATGCTAAAAAGTACGATATCGTATATCGTCCTAAATTAAATTTGATTGCTTTAAGTAAATAAATATTGGGAAAAATATTGACAATTCACTATAATTGTTCAATTGTTTTTATTTTCCTCCCAAATCAAATAAAAAAATAAAGTTTTCCTAATTTCGAAAATTTGTGAGGTTTTAGACTCTATTTCGAGGAATTAGAACTTTTTATCATCAACTAATTTAGTGCTCAACATAATTTGGTCAGGGCAGAAGTATATGTACCTACAACCTCCAAGCTCGAGGATAATCATATGTTTCAATCGTTTTTCATTTTCCTTAAATGGGCATTCGTGCTGAGTCCTATCACGTGAGTACCTACTTACACACATAGAGTACATAGCAAACAAATTTTGTATTAAACTTACACATAACCGAGTACCGAGTCCCAGAAAGATGGTGGAGATAGTGATAGGAACTTAATTTAATAATAATGATAATAATAATATTGCTCTACCATTTTAAACTGAAATCAGGAAATAAATAATGAATGATCACATTTCCCCCCCATCTGTTGCCCTCATATTTTTGTCGATTTTCCAGCCAGGAAAGCATATCCCCTTGTATAATGGGTGCATATGCATGCTGTTCCCAACAACTTTGTACAGTGTATGCATAAGGCATGCAGAATAGTGTGAGAGAGTACAGTAAATAGAGAGTCAGCATGTGTACACAAGGCACTCGATACAGGAAATTGTGATATATTATAGGGTAGAGGAGACATATTAAAAGTTTTTTTTAGATACCCATACATATTTATATACCTACGGTCCCCCCAGCTCCGGCTGAGCTTCATTATCTGGTGAAGTACAAGTGTCTACATAAAACGGTCATACTGTTCAAGTTTGAATTCGAATTCGAATTCGAAGGCACGATATCCTATATTCCCTTTGTTTGTCATTGAGATACATAATAATATAATTCGCTTACACGGTATTATGTTTGGATTTGGTTTAGTATCTGTTAGTAAATATGACTGGTTAGTACTCCCTCATATAGTTGTAGACTATCGAATCAGAGATTTTGACTTTGGAATTGTAGCTGTCAAACAATCGACTCTTAAGTACTTAGGACTATGAGGAGCAAGCAGGTACGAGAGAGTACGACGACATGTACGAGTCAATTTGGATTATGGACTCGTACGGTCCTTGATTTTGCTGAGTCATGACTCGATTAATATTTAATTCGTCAAAGAGCTGAGTAATAGTGATACTCTTTATTAAATGCTTTTTCTTTTTTTATTTCTTACGGCCTGTATTTTTTTTGTACGTTCGTACAATATGTATATGTATTAATATAGGTCTATGCTCTGAGGATCGTGCCTCGACGAGTGGAACTAATACTAAACTTTCAAGAAGATCCTGAGTCTATATGTTTATATTGGACAGGACAGAGAATTGAGAGATACGGCTGCAGATAATATTATATGCTCTGCGTCTAAATATAAGTCTTTAATCTACGAGTCTTCTTCTCTCTCCCTTGTCTGTCAACCAATCAGTTCACATTCAAAACTGGCACGTGCCCTCCTCTCATCCAATCTAGGCGTGCATCTTTCATTTTCCATATCCAATCTTATCCCTCTCTCTATCTTAATTTGTTGATGATGTCCCAACGACCGATGTTATTGACGCAGGCTTCATTTCATCAATGTTGTTAGTTTGGGGCGCTCCGTATAAATTGCAACTACGGGCACTCGGAAATGGGCATTGATGTCATTATTATTATGTAAGTTTATTTTTTGTCATTTTTGTTAAATTAAGAAGGTTACGGTGGGTTTGTATATTGAAAGTTAACTATAGAAAATTGTGCGGTTACTGTTTAATATAGTGTAGGGAAACTGCCTTGTCATACGCGGCTATATAGTTTAATTGTTGTGTCCAAAAGTCAAAAGAGTCACTCTTCTTATTTTATGAAAAGCCTTTTTGCTTTAGATTTCAATTTTATTTTTCGACAGTTTTTCAACCACATTTTGTACACTTGCATATGGGCTATGAGGGGCACTTTCATGACATAAAACAATATACTGTGCTATATTGCAGCTCTTGTTATAGCTGTGTACATATGACTGCCTATATATCTCATATAAAGGTTTGCATCTATTACATCCATGTAGTGTAAGTAGGCAGTCTAAACCGAACCTTTTTTCGTGTGAAAAGAGGTAAATGACGGAGAATAGAATGAGTGAAGAATGTTCTTTTAGTTACAGCTATTGAAATCGGCATATTGGCCTGCAAATGTCAATGTAAGGTTGACACCTATGACATAGCTATGACCATTTTACACATGGAGTGATTGTGAGCGGAAAATATAAGAAGAAGGAAAAACTTTTACTCTTCTCACAGTTGCATTGTTATTGTTGTAGGAATCTCTGTATATAGTCTGTATAATAGGATAGAAGTTGACGACTCTCAAATTCAAAGCCCATTTATTTCATACTTGATGACTCCGCTCAAGTTTTAAGTGGAAAATAGAATAGAAATAGAATATATAGTAGTTTTGGTTGGTGCACTGACTGACTGAGTGAGATGAGGGTGGACACAAATTCAAAGCCGGAGTCAGAAATTTCTGACCACGCACACAATAATGTCCCAATAACATCATTGGGATGATTGAATGAAAAGCGGCATTACAAATACTATCTATACAGTGGTTCTATTCTGTGTACTGTTACAGGTAAATGTGATTGGTTTTTTTGTTGTCGAAAGTCGAAAATAGTCATGTTCAAAATGTTGTTGTACCATATAGGACAGATTGCAAGACATTATGTTGTCAATACATGTCCGTGAGGTTCTTAAATGTGCATTAATTATAGAACTAAAATCGTGAAAAAAAGTTTGAAGGAATCGGCGCAATAATTAAATAATTCCTCCACCATTTTTGAGACTACCAGCTGTTCAGTCTATAATATAGGTTTAAATTGAAATCGATATTCTCATTTCTCTATATATTGCACCATAATCCCTAATCATAGAGTGTGGAATCCGGACATGGAAATAACTGAGCAGATTAAGTTTTATTAATAATATCATAATACTTTGATTTTAAGAATGTAGCCCTACTGCATATTCATGTGTACATGCAGTGTGCATATAGATGTAGGTATATATGGCAAGTATAATGGTTATTTCCTTGTTCCACGTGTGCCCTAATGCCGTGTAAATGTGGACGGACGAAGGAGCTCTCAATACTCAACTACAATGACCGATTCGGGGGATTACGATTAACTCAAGTTGACATGACATAGTCCATGCCATATTATGACATCGTTTGTAGAATGAACAGAAGAATGCTCGAGACTCTAACATAGAAATGGAACTTTTGAAAATCAACATGGAATCCTGATACAGATCCAGTGACAGTGATTCTATGTATGCCTTTTTGTGAGCCGACCTATCTAAACACGCCACAGTGAAATATTGGATGGAAAAGCTGTGTATAATGTACATGTGGTAGGTACCCAGTTGGTTTTGGTTTTGGTTCAGGTCTTACTGTTGGTGTTATGTTGGTATGTGAAAATACATTTCCATGGAGAAGAATACAGAATACAAATACCAATACAGCCCATATAATCCTTCGTATAGGAATATAGGAACTATAGCAATCCCAAAGCAATTCAACGATTCTTTTCTGTAGACTTCTTTAAAAGGGAGAAATAGAGACTTCTTTAAAGTCAATAAATAAAATTGCTCCTGTCGACTCACTTATTTTTTTTATTCAGGCAAGTTTATATGTAGGTACTACATAATGTACAAGGATACTTGACGACTGTGGAAAGAAGTTCACATAGGGATAGTTCACAATGGTCAATGTAGTGTCGCTTTCCTATTTTTTTAAATTTTCAATTGACTTCAGTATGGCTTCCATTCATAAGAATGTACTATCTAAAATCTAGGTGGTGTATTATTTCATCCAATACTTACAATTTTTATACTGCCTGGATGACGGAAGGGAAAAACTAATAATAAGCGGAGATTTCTGAAATTAAATACGGGTTGTACCGCAGAGTTTAAAAAAACTATTTCTATTATTACCATCCCCCATGTCTGAATATAAGGGAATATTCGAAGCTGAATACAACCATTGAAGTTAATTTAATTTAATAATAATTTCATTAAGATTTTAACACTGCTTTAATATGTTCTGTATAAATTAATCATGCTCTGTCCCTCTGTGCCTGATGTCTAATTTAAAAATTGGTATATTCAATATAAATTTAGTTGTCATTTACTATTCATTTTTCCATTTATGCTCACCGTTAAAAGAAAGGAGACGGTTCTTGAGGAGACAAATGTATGTTATATAATTGTGAAAATAAGCAGGGTGTAAAAATACCTGTAATTCAATGTGGGAAGGGAACGGGGAGGGAAGGAAGCGCTCTATATAATTAATAAATTTGTTTGGCTTTACCTGTAACACGTTCTGTCTGCACTGCTGTCATCACTGTCTTTGTCATCTTTCCCCAGGAGTGAAGCGACACTAAATGAGAGTTTTTTCTCAGTCTTCTTGATGCCCTGAATAGAGCTTTGATGGATTTCCAGTTCTCTTTCATCACTTTTAGACTCATCATTATCCTCGTCATCATCATCCTCCGCATCGGAAGTGTCCACAAAAGTCTCTTCCTCCTCCTCCTCCATCTCTATTTCTTCCGTCACCGCCTTCGACATTTCCGAGTCCGACATTTTCATTGGGGATAATTTGAATCTGTCGTCGGCCTTGTCGTCGACTTTGATAGTAATAATTGCAAGAAATGTATTATTGAAGATGACAAGAAAAAAACTCTACTCAGAACTGAACGATTTCACTTTGTGTCTAAAATATTCAAGCTCTCTCTATATGAAACTGAAACTTTTGATTAATTTCAACTTTCAACACTTCAGTTTAATTTATTTTTGTGTGCAGGGAGGGATATTTACCCTGTTTGGATTTAATACTGGTTGGACGAGGAACGGTCCTTACTGGTAATTGGAGTACAAGTTTGTAATGCTATCAAGTTTTCTTTGTCAAATTCAAATTCACTATTTGAAATTATTATGAAGTTCATTGTCACTCTTGAATTTGAATTAACTCAAACAATTTTCTTGTCAGAAATCTTACACTGTCCTTTTTTGTCGATTTTGTTATTCTTATTAAATAAACTTTTTTAATAATTGTCAACTGTAAAATTGTCAACTGAATCACCAAATTTGACGTTGGTGGTTGGATTCGTGGCCTGGTTGGGAGACACTGATAGTTGACTGTGAGTGTAAATTAGCTACCGTGATCAGTGGAGGACTATGTATACGTAGTTTAATTATGAGTATTATATATTGAGTAGTAGGGAAGGGAAGAAGAGGACCAGGAGTGTCAAATTGAGGAGTGTTTACTCTTGTCTTGACACTGAGTGCTCATGTCCACTTGCAATGTTCTCGCTCCCGTCTCTCTCTCTCTCTCTCTCAAACTGTACGAGAGGCAAGAATCAATCAATGCAGTTGTAGGACACGCGTCCTGCTCCGTGACTCCGTTTTCCACACCAAAAATCCGCGGTATAAAATAATTTTCTTCCGTTTTCCTTCTCTCTCTCCAGAAATCCTCTCGCCCTTCCTTTCTTTCGTTTTTGAGAGTTTTGAATGTTCTCACTCTCCCTTACGCTCTACAAAGTTCACCACCGCTAATGATTATAATAATTGCCCGCTACTGTTATCGTTACCACATTACTCCCTAATATACATATGATATACAGTCAAGGCTCCGGATATTTATTTACGTACAAAGAACGTTACGTTACGTAGAAGGGAATGTAAACTTGGAGTCAATTTTATGTAATGATCCCAAATTATCTTCAAATTAAATGTGAAACTCAAAACTCAAAATGGCTCTCGTTATATTGTCACGATAACAGCACATAACCTTCTTATCGATGGGAGAGTTAAATGTGAAAATTTCAAATTCACTAAATGGTTTCCAAAAGAGCACCAAATCGGAGTACTTATTGCGAAGAGTTGAAAGGATTAAATTGTTTGCTAATGTTTAAAATATAAAAAGCCACACGACACAATCAACAGTACAAATATGGGAACTTCCTATAGATATTAAATCAAGTAGTGTACTTAATAATTATTATTGCGTTGTCAAAAATGCTCTTGTATAATTTTTTTAATTTTGTATTGTATTTTGTATAGGAACTCTTTCTGTGATTTGTTCAGTGACTGACTCTATAACTTTCTGTATATGTCTTTCTTCTATTTTCCGATCTCCAATTTCCCAATTTAAAAATGTTCCGCGCACATTTGTATAATTGTTTACCGTGGATAATATTGACAACTTGGAAACTGATGGAGGATGTGGAAATATATTGGTTGAATAAATTGATTTGATTAAATAATTTGATTCAGAAGTGTGTAAATTGCACGTGTTTCTTCTCGTAGTCCGGTTGGCATGCGAGTTTTTGCCAAGACAGACTGAAGTCAACTGAGGAAGAGCGGAGGTTGTATTGCGAATGTTGGTTCTCCCTCCACACACCACACGAAAACCTTCCTCGAAAAGCAAAGTCCTCACAGAATGTGTTTCTCTCAGCCGTGTACTCAGTCAGTGCTCGCTGAGTCTTCACGTTCAGGCCTCTGCTCTGTTATAGTGGAGAGTATATAATGTAACATGGTGTTAGTGGAGGTATATGTATTATTTTGTATAGGACTCAACACTAGTATAAAGTAGACAAGGACTCTCTCACTAATATTCTTCTGTCTCTCTCCTGTGTATTGTGTAAAAGGTATACTACCTACCTACCTCCCTACCAATCTGCCTATAGATGTGTGTGTGTATAGCGCTAAACGTCGAGTGATTTTTGCAGGAGGGATCAGACACATGGAGGAACCAGTCTGGCAGGGCTTCTTCTATTGTGTGCAGTCCACGTTCACTTCACCCAAGTCTAATATACCATACTCCATACTCCATGCCATAGCATTGTACAAATACGAATGAAGGGAGTCGTCTGAGCTGCATAAACGGAGAGCAGACTACAGACAGACGTAGTGAGTGGAGTAAAAAGAGTGAGTGAGTGAGTGAGCTAGCGTTTTAGAGGAATAGGAATATAATAATATTATATATTTTATACATTATATGCTCTAGCTGCTCCACTACAGCTCCTATCAACATCAACTATTTGTTGGACTTGGAGAGAGAACTGTAGAAGAATTAGTTTCCGCTGTACAACAACAAACCATCCGCCTTACGCTTCCATTAGTGTTTAGTTAACTTCTTGGAGACTTGGTTTTGGATTTGGATTTGGTTTTAGAATGGGCCGCTCGCTCTAGACTCTCTCTAGTAGACTGAGCAGTCCGCTCTCCTGCACTACAGGATGTAAAACACATGCGATGAAATTGTATACACACTACTACTACTATTAAGGGAGCCTACTATGTAACTTGTTTCGGAGCTCAGTTCGCCGTTCGGGAAGACCAGAGTTACGAGTTACCAGTTCCTTTGATTGATCATATTATACTCAAGCAAGAAACTCCTCGTATAAAATTATAGCGTGTCCATTAAGCTCCACTTGATTCTATGACTATTGGCATTGGCGTTAACTCTCCACTATTTTCTATACCGTATCCACAGTCCAATATACCCTCACCGTCTCCACTTCTACCACACGGCTCTATATGCTCTAAGAAACAGATTATAGATAGTGTGTATATGGATTGGATTGGGATGTAGATATCAAATGTGACTCCCTATAAGCATACTTGTGTACACGCTATAGGTTGAGAGTCGGATATTGGGAGTTGTTTCAGTTTGGTTTGGGGCTTGTACATATATTACAGAGAGAGAGAGTATTAATGAAAGGTGTACTCGGGCCTCTCATGCTATGTTTTATGAAGCTAATAACGAACTGTTAAGGTAGTAGTCGTCACCCGACACCGACACCGAGACCGACACCGAAACCGAAACTCTCTATCTATCCTTAATTGAACATATGTATCATGTACATACAGGGGAGCATATACTGATACACTCTGCTGGAGTATATGCCGCAAGAGTGTGCGTAAAAGAGGGAAACTGGAGAAGTATGTAATGTATTACTATGTGTGTTATGAAGTGTTTGGTCTTTTGATGTGTAGTCAAAGTAGGTAGAGTTGGAGGTAGATGACGAGGTGGGAGAAAGAAGTATGAGTTTGAGTCGCACTCTCTGTGTATATTCTCTATGCTGTGAGTTGGTTTTTGTTGGAGCAAGCTGCTCAGTGTGTGTGTGTGTGTGTGTATGAAATGAGTGGTACGTGAGTGTGAGTAGATATGTTTCAAGTCATAATATTATATAAGAATCAGTCTGACTGTTTGGTCTCTCTGCTTTGGTGGTGGTTGGTGGTGGTGGTGGTGGGGAAAATATAGTGGAGAAGAAGGAACAAGTTGGCTTTGGCTTTTGTGAGAGAGTCTGTAGAGAGCAGAGAGAGAGAGAGAGAGGATTGAGGTTGGAACTAAAAGTGGGAGCAGCAACGTTTGTTTCGCTTTTTAGAGAAACTCCGCCCGAATCTGAGCTCTCCGCCTGTTTCGACCAACTCCGCTCCAATGGATTCCGAGGGAGTCCGAAGAGCGAATAAAACCGATTTTTTCAGCACTCTTCTCTTTTCTCCCTTCTTCCTCTCTATGCTCCCACAGTATCATTATTATGCGGGGAAATTATAGGTCTCATGTACAAAGAGCTAATATGAGCACACACACACACACAGAAAAAAATTCCTTTTCTCCTTTTCCTCCACATCCACTACTGCTCTGTAACGTGTAAGGTATAATATAGCTCTGGTAGTGGGGCTCTTCCCATTTCCATTCATCCCGTCCAGTGCAGTCTGCAGTCGGCCGGAGTCTTTAAGGCAAGTCTTTGAAGCTGGTGATGCGAGTTAATTCAGAGCTACAAACCTATCCTCAACCTACCTTCCTATTAATACTCTCTCTATTTTTCTTCCCCACATTTTCTCACTCACTTCCACGACGACTTCCAGTTCCAGTACCAGTACCAGTACCAGTACCAGTACCAGCACCAGCTCCAGCTCCAGCCTATCGCTGATGATGTAAGATGTACGTAACCAATTCGTCAGTTTACTAACAACACTGAGGTGTAATATATCGTTCTTTCCGGACGCCATCCACGTACCTACATCCGATTCTTTCACATAAAGGTAACGACCAGTATATCCAGACAGATCATATAGGAGCATGTGTAGTTGTGTAGCTCTCCTTTCTGTTTCTGTACAGTGCAGAGCACACTTCTTGACTTGGGCTTTTTTACCGCTTGTATGTAGGTAGTTATGTAGCTACTTTGTGGCTTTGGCTTTAAAGAGAAGAGAGGAGTATAATCACGATTGCTGGATCATGCTTCTTGGCTTCCTTCCTTTTAACTCTTTGAACTCGTCTTCGTCTCCTTCCTTAGTCGTTTCATACATGTATATGCTGGGTGCACTGGTACTGGTACTGGTACAGTCTAGAGCTACAGAGTCGTAGACAGAGAGCTTCATGACAGACTGATGGTGATGACTATGATAATCTAATGTTGGTTTCGTTTGGTCTTCGTCTCGGTCTCTCGGTGATGATGAGGAGGAGGCTTTACTCTTCTATCTCTCGTAGGTATGCATAACATGTCTCCTCACGAGCTCTTTTGAGTGCCGAGTATGTACATGACAGCTCTTCTTCCGTCCCTTCCTCTTGTTGTCTCCATGTAACGAGGAGGTTTCCTCAGTCTCAAATCATTTCATGGGACCTCGAATCATTTGTCGACAATTTTCTGAGGCAATTTCCATCCTACTCTTCCCACCATCTGTTTCGTCAACTATTGTAGTTTGTCCCTCCCGCTCAGATTTATGACTCGAGTATTTTATCGCTCTCCCTATACACGTACTATAGCTACTGGTTTTATTTATATTAATATGTGTGTGTGTGTGTATTTTATTTTTATTTTTATGCGTCTCCAAATAATTCCTCCCAAAATGTGTATGTAGGTATATTTATTATGGAGGTTTAAAGATTTATTATATTTATTAAAGGGGAGCAGTCAGAGAGTCGGAGTGACGGTGTTAAATTCAGCGTATTTTTAAGTGCCTTCCAGCCGCCGTTGAAGCTTTATAATTAATCATTAGTGCTCAGGGAGTGTTTACAAATTCTATTGTAAATACTATTAGAGATGGGGTTGTGTGTCTTGAGTAGGTATGTTGGTATATAAAACAATTTTCTTTAGTCCCACTAAAGAAAATTATTTCTTTGAGGTTATAGTTGGTACTTTTATTTATTTATTATTGTTAAAATAAGAATTAATGTATGTGTGTGTGCATTTCGAAATAAAAACAAGAGCATTATAGCTGGATAAATTCCACTGAATTAAAGTATTTTATTTGCCACAAATTTTCTTAATTAAAAATACATGTCATGAATTTCTTAGATAATTAGTTCAACACTTGTGCTAATGATGATGTAGAATGAAATAATAGCCTTGCAGTGTGTAATATATAGCAAAAATAATAATAGTATGAAAATTTCCATTGCTTAGGCTTAGAATGTGTGTTGTTCAAAGTATATATGCTTAAAAATTATCACAGCATGCAGTTCTCTTAATTTTCACTAATAGTTGGGCGGGACGTGGGCGTTTGTGCTACTGAAAAATTACTTGTGTAATTAGTGAAAATAGTTTTGGATTTGGTAAGGAGCCGAGAGATGTTCTTTCTGTGTACAGATTTCCTACATAATAATATACATTATAATGTCTTTGGTGGTAGTGCAATATAGAGAGCCAGCTCAGCACCAGTATCAGTACCAGTTCAATAATTTATAGAAGTGCTGTATGTAGAAGTCGGAGTCAGACAGAGGCAGACAGTTGAAAGAAATAGAAAAAATAAAAAGTAAAAATGTTACGTACGCTGCGCCGATGTATCGTATCCTACGTAGGTATAGTAGGGGCAACCGAGAGTGAGGTCTGGCAAGGATAAATTTTGCATGCAAATGAGCGACAGCTTTATCCTTGCTAGACCTCACTCTCGGTTGCCCCTACAGTAGGTACTATAGTAGCACATGCGACTCCTGTCAGTGTACACACCCAGATGTAGACATGCATCCCATTCCGTTCCATATGTGTCCGTGATCGAGTCTTGAGTTCCTATACAGAAGAAACAGTCTATAGAATGTTGCAAAAGTTCCATCACATCGTTTTGGAGTCAAGTAATAACAGATTTGTCAGGCAGACTGATAAAAAGTGAGAGAAAATCGTTTGCTCGCTATTCTTAATCGGTATGTAGCCTCATGCAGTAGGAAGGGGGGAGCAAAGGAGCAAATAACTACTGGAAAGAATTTTGTCGAGTGGCCAGATATAAAAAAAATCTTTCTCTCTGTGGCTAAGAATCCTCCTTGCTCGGTGCCGGTGCCTCCAAGGGTTTTTTTCCCTTAGTATATTACTCCTATGATATTACTCTACTATTACCTCAGTCATAGTCTCGAGTCTCTCGAGGAAAAAGAATTTATCTAGCCAACCAAGCTGAGCCGTCAGCAGCTCTATTACCCGACACTATTCTTCTCGGATATCTTGAATGTATATCGTATAGGGGGTATATTTTAGTGTGTATATATAGCTCAGATTGAGCTCCCTTTATTACTATTGCTATGACATTATTGATATTCCTATTACAGTAGGGGGGACAAGTCGAATGTCAAAGCGTAGAAAAATATATATGAATTGTCTATATGTACAACTAAATTTTCTGTTGAGATGATTGGACACAGGAGCTGTGTTGGTCGGTGCTACATTTTTTCCGGATCAATTTATGATGTCATTTTTTTCTCTCTCGCTTGCGTATAAAGCCTGCTTCAAAACTCACACTCGGCATTCCCGCAAGACAGATTGAAGATATATTTCGGATGCCAGATTTCAACACTATTCACACTAGTTCACACATCACACGTAAGTTTCGAATGTTGGTACTGGTGCTGGTGCTCGGTATGGTGTTCCTACCTACGCTAAATGTGAAGCGTACATCACTTTAAGCTTCAGGGATAAGGGTCTAAATTTACCTATAACTTGTGTACACAATTGTTTACATAATATCAACATAGCATTGTTATGGCTGACTGCGTGTAACTATGATTTATATTATATTATTCCTTATATGTACCGAGCTAGAGAGTCCTTTCCCTTCGTAGCTCATATATATATATAATAAGTAATAATGTCAAATGGAAATAACGGTAGCAGTCAGAATGATAGATAAGGGAGATAAGGTGTAGGGTACTCATGTAATTTAAATGCGTACTAATACATACTACATAATACATAGGTAGGTACATGTAGATAAATTATTTTGTTATATTTTATTCGTGTGGGGGTTTATCATAGATTTTTTTTTCTTATTTTTTTTTAAATAAATAAATATTACTTTTGTTCTCCCGTGTAGCTTCGTGTGACCATAATAGGCCAAGTCAGAAACAGAGTTGAGTTGAGATACAAGTTAGACGATGGCAGCCTCTATGTTTTTACCTTTTCATTATTTTGATATGAGGTTTTAAACTAATCGTAATTTTATTTCCACCACTCACCATATTCCCTCAACATGTCTCTCCACGATTTTTAATGACATTTCCTATGTCGACGCTCTCACTCTTTAAAAGAAATACCTATATAAAAATCCAACATCAGACATTTCTTTCTACATGCCAACATTTTTTCATTCCATCACGACGTTGTTTTTTTTCCCTCGTAGTATAATCAAATACATACAAAGTTGAATTAAATTGTGACGAAAACACGAACAAGAACGAATAGGAGTAAGCAGAGACTCAGAGGAGAGTATGGTTGGTTAAAGCTTGTAAAGATACTAGTTGGTTTTTAGTTTTTGGGTGTTTGTGTTTCGTCGTGTACTGTACCTAGATTGGTATACCGTGCATATAGGGTTTAAATGGCGTGTCTGTTATTTGTACGTTTTTTTTCCTCAGCCGTATCCGTATGGTCGTGATGTGATGTGAATTTGTGTGTGTTTGTGTTTGCTATAGTGTTGTGGGTGCAAACAAAAATGTTGTTCTCTTGTTAGCAGTAAACTGAAATGGAGTTCAAATTTTTGTTAAAGTACCTACCTATATGTACATGTACATACATGCCTACATATGTACGACGTAATTTTCTGTTTTGTATTGTTTAAAGTGGATAGGTAGGTACATATGATGTATATAGACTCCGGGTAAATGCTATGCTATATAGATATCTGATTAAATGTTTTGGCCTATTATCAAAACAATGAGGTTACACGGCTTTTCTTTCATCCCATGGCTCAGTTGGTCTTGTTACATGAACAGGTACATTTATATTGTCTAAGACAGATTTTTATGCTCATCTCAAAGTGAGACACATTTGTTCGCGCCTCATGCCAAAATCATCACTAACGCATGTCAATGCTTACAAGCCACAAAGCACAAATGATTTCAATTGAAGGAACGAACATGTGAGCAAGAATGCGAGGCAGATGTGTACATAATATGTGTGTATTTCTATAACTTTAAGTATAATTATATTAGTCAGATTAGTCATACTATAGTCAACACAAAGCATTATCCTTAGTTATAATATATATACTATTGTGCAGTACATAATTTAGTAATTTTGTATATACTTATAACTCTTGAGGCAAACTAAGGATAAGACAATGGGAAAAGCGCACAACAACAAAATAATTTTTGAAAATGAAAATGTAATAGCATATATTATTATGAGGAGTACAATGTCTGTTCTTTACAATTTAGAGGCAGCTAGCTCATGTCAATCCTGTCATGATTCGTGCAATGAAAATGAAAATAAAATTCTGGTTACTCAATTCACCAGGACCAGGACAGCGGATAGCTAGCGGCGCACACTTTCACCTTGACTGCACTCCCAAGACAAATATAGACGTTTGGCATAGCTTCAAATTATAAACGTCAATTATCTGGAGCGTTTCTTTATCCCATTGTCCGTATTTATTTTATTGTAGTCATTCAAGTCAAACAAAATAAGAAAATATGGACGAGTTTCATTTTTTGGGATTTTTTTTTAAAAGAGTTGAAACAATTGATGGAAAAATACTGACTGACTGTGTAGTGAGCTATAGGGCTGTAATTTAATTAAAGTCTTTATACTGATATAGAAAGGAAATAGTTCTTGGTGAGCTTGTAAAATGAATATTAATTTCCTTTCAACTTAAAATTGAATAGCTGGAGCTGGAACTATGGAGCTGGTGCTGGATTTTAATGAGGATACTATATGATTCCATGATTTAGTATAGGAACTATGCGAGGATGGTGTCGGTGTCGGGTTAGTGAGGCTTGTGGTATCATCCTGAGTCATGCTTATAAGATGACGTTAAGGTCTATTAGGGAAGTATTTTTAGTTGAACGAGCGGAGCGTGAGGAGTGGAAGTCGACGAGGACTGGGACTGGAGTAGCACTGTATATGTTATTACGTAGTATATAGTATAGCCGTCGTCCTGGTCCTGGTTCTGGTCGTGGTCTGGTCTCTTTAGTGGTAGTGAGAGATTATTTGAATCTGTAATATGGGAAGTCTTACCGCATGTAAGTGAGAAATGGCCCGTGAACTTCAAGGAATCGCTCTCGTAAGTTGTGTGTGTGAGAGAGCGTCTCTCCTCAAGTGATTTGCATAAGTGAGATGACGCCTACAAAATTATTTGAGTTAGCGAATTGTATAGTTTTCTATATTTGAGGGGAGGAAACAGTAAGAAGAGTGCAGTTCCATTTTCCTTCTCGACTCGTAGAGTAAAATGTTGATGAGACTCTCTACTTCTTCTCCTTCATCTTCATCTTCTTCTTCTTCTTCTTCTTCTGCTGTGGGCAAGTGCCGTCTTGATGTAATGTGATTTAATCGAGTTTAATGTACTCGAAAACAGCATGGACGACTCAAGCGGAATGTATCCATCTTTCTCACTCTGAATATTATATTATTTTATGCTTTATTATAGGAAAGAAAGAGGGAGAGAGAGAGAGAGAGGCTTTATATGGTACAGACCGTACAGTTGGAATTGTAGCTCCAGCACGTACACGTACTGCACATATCACGACTAAACTAAACCAAATGTTACCTTGTAGAAAGAGTATGAAGCATGAATACAGTATGTCCCTAAAGGTTAGACTCACCCCACTTTATGGGGTTTACTCCCCCCCAAGCGGGAACCGTAATCCGATATATTTATTTTTGGATGACAACTGACTAGTTAGTAGGATTTGGCTTTGATTGACCTCCAGGGGTCAAGTCGTTCTCACGTAAATAATTAAAAACTGAAAATCAGGTGTCCCAAAAGGTTAGACTCACTTCATGGTTTTCAAGATTCAAACATCAATATCTCCTGACTTAACGCATGAAAAATTACGAAATTTCGTCTGCGTGTGCTTAGATATACTACTTATGACTAGATGTATGCACTTTGAATATTGGGTCACTATGGCACCGGTAGCGGAGGAGAAGACGGGTCACCCTCATATCAAATTTTTTCCCCGTTTGATAACATGGGAAAATCGCGACTTACTTCACTAACTTCTTACGTACACATGCAAATGCCAACCGATTGTAATTAAAAGAAGTCAGGCATGACCACAATTAAATTGCCTACAAAACAGTATAACACTCAACACTCAGGTCTCTCGGGGTCACGAGACGCCCGGGCTTGAACATTACGAAAAGTTGATGAAACGCACAAAACACATGATGAACTTTTCGTAATGTTCAAGCCCGTGCGTCTCGTGACTCCGAGTGACCTGAGTGTTGAGTGTTATACTGTTTTGTAGGCAATTTAATTGTGGTCATGCCCGACTTCTTTTAATTACAATCGGTTGGCGTTTGCATGTGTACGTAAGAAGTTAGTGAAGTAAGTCGCGATTTTCCCATGTTATCAAACGGGGAAAAAATTTGATATGAGGGTGACCCGTCTTCTCCTCCGCTACCGGTGCCATAGTGACCCAATATTCACAGTGCATACATCTAGTCATAAGTAGTATATCTAAGCACACGCAGACGAAATTTCGTAATTTTTCATGCGTTAAGTCAGGAGATATTGATGTTTGAATCTTGAAAACCATGAAGTGAGTCTAACCTTTTGGGACACCTGATTTTCAGTTTTTAATTATTTACGTGAGAACGACTTGACCCCTGGAGGTCAATCAAAGCCAAATCCTACTAACTAGTCAGTTGTCATCCAAAAATAAATATATCGGATTACGGTTCCCGCTTGGGGGGGAGTAAACCCCATAAAGTGGGGTGAGTCTAACCTTTAGGGACATACTGTATTGAACAGGGGACAAAAGCATATTCAAATTTCAAATAGAGAACAGTCACATATTGTACAGGGCCCCTTACACACTTACACCTTCCTCACCACGACACCTACCTATACATAATTCTACATTCAAAACACAACTTTCTCTCGCGGGCCCGTGGTAAATCTCCTATAAAATAAATTACATGATTTAATTCCCCTTTCTCGCAGTCTCTCTCTCTCTCTCTCTCTCTGCCTCGGCTTCGCAGATTCTTAAATTTAAACAGCAGAGATTCGTATATTCATAAAAATGTTTTTTCTTTTTTTTAATTTTCATATTTCATTTTCATATATATTTTGCTGCTTATACTTCCAATTTTAATTCAAATAAATTAAAAGCACATGACATACCTACATAATTATGATTTTAATATAGGTAATAAGTTATATAAGTACCTGCCTACTGATATTAAATTATAGATTTAATATTCAGTTTGAAATTAAAATGAGGTTTACATGGTATAAAAAAATGTGGTGGCCTATAGGTTTCTCCTTGAATGTTTAATAAAAAGAAAGATGTGTACGGAGGAGAGACTAAGCTAATTCATTTCTATTGGTCCTTGTTCTCAAGTTCTAAAATACTGAGCACATCTCACCTACGCTACGGCTACCAAGACCAAGACCAACTTATGAAGATATGAAGAGCGTGTTGAAAAATTGCTAAAACTAATGGCGTGAGTGCGTCATCATCATGATCATCATCATCATGATCATCCCAAGCTATATTTGTGGGAAGATTTCTTGTTATGTTTATCGTGGAGAGTACCTATAGCAACCAGGACCAGGACCAGGACCAGGACCAGTTCCAGTACTTGTGCCAGTCTCCCAGCGCATGCATGCAAGTTTCCATACTAACTTCTCAAATATTTATTTTTATAAAAAATCTAGGCGAATTATAATATATGTCATAGTTTTTCTCCTCATTTTCCATTCCCGTCAGCCTCGTCAAGAACAAATTTACAGACACTAAAAGGAATAATAAAAAAAGATGAGATTTGTGTGAGTTGGGCTGAGTAAATGTGGTAAAATTGCCCACATCATTTTTATAAATTGAGCCATCAGCAGCGCGCTTGATAGTTGAGAGTGTGTGTGTGTGTCTATAATATATCTTACAGTATGTCCCAAAAGGCGTATATAGCCTGCTCGTGTATATGTATGAATAATTTAATTTATATTTACATAAATACGTCTTATCCGTCTCTGAGGGAGTGTGGTTGTGTGCAGAACCAGAACGGCAACGACGACGACTTTTTTCACAGTAGTGGAAGTATCAGATAGGAGCAAGTAAGGATCCAATGAGAAGGTAATAGTTATAGTATAGATATTAGAGGAAAGGGGAATTAATGGTGAGGAACGATGATATGAAGATGTAATAATTATTTTTACTGTTATGACTCAAGATGCTCCCATAAATATTCAACTCAAGATATAGATAAAGACTATATAGAAGAGAAAAAAAAACCTCCGTCAATTATCATGAGAAAAGCGTGTGTCCTCACGGTTTCAGCAAAGTCACTCCAGACCAGAAATTACTTATACTCTATCCATCCCCATCCTATGTATATCCCATCGTTCGTAAGGTATATCCTACACCTATTTACCATTTAATAGTGCAGAATAACCTATCTACAATTTTAAGAAAAAATTAAAGTGTTAGTATTTTGCGGTATAAATAGCACGCTTTGCACCCTCAATAATTATTATCACCATCATCATTATCATTCATTCTACCTCCTATACCTACCTACCTACTTGTTTTTTCCGCCTTTTTGAAATCACTTTTAAAAACTTTATTGGGTTACATTCATTTTCTAAGTCTTTTTCGTTATCATCACATTTTGAGAGACTTTTACTACTAGTACAAATTGAGAAGGAGTTTTTAAGTCGTATGAATCTTATCTCAAAATCACAGCCATAGCATAGTTTCTCCACGAGTTTTTAATGACCTTGCAATTTTCTTCTTCTTCTCCTTTATAATAACACGTTTTTTCTTTATTAACTTTCATAATTTTTCTCGGACGCTTTTACGCAGAGAGAAAAAGAGACGAAATTAATCGATTCTCGTAGGTTTTCTTTTTTCCACGTTGACATTGGAGTTGGAGCTCACAGGTTTTAAATTCTCTTTTTCTAACCGTACAAAAAAACTCTGTTTTCCCCTTTATAAGCAATGTAATATATTCCCTGAATGTTTTATTAATTTATTCTTCTAGTCCAAATATTATTATTTTATGAGGCATGAAGCATTTAAATTCCTCTTTGTGCTCTTCTGTAAAATGGCAGAATAAAGAATTTTAAACAGTAAATAGTAAATTATTTTGTTAAATGCCCGGGTAATGAATTTACAATTTAAGAGCATATAACTTCAAACCTTAATATTTCCTTTAGTTCTACCTACGTCTAGAACCTACGTCTCTCCATACTGTAAGCTTAACCTACACAGTTTTTCATATGTATAATATGTAGGAACTAACACGTATTCATAATTTACTATAATACGTGTGTTTCCTACATTTAATTATTCAGTTTATTTAAATGTCTAGGTGTGAAAAGTATGTACAAAGATTTTTGTAATATACATATCGTCTGTCAAGAACCAAAATGACCCATATCCAATTTAAGCAAGAATCAAAACAAGCTATGTCATATAAAAACAAAGGGAGAAACATGCGTAAAATTTTAATTAGGAGTTTTTGAAAAACGTAAAATGTTCTCTTTTCATGGTTTTCAACAATGTAAAATGTCCTTTTTACATGTTTTTGAAAAGGTGCAAAATTTTCTAATTTCATGTTTTTGAAAAGGTGCAAAATGTTCTAATTCCATGCTTTTGAAAAGTGTAAAATGTTGTATTTACATGTTTTTGAAAAGCGTAAAATGTTCTATTTACTTGTTTTTGAAAATTGTAAAATGTTCGAGAAAAAAACTTTATTAAGTCACTGTTGCACAATTGCAATAGCTTCACAGCTCAGTATACAAGACAATACATTCTTAAATACAATTGAAACATTTAAAAGAAATTCAACACGTTGTAATGCATAAATAAATCCTAAGTATATAAATGATGATTATAAATCATAATTGATCCTCGAAGAGCGTGCATTAAAATATCATCTACAACTGCAGATGGTATACGGAAGGATTTAGCCCACGTCATAAAAAAATTTGTAATGGTCCCACGCGCTCCAATATAAAGACCTGTCACTTCTATACTTTTTAAATTCCATTTCTCCAAGAAATACTTGATACAGGGTTCGTAAATTCCTTTCTTCTCCAAATCAACTGCCACTGCTTGTTCCTCACTATCCCCAAACTCAAACCGTATTGTAGGATCCAAAATATATCCAATTTTAGATGATGAGTCATATGCAATAATGTCCACTCTCCTAGTTGATCCATTTTCTGCAACACAATGAACTTCCTGTTCCACAACAAAGCCTCTCTCAGCCAGAGCTTTTGCAATAATTTCTCGAATTCCATGATGTCTGCTGTTACGTATGAGTTCTCCCCGGAAACAAGAACCTAAGACATGACCAAGGCTTTCTTTCTCAGTGCTGCAATGCCTGCACTGGGTTCCGTCTAAGCTCCTTCCTGGAATTACTCTTACACTAGCAACATTAGAATTCATTTTTAAAGTGGTTACATATTCAGAAGTCGTTAAGCCCACTTTATTTATTAATTGCTTATTTCCTTTTAAGTTATCTTTAAACTGACAAACTCCAGCGCCCCGCAATTTCATCTTACACCATGACTCAAATTCCTTTTCGCGAAGTTTTATGCGCATTCGTTTAGTTATCTTTGTTTTCGCTTCTGGATCATTGAAGGCTGTCAACTCGTCATCGGTAAAATTTAACGCCTTTTCACACTGATTTAATTCTTTTTCAATGTCTTTTGAATATGGAACATAAATGTCACATGAACAAAGCAAAACTAAGCACACATTATAGTGCTGAAGGAAAGCTTCCCATTCGGCTCTAGTAATAGAAAGTCCTCTCAAGTTCTTAGAAGTGTACAACATGGCATTTGGAGTATCTGTTGGAATTCCTAAAATTTCTTTAACAGCACTACGTATAATGCGGTCCACGTCCATTAAAAAGGTTTTTGGCAATTTATGCAATGGTGCCATTTGGAGAGGGTATATCAGAACAGGCCAAATATAATCATTTATTACGGTTATTTTTTTATGATAGTTTTGAAAATTGCATAATGTTCTATTTAAATACTCTCAAGACATATTTGAATATTCCTGTAGATAGTTGATATTGTTTTTAGCTACAAATGGACATGAGTCATTTTGGTTTTTCACGGACGATATAGGTTTTGTACATAATATATTTATCAGATATTTATAAAATAGTTTGCGCATATAGATGTATAGTTTATAATCTGTATATTTTACCAATTAGCTTGTGATGATATTCTTTATCATATTTAACATCTTATCTACTATCTCCAACCCAGGCAATGGGAAAGATGTGCGGTCTTCTTCTACGGATGGTTTATTGAGTGAAACTGAAATACAAGAAGTACTATCTATCTGTGAAGAAGGTGTATCTATCGCCGTGGAAAATTTTTGTTTGTATGCATTTGTATTTCTAGTTTGTTATGGTCACTGGTACATACATAGTGTATTACAACAACGTCCACAAAGTCACAGTTATGTTGTGTGATGTGAAGCAGGAGAATGTTAAACCAAGGTGGTCGAGATTTTGATAGAATTATAACCTGGTGCTGGTACTGGTACTGGTACTGGTAGTCCACTGCACTCTGCTGACCGTGGTTGTTATGTTATACCGTAGTATGCATGTAAGTCTAGTGTATAATTATTTAGGAATGAACGGGCTCAAGAAATGCTATAGCCACACCAGTAACCTAACCTATACCTACACTCATAGTAAATGGTAGGTAGATATATAGTTTGGTACAATATACAAAGTATAGTGTAGTGGAGAGTATACATTTTAGCATTATATATGGGCATTCCATTTTTCGTTTTTATTGATGATTTTGCTATGTAAGGTTAGGCCACCACTGTAAGTATAACCTATTGTAGCGCGGACACGTGTTCCTATATATAGAAAAATATGATGATTATCTTCAAAGAATTTTAGAGATATAAAAAAACATAACTCAGAGCTTTATCATGCAAGATAGTTTGGTGGGCCAAAGGAGGCTAAATTGGTTAATTTTCCCATTTGTTCCCGTATATTGCATAATAACAATGTAATGATAACGTCCTCGTCGTTTACTTTTAAAATACGGGGAACCAAATAAAATACGGTAAGCGGGTAGACTACATGAGCTACATACATACTGAAAACCGAAAGCTGAGTACCGAAACCGAAGCCGTCTACCGTAACCGTAGCTATGTTCGATGCTGTGTGAGAAGGTAATATCCTACCTCGTCCAATAACAACATTTGTTTTAGTTTTAGTTTTATTTGTGTGTGTGTGTGTTGTCGTTCGTGAGTGTGCTAATGTTTATAGAGCTGTAATCAAAACTATTGTTATTTTACAGGTTAAATTAGGTTTATATTACTATGCCATGTATGGGTACGGCCACGGGTCCTTTGCATGCCTGAGCATTATATTATTAGTCTATACTAACATGAATTTATTTTTTACTCTTATTCTTTAGAAATAAAATATTTTCCCACCGTTTATACTACCACACTCAGCTCAGCATAGTCCACAGTATTGTCACAAAAAATGTAGTGTATATTGTATGTACAATTATTATAGGAACAGCAATAATAGTAATAGCTCTAGATATATACCGTCCAAGGGAAATGCTTTTTGACTCTCTGTATAGATATAAGACCCAGGCTGGGCTCTCTCTCTATGACTCTGCTGTGTTGGTGGTAATCGGAGACCATATCGGAAATAAAATTAGAGGTGTAAGTAAATTTTTTTATCATCTGCCATTAAACTATTTGTGATCTTTCAAATTTGCCTAATAAATTTCAGTTGAGGTCCATTCAACCTTTGACTATTTGAGGGGATACCATGCTGACTAGACTAGTCTGGGTCTGGGTCTGGTTCTGGTCTATGGTCTATGGTACAAGTACGAATATCATGCCATGGCCCTTACTATTATTATGCGTATTATGTATAATATATTTTTAAACTCTTAACTGTGTACGCATTCATAAATTCCTATTGTACATCATGTAATAATGTTTATGTGATAGCTTTTTTCTTTCTCTCCTATTTTTTTTTCCTTTTCGTCATCGTCCCTATCCAACAACCAATACCAAACCACCATAGCTTCAATCTCTGGGCCTATACATATACACAGTTCTGCAGTCTCCACAGTATTCAAAAGTGAAAGAGAAGCAAGATAACTTTTGGAATTTAGTAACTACGTTGAATACCGATAAAAGTGAACTAACGAAAAAGAGCCAAGCACGAAGGAGTCTACGTAGTAGTGGTAGTGGTAGTAGGTAGGTACTATGGGTAAGTCATATATAGGAGTGTCATAACATAGCTGGCTATAATATTATATTATGTAGTACACCACACGTGGGGTTTTTAGTTTAGGGTGACAACATTAACATGGACTTATTGTCATTCTTTTTCATCTTGGTAATGGCCCGAGTCAATAGTGATTCGATTTATGCGTATGTTTTTTTCAATGATTTATTCTTTGAAAAGTGTAATTGTCGAGGAGGGTACTCTCATCGTGAGCCTATAGGTGCCCGTATATCTGGTGGTCTGTAGTATATTATGATTCTAGTACCTATAGCAGAGGAACTATATATAAGCGTGTGTTCTTTTAGTTTTGTTTTTTTTTTCTCGTCGTCGTCATAATATACATAATCATAATTTAGTTGAAAAGGATACTTAGGATGCTTCGAGACGAATTGCTCTTCTCCTCGTTCTGGGTCTCAAGTTTATTATGTACTGCGAGTATAGTGCTCATTTAAAATATAATATTTATGCATCTGTGTGTCTGGAGTCTGGAGAGGAGTCCTCATAATAATAAAAGTAATAGAGGGATGGTAATAATGTAATGCTCCTTCCATGGCAGTTTTCAAGCAGCAATAGAGGACAAATATTTAAAAGATTTCAAAGTACACTCCTGAATGAGGTTACAAGCTGTTCATTCTGTCATACCTGGTGAGCAAATGAAAGATGAAAGTGAATATAGTATGTGTAGTTCGAATGCAATGGAAGAGATGTAATGTGATGCACTGTTGCAAGGCATAGCTATGGCAATCCAATGCACAATCCATTGGGGTTTATCGCTTTCGTTAGTTTTGGTTTGGTGAGTGAGTAGTAGGCATATCAGTAGGTACTTATGCACTTGGTATTATTATTGATAATAATAATATTGTCTCGTACTCGTGATTGCACGTGTGTGTGTCTCTCTCTCTTTGGTTTTGGATCTGGTTCGGACTGCATATTGTTGACGAGTCCGAACAGCTCAGCGACAGGCTGTAAGTGTCCCCTCCATTTGAGTTTCAATGCAACTCCTATTATCATGTGGGTAAAGTCAAATTCAGAGTCAGATATTCAACGTCTCAAAAAAAATACTGAAAGGTATATATTTATTTATACAAGGACAGGGCCTCATCGTCATACAGACTCACTCACAGGATCAGGATCATGATCATGATCATGATCATCGGAACCAGGACTAGGACTATGGCTTTGAGTGAGGATGAAGAATTCATCTGTAGGTTTTGTGTACGAGGCATAAGCCACATGCATTATGGGACGAGACGAGATGACGAGGGAACATGTTGGGATGGATAAAGCGCTCCGGCTCTGTGTAAATTGTCATGAAATAGACTGGGACATGAAGTGGAGTCAAAGCCGAAGCTCGCATTCACCTCATTCATTCACATTGCAATGCATTGAGAGAGTAATAGTAATAATATTAATATGATGTAGTGTGAAATGCATTTATGGATGGTATGTTGATACAGTGGAGTACATGATCTCCTGGTCCTGGTCCTGGTTCTACTACTCCTCAATTTGGGAAGGTATGTAATAATAATATGTTGCTCATCCCTTGGATTTGGAACTGAGCGTGAGTTGCCCGATTGTTGAGGTACAGGATAACCATGAGATGGTAGGTAGGTACTCCGGTGCTGGTACTGGTCCTAGAAAGAATCTACATGGTGCTCAAGTTGTGAATGGTGTGAGACTTTTGTCGTTTTTGTTTGGGAAATGACTCTGAGTTCATCGTTCCGTTGACTGGAGTTTCTTTCGGCCAGAGTCCTTAAAAAGGTGACATGTTTTTTTGTGTGAAAACACCGGGCTCTTCCCCGCGCACTGTGCACTCCACGTACATACAGCATATAGATGTATGGGCAGGGCCAGGGCTATACACTCTTTATTGTCCAGGAACTTCTCTCCCAACCTCTCTCACACACACACTCACCCACTATATGACTGTATAGCTACAGCTACAGTACCGGTACAGTAATAACTATATCCTGACTTTTGGAATGGTTTTGGTCCCTCCCCGACCCTCCTCTTAGTATTCACGAACCAAATCGTTTATCAATTCCCCATATTTCTCGTTTCATTGCATGACGTTTTCATACAATAAAACTCATTTTGAACTAAATCTCTAATGAATTTATCCCTATTCTCCAGCTCATAAAGAACCATTGAGCCTATCATTTTCATTGGAGAGCGGAATGAAAGCAGGAGTAATATAATACGCTCAAACTCCTCTTAGATTTACTCTCCTTTTCTCTAGATTTTTTTCATCGCTCTCTCTCTCTCTTCTTCCTTCTTCACATTATCCCGCGACCGACCGACATAATCAAATTATTATGTTACATCATGAAGCTGTGGAGGGTTCCCTTGAAGTATTGTCCAATTGTTACATAATACAGTGGTGGAGTGCTCAGTTATGCCCGTATACATGATACAGAACGAATCTAAATTCAGTCCGATTCAGAGTTGATGTCGGTATGGTGTGGGTATCGGTGTCGGCATACTTTTTAATGTGTATTTATGATTATTTATATTGTAAGGATCTCTAGTAGGAGAATTTTTGCTCAAGTTATTTTACAGATGTGAATTTGATTTTAATGTGGTACCTAGGCTCCTTCATACTTGCGTTATATTGCAATTGGAACTGAAGGGACCAAAATTGACTTAGGTGCCTACCTATGTTAAAAAATCTTGTGCCGGTTTTTATATTGCAGGTCCTGAAATAAGCCTGTGAGCAATTGCACGTGAAGAAAAATGAGTAGAAACTTGGAAGAAAAATTCATGGACCAAAATTGTGTGCGGAGAAATCGTTGAGTCTTATCTGTACAGTTTAAAGGCAAATTGGACCGCCTAACCTGAGTGTGTATGGTATATTGTATTATGCTATTATATATACATGCCTGTACTGACGAATTCCTTAAAGCAGTCTTTCGTTGAAAAGTTTAATAAAGCGTATTCAGATTCGGCGCTCGACATAGCCTACAACTCTATCTGTATCTCTCTCTCTCTGCTTTTATAGGATAGGATTCGGAAAAGGTAACATTGCATGGAAGTAAAAACTATTATTAAGAATTGTTTTAAATAAAAAACATTTCTTTTGAAGTTCCGTTCCTTGAAGGGTAATTACATTTGTTACAATTATACAATTATATTCCCAATCTCTTACTTATACTCACGTGATGATGCACAGAGTGCCCAGAGTGCAGAGCGAGCGAGCGAGAGGGAGAGAAAAAGGAATTTGTCAGAATTTATTTCTATTGGAAATTTAATGGGTCCAGAGCCAATAGGGAATTGTAGTAGTGGGATATAAGTCAGGACATATAGAAAGGCACACAAACTACATAATTATTTTGTGTACTTCCTCCAGAGTCAAAGTCAAAGCAGTCAAAATAATGCTTCAAATCGAATATTTTAAAAATCAGTTGGACTCCATGTCGTAATAATCTATAATGCTATCTCTATCGCTATCACATAAATAAATGGAATGTTTTAAGCAGCCTTTTTGCCGGTCTTCCTTTGCTACTACACTTTTTAAACTATTTTTTTTTGGGAGGTACACTATCTCTATTCTAGCCCATCCATATTCATATCGATAGTAATAGCAATACTACTGGATGGATGGTATTATGGTGGTAGCCAGATATTCCGCTTTGGTAGTCAAGGGGATATGATCACAGGCCACAGGTAAGTTCACTCTATAATACAGTATAGAGACATTACATATAGATTATAGGATTGCATGGGAGAAGGAAGAAGAAAGGTTCCTTAATCCTAATTGCTATATTTTCTTGAGCTCGTCATGTCAAAAAAAAACATAGTTTTTTTTTCAAACCTTTTTTCTCAGGAATCTCCTTTAGGGCTTCTCTCCTCTGTCTTTTGAGTCTTGAGGTCTTGACTTGAAATCCTTGTTCTAATAATTTGTGAGTAGTTTGCTGACACAGCGCACAAGATTGTGTAAGAAAGTCTTCAAAAATCCTCTCAGTCTTCCCTGTGTGTAATGTAATGCACGTCCTATCTCCTCTCCATCCTCCTTTTGCGCCCCTCTCATCATCATCATCCTACACATATACTTGTAGACTTGTACTCCCAAAGATGAAACAATTAGGTGAAGGGAATTTTTCTTAGTTGAAAAATTTGTTTTCATTAGAGCTACTGTGTTTGGAGAGAGTGGGAAGGATTAATATTCTCAACACAGCTCAGGTGAGTAATGTAATAAAAACCGGAATCAAAATCAAAATATACAAAACAAGGAGAGAGAAAAAACGTTACCATTTTAAAATTTACAATTTAAAAGAAATTTAATCCGCTTATGCCTTATATTATATTCATTCCAATTTTTTTTCTGGTACTGCTGTGATTGGTTTCGTTTGACTCAAGAAAATATCTGTATAATAGTTTTCAATTAAATTCGACATTTTAATTGAGATTTTTTTTTATTAAATTGAATATTTTTTTTATTCGTCCAGCAGTATACGCGGATAAATAGTCATAATGACATGCTACATGCTGTGCTAATGCTATATGTGTGTGTACGAACCCAATTCAGTATCAATATTCATCTCCAATATTATTTGAAAATTGTATAGGTAATTATTATGTATTCTAGTCGGGGTCGGCATCGGCGCCCGGGCTTGTAAGAATAATAAGAGGATTCTTCCATATTTAAATGAGTGATATGTTAATACATAGTAATCAATGCTAGCCTCTCTTTTGTTTCAGAGAATGACAGGAGGACAAGTGGTAATCAGGTAGAAATTCATGGACATTTGAAATTACTCAAATGAGGACATTCTCAATATTTTTGCTTGACTTTAATGATACATATAGAACGATGAAGGAAATATTTTAGTATTCTATATGAGAGGGTCCTTCCAATTCTGGTATAATTTTGTATATTTAATTTAATCATTTACTCCCTAGAAATACTGTTATCTGTAGCTCAGATCAAGTGTATAGGACTGGGTCCGAATCCGATGACAAAGGTAATTAAAATAATTACGTTTGGTATAGTTCCTCATGTAGCTTTTAATCAGAGGTATAAAGCTTTATTTGTATTTTATGCGTCAATCATAATATTTCCGTTCCTTACCCTCATCGGCTCCTTACACCACTACCACTTGACCACTTGAGATCCAATAGCTTTATCATAGAATTACTAAGGAGACATCGTTATTACATGGTTATGTCAGGCCATTGAGGGCAGAGAATAGTGTGAGGAAAGTCGTTGGACTGTAACTCATACAGATAGTCCCGCAGTAATTTTTGTTATAGTGTAAATTGTTAGATGGGAGGAATGGACGAATTTGAGCCCTCTTCACTTCTAGGATGAAATTATCATAATATGATGATGATAATAGAGGAAGTTGAACTTTGTATTTACAATAAATGCCCATATCCTCATGAGATGATTATGACGTTCAATTATAAGTATTATATTTGATCAGAACTTTATCTAGTGTATACATTTTGGCAATTAATTTTGGCTTCGTAATTATAGACTGTAGAAAATAAGTTTATCTTTCCCCTATGATCCTTTTGGCTCTACTCCTGGCTCTAGTCCTGGTTCTAGTGTTCTGGCTTGGTTTTGATCGGATGAGACCAAACTTGTGACTTGAATTGACCTGGACTCATTCTTAATAATTATTTTATCGAATTTACAAGTCAACGTCAGCTGATGACGATGGTAGTAGTGGTAGTACTAAAGAGATAATTTCTGGCATAATTTCATAATTCCATAATTATTCGCATACATTGGTAATTAGGGGATGCTTTTGGAAGCTATACTATTACTGGGATTGCAAAATATTATTATTATTCAATTTGTTGCATGCATTTCCTCCACTGTCTCTGTATGACTTCGACCTATGAGTATCATTATAACCTTCAGATAATAAATATATGGAGAAGGAGCGATTAAAATTAATAAAAAATGAGTCCTCCTTTTGACATTTTTTACAAACATAATTTACATACACTGTATGTGAATTTTATTTTAAATTGTTTACTACTTAAATTAATTTTAAAATTACATCGTAATAATATTGTAACCTCATAAATTCAAATTCTATAATTTTATTTGTCTATGTAAATTATACCTAGAGATGTTGGTAGGTGGTAGGTACTTATAACTGTTTTTATGACTTCATACTAAAAATTGCAAGATGTGAACCATCTAATATTATTGGATCTGTATAATTAAAATTTTATGCAGTAATTATATCATAGTATCTGGTATGTCTTTTTACCTTTTCGCCGGGGTCCAATGATTCTATAGTGGTAGACTTGCAATACTTAAAATTAATAGGCTTTCTACACACGTATGTTAATAGTATATATCGTCTGTGAAGAACCAAAATGACCCATATCCAATTTACGCTAGAATTAAAATGAGCTACTTAATAAAAAAATCCCTGATTTAATTGGATGCGTAAAATGTTAATTATGAGTTTAAAAAAGTGCAATATGTTGTATTTATACGTTTTTGAAAAGTGCAAAATGTTCTAATTACACGTTTTTCAAAAGTGTCAAATTTTCTAATTACACGTTTTTGAAAAGTTCCATAAATATGTTCTATTTACATGCCTTAGGCATTACACGATATTCATACATTTTGTGTTTAGTTAAAAATGAGTATGGGTCATTTTGATTCTTCTCAGGCGAAAAAGTAACCTACACAATTAAGCTAAACTATATAATGTACAATGTTCATATATTATTCTATAGGACTATAGGAGGAAGGATCTCAATTGCTAGTTTCACTCAAAGACCGTTCTGGTAAATGTTCATTTCGAGTCGGTTCCGTTCCGGTTGGTGAGTACAAATAAAATACTAGTTTGTTTTTCAAATTGCATTTATTTGCTTCTAATCACGCTGGAAATCTTTTGTGACAAGAAAATTTAGAGTCAATTGGAATTTTAATGCTTGAGACAGCCACTCTCTTTCATTCTCAAATGATCTCTTTGACTCTCGTACAAAACATACAAGTATCCGCAGCTACATACACAGAGTCAATATATGGCTTTAGTCCTTCAATGTGACTCATATTTGAATCTATAATAATTATCTCTGTATATGCACACTGCACTGGCTGCGGCTGCTATTTAGGCAGAGGAGACACAGGAGCCCAAAGCCAAAATTATATTTATTGCCATCCTGATATCATTATTTGGACTAACTAGTGTAGCAGAGCCCTGACGTAAAGCTGGAGCATTAAACATGAAAGTGAATAAGTAGAATTATGTAGAGTATATAAATATGTACCTTCCTAAGCTATATATGTTGTAGTCGCCGTGCCATATGAGTTTGTGGAAGAATTACTCCACCATTTTGCGACGGCCCAACAGTCCTCCTACGCTCTAATATACATCTCTTTTTCTTTTAGTTCCTCATCTTCACGGATTAAATGCGAATTCATTTGAGTGAAAAGTTAGTTTCTTCTAGATTCTACATCCAATGTGTCTCACGGCAAATAAGTGTAATTGTAGACAGATTTTTTTTGATGGGCTTGGGCTTATATATGTGCGGAGTTCTGATGGCTGTGGTCGTTGTAATTGTAAAGGTGACTACAGATAGGACCTCTTGTCAATGCGCAGCTTGTTCAGTTCAGATAGACTTTATAACTTTATACCATCTTCTCTGAAAAAGATGTGGAGAGTCAAAGAGTGGAAAAACGGAAAGCCGTATCAACATCAGCACGTTGAATTTGAAATGTCTCACAGTCTCAGATCCCAAACCAAATCCAAATGTCGTCTCTCTCTCTCTCAATTTTGTCTCTCCTTTTTCTCTCTTTCTTTTGATGATCTTGATGTGATATGTGATGGAGATGGAGGCAAGCCGACTATTTATAAACTCAGATGGTGGGCTTGTATCACTTTTATCCGGTGATCTAAACGAAGAAGAAAATGTGAAACAAAAGGTTCCCTATGTAACTAAAATGAATATGAAATTAAGACTTCATCCGCAGTAGCGTTTAATGAGGCCGATGGCGCCCTACGATAACCACCGTGTCGACAAAAGAACTTACGACTTGACAGCCTTCTCCCTTGCACTTTCTTTCAACAATTACCACCAACATAATGTGGAGAGACAAACACACACACACAGGCACAGGCACACTCAAATATATGTACAAGCACGCTTTCCATACAAATAGGTTGATACTTATACTGTACATACTTACCTACATATATCTTAGATCTTGACTAAAAATTTGAACAAAAATGTTTCTCTATCTCCTTCACTTTTGTTGTGGTGCGGTGGACTAACTATAAGTTCAAACTTTGTTTCTACTTCTTTGACCTATCTATATGGGCATGGATATAGGTAGATTAGTATAGGTAACTATTCAGAAACTGCACACTTTTGTATTTAATATAGTTGCATATAATTATACATGTGTGTGTGTAGTGTGCAATTCTACAGATATGTTGTAGGCAGAGAGCTATACACATTATTTATCTCTATCATTTTTCTTTTAGTTTTAGCTATTTACGGTTACTGCTACGGTACAATAACAGCGAGCGGTGCTCTATCCGCTTTCCGCCTTGCACTAATTTTTTCTAATAAATTCCTCACACACTCAAAATTCCACAAAATGACATGACAAAAGACAGTACTTTTACTTGGATATTTGAACTAACAAATAAATTATTGTGACTTGAAATTTTTATGGAAGAATGTTTTTTTGGGAATGTTCTCTAAGGAAATTATTTGTGGAAGTTGAAATTGAAACAAATGAGGACTTTTTTTGTAAGCGGAAGATAAGGAAGGATGGGGAAAAGTGGAGTTAGATTGTACTTTGTTCTACGTGGATTATTGTTCATACGTGATACGTTCAGATACTTTATTAGTGAGGAAATTCCAGTAGGGCGTATTATAGTCTGAACGTGTGCTGTGCTTCCATTTCTATTTTCTTTGAGGGATTCATTGCAATGTGCTGCTGGATTTTGGATTATTACTGAAGGGGTGACAAGTTTGGACTATAGTATTTAAGTATGTATACTTCGAGAGATCCAGATCCAGATCGAAATCTACAATTTTACTTTTTTCAAGCTAATTTACATAATTTACGAGAGATTCTGAGCTAAGAAAAGCCAAAATTTTGAGCGTGAACAAGACAGTCATAGAATAATACGTAGTACCAACGCGGACTTAAGCATACTGTTGTTATGGGCTTTTAACTCTAGGAGCAGTCTAATAATGCAATATAATTGGGCTGTGAATTTTAAAGTTTATTAAGATAAATGAAGCCTTCATATAGTATAGCTACCCGTATAATATGCTAATGCTCGTGTATTTTCATATCTGTAATCTGCTCACACACACATATTTGTCCAGGGCCGGACGAAGGAATTGCTTTTAGGCAGCAACTTGTTTCCATACAAAAACCACCATATTGATTTTATTGGTAGTTTTCTTTGGTAAAGGAAAACGTTGTATTTGCTTGTTTTAGAAAAGATTAAAATTTTCTTTTAACTTGATTCATAAAAGCGCAAAATGTTCTCTTTACATGCTTTTTAAAAAACGTCAAATGTTTTATTTCCATGTTTTTGAAATGTACAAAACAATTTTATTTGCATGTTTTTGAAAAGTCAAAATATTCTTTTTACATATTTTTAAAAATTGTAAAATGTTCCATATACATGTTTTTTTGAAAATTCAAGCAGCGGAGGCTGCTTGCGCTGGCCGCGGCAGCATTATCCGGCCCTGATCTACGTAGACACAGAGACATATTTACTCAGGAAAAGTTCACAATCCTTGTCAACAGAAATCAAAGGTAATTTTGAAAATGAAGGGATTCATGGAGGTTTCCAAGATTTTTTCTTCCATCTCATAAGTTACGAACAAAACGTTGTCAGTCAAATGAGATGAAAATTCAAAATTGTATATAAAATCCTCATCCTTCCATAAAAGCATAACTTCCAAAGTATAATATGCTTATTGTTTATTTCAAAATTGCCATATATTCCGTCTCACAGTGTTACTCCTCATTCATCAAATTCAAATCGTGTTATGTTCACTCCGTTTGCTGTTTGATTGTTGGATTTTGAAGAAAAGGATATATTAAATAGAGATGAAAAAGAGTGAGTGAGAGAGAGAGAGAGGACGAAGACAGAGTTAGTTAGAGAATGAGATTCTTGACTCTATTGTACAAGGGAAATTGTCTGTTGGAGCGTGGCATGCGATTTAACAAGTAAATACAGGAGAATAGTAGTAGAGTCAAGGAGGAAGAAGTTAGTTTGTGGCAAAAGTCACAAAAACCACAACATCACTAACACACTTGACTTGTTTCGTATAGACATAATATCTGTATGATGGGGAGTTGAATTGCATAGTCACAGTCTAAATCCAAATCCAAATCCAGCTCTGAGTCAGTGTTAAATGAAAATGTTGACTGTTGACTCTTCCTCCGTATCCTCTCGTCTCATTGTTGCGGAATTTCCATGTTTACGTTTTCCAAATTTCTCAAATTTGAATCCCCGAATCATTTGTGACTCTGTCTCTCCCAGTGACAATCTGTATGTTAGGACAATTACAACAACTTCAACTGTCACACTCGTCCTCATCCATTGCCCTGGCCCTGCCTCTGTTGTACTCGGCAACTTGTACTAACCCACCCATTACCTTTATGTCCCACTCCAGATTCCAACTACCTACGCACATCTAGCACATAGGTGGTTTTGTTTGGAATGTTCCTACATGAGTAGGTAATATGAAAACGAATTAAATAGTCAAAAGTCGACGTTATGTTCAAGTCAAAGGGATGACGGACGGCGGATGGATGGACGGACATGCCTGTGTGCGGATTCTGATAAGATAGACTTATTGGCAGTTGTTGTATACAGTTTGTAGTTCCTCGTGGTTGTTGGTCGGGATCGGCATTGGCATCGGGATCGGTAGTCAGTGTACAGTTTAGTCATGTCGGAGTCGGAGTCGGACAAAACTGTATGTGCCACGGATATGGCTATGGAATTTGAATTACCCACACGCAATAGTACAAAATACTCGATATACTAATAATAATACCTAGTAACATTACCCTTCCGCACATACTGAAAAATGAAATATGGGTAGGTACTCATGTACCAACTTAACTTGATAATAGAATCAATTTTTGTATGTAGCAGGAGAGGCACAGTAGGTGCCTGGTTTGCATCTATTCTGAGAGCAGGAGGAGAACTAACCCCCTCAAGCCAATAAATATAGCTTCTGCTCCTCTACATGATTGACACGGACACCTTTGACTCAGAACAACAAAATGTCTAAAATTTCATTTTCTGTCACTCACGGCTCACACTCACTTCGTACCTACCACATTCATTTTCATATTTCCCTTTTCCTGTCCATTTTATACTGTACTTCCTATCCTATACACCGTATAATTGTGAGAGAGACAGTCTGAGAGTGGGTTGTGCAGTAGTAGTATGAATGTATACCTATACATATTAGCCTACAGATAATATGTCATATGTAAATTGTCCTGACTGACTTTGCCCATTCCATTTTGACTGACAAGCATGTCCCTATTTACTATTTACCACAGGACACACAGGAACAGAGTCAGAGGGAGCGGGACATACGGTACATATAAGGTATGTGATGGAGCTCACTGTAAAACCCGGTTCTCGCCTGTCTCTCTCTCTCTGATTCTATGAGCCCACAGCCGCGTTGAGCGTGTTCGTATTCAGAGAGACATAATGCTCATTGTTTGTTTGAATTTGAATTCTCTTATGAAAATGAAACCATTCAAATTTTTGATTTTCTCCCTCTCTCTCTCTCTCTCTCTCTCTCTCTCTCTCTCTCTCTCTGCTCCTGTCTTTCTTCTGTCCATGGCTCACTTCACGTATCTCTTTTATTTATTTCCAATTTCAATTTTGAACGAATACTTCCATTTCAATTCCTCATAAATAGATACAACGCATAACCATAACCACACAGAGTCTCACACTTTCAGAAGTCGTGTCAGGAGCATATTTTTTTCCTTATAGTTTTGTTAAGATATATTGAGACAGTGCTCCCCGTGATAGACGGTAGTTGGTATGTAAATTTCAAAAGGGATGAAAAATTGAAGGAGGCATTGCATATTACATATATATTGCATCTGGAGTCGGAGTCGGTATCTTCATTTGGTATTCTTACTGTCGTTTGTCGTTGTCGTTTGTACTGCACTGTTTGTTATTGGAATTGAAATTGAGTTGAAAAATTATGAATACGAAAAATATAAATATGAATCTCTCTCATATAATAGGAATATTTCATAGGAAATTGCCTTCAAAATACGTTCTTGACCTTTTTCCTTCTTACTATTTTTTTTTCTTACGTTCCGTGTTCCTTACCTTACATTATAATACATAGACCTCCACACTGTTAGTTTTAATGTGATGTTTCCCCCTTCTTTTCTCCATATCGACTGCGTAGGTTACAGAGCGTAGTTACGCACACACACACAAACGAGAACGATAAATATTATGAGTGAAATTATTTATGGTTTATGACTACGTACATACCTCTCCAGTTCTCCGGTTTTACCTGTACTGTAACTGTAGTATGCTTCTACATAATTTGGTTCTTGAAGAAATTGTTCTAAAGAATAAAATTGTGACACAGTCTCGCAGCTGTAGTAAAAGCTTAAAGGAAATGTATGCTTATAAATGTGTACTAGGTGCTTATTGTGAGTTAAAAATATGTATAGCAATTTTAGATTTATTTCCTTACGCAGTTCTGTATCTTACAGTACATACTAGAGTTAACTGTAAATTTCGATTTTGAAAGAAAAACAAAACACACAAGTGTGTAACACCAGTAGTAAAGCAGCATTTAAATAATGTAGAAATGTATCTATAGGATAAGCTATGGTAGAGAAAATTCTCCCATCATTTAAATCACCTGGACAATTTATGTTTCTTGAGCAGCATAAAAATCATCTTCATTCTGACATGAAAAAATTACCACTCAAGAAAAAGAAATAAAAAATCAAAACAAAAAAAAATATAGGACACAACACAACATAGATAACACAGATAGAAATAGAAACAGAGAAACGAAAAGTTCATCTTCATTCGCATTCGAAGGAAATAATAATAATAATTACATGGTAGGTACATACATACATCGTCCACTATTCATTCACCCCACTGACATTTGGGGCCAATAAAAATAATAAATATTGTGTGTTTGTTCTCATTATTTTTGATTCTTGTAAATTGATAAGTGATCCATAAATAAATTCGAGAGATTTACTATTTACTCTCACGACCTGACAGACTCACTGACTCACTGTCTCTCCTGGCCCTGGCTATATACAGTATAGAATCCACTATATAGTAGACAGCATACTATGTCTAACTGCTGGGCTCAATGCTCTGGATGTGTGGATCCCTGCATGGATTTTTAGAATTACTCGTGATAGAATTGAGAATGGGAGTATATATAGTTTGGGTCTCCTCCCTATCATTTACTTTACAACTACAACCACTGTCGAAATCGAAGTCGAAGTGAGGCAGAAGCCACTTACTTTACTACTACATAGTTAGTTTGCATAGCTGTAGCTGTTGCCGTTGCCGTTGCCGTATATAGCCGTAGCCGTGGAGGAGCTGACGTGATGGTGAATTGGGCATTGGGAAATGTAAAGGAAATGGTACAGTATATAGTCAATAGTCAGTATAGTATAGTGGAGACTGTGTAGACAGACGAGAGATTGAATTGGAATTAGGCTTATGTATTAAAGGAATTAGGATTAAGGAGCATGCTCTATGTACTACTGCCACCACTACTACTACTTCACTTGGCTACTCACAAGCTCAAGTACATGTAGGGACATGGACATGAAAACCTCTCATCCCACAAACTACAAACAAACGACGGAACTACTCATACACGTATAGACTCACTCTGATTCTTTATAAGTGGATTGAAGAGGAGTGGTTTCCAACTTCAGTCCCCTCATTTGCCATTGTCCTTTACTCCTCTTGGTTACTCTCTTCCCTTATAGATTTTTGGATTTGGATTTGGATTTAGATGCGTGGTGGAGGTTCTGTGTAGCTGCTCTCTGTGTATTTTACTATAGATCCCAGTCATAATCATAGAGAAGTGATCCGCTCAGCGCTCAAAGACGGGGACGGCCACGGCTGTGTGACTACCCTACACAGCCCTATACATATTATTATGTAGCTTTTCATCTGGCTTTATGGTCTGACTCGCTCGCTGGACGCGTCCGTTTACGAGCTTACATGACATATGATGCTTCAGATTTGTTCTATGTACACACACACACAATAAGGAAGCTGATTAAATGATTTCAACATTGTTGTTGTTGTTACACCATTTTGTCCTACACAGCTGATACCCAAGTAAGTGTTTAGATAATTGCATTAAAAATGTTAATAGAGGGTTTTGGATAGAAGTTTTCCTCTCGCTCTCGCCTAGTACAGTAGGTAGTTGTCCTCCATATCCAAAATCCGGAGCTCAAGTGAGATTGTGATTGGGTAAAGCAATAAATATCCCCGTCAGGAAAAGGTACAGGGAGGGCGGTGTTTGTGAGTTGATTGAATCATTTATCTCAATTTTAACTCTACTCAGCGAAAATTAATAGGATGGCAATTGCCAATTATTGATCCTAATATATTATATTATTTGATTTGATTTAAGTTTGTTTTTATTTCACTCGATCCCTTACACTCCCTAAATGCTCCCAATATGCAGGAGAGGTGATCATTATTTTAAAATAATCAATGGGTAAGGTCGTACATATAGAGATATTTTTAAAATTTTCCTATACGTAGGGACCTACCTACATCATGCCACATGTGCATTTCATTGTATGTGTGTGAGTCTCCTAATTGTAGTTTGATTGTCTGTACTGTATGCCAGGAGTCTGGAGCCTGCTTATATTATAATATATTAATTAATGCTGGAGGCAAGGCGTAGATTTTGCTACTGATCACTGATAACGACATTACGGAACAGAGCAGGCACCACCACCAAGAGACAAATAACACTATAGTATGTGCTCCCTACATGTTGTACAGTGTGTAGCGGAACACTTTAGTTTTTAGTAGTTGAGTGTTGAGACACGCATGTGCGTAATATACGTGGGAACTTGGTGGTGTCTACATGAGATTATCTTGATGATTATGATACCATTTCAATTCAATAAGGATATCTCTAATTGCATCTTTCATCGTACTATTTGAGAAAGACGAAACGAAAATTTGTTGGACAGGTATCATCAGCTGCAGTGGATACATATGTTCGTTGCGGAAAACGTAGCCGTGCGTAGCGAGATCCATAATTGTCATTGCTAGTGTACTATCATCAATTGTAAAATTACTAAGTAGGCTCTGAGTTACAGTTACAGTTCAAGTTACAGCTTGAAAAAAAAATTTATTTGCTGAGAATATTTCTGTCGAATGTATGTGGACTGCGGGGATGATGGAGGAGTTTGCGTTCAACATGCGTGGGCCTAATAAACTAACGATAAGTTCCTTAAAAGTTTCCTCTTGGTCTTGGTGTGTACTACGTAGTCGTGATGGAACAATATACTTGGGTAGCATTGGCACTGCTTCCCCGTGACTGATAGCTACAACTAAAGTAGCGAGTATCTGTATACAAATTCTGTCCAGTGACGCCGGCAGCCACCCATCAACTAGAATAGAGTCATGGATGGGAAATAATAAGTAGATAAATATAGTAAAGTAGATATCTATTAGAGCCTCCCTCCGAGCTGGTTCTAGTAATTTTCCCGAGGTAATTAGATGGTACTAATAAATACGCATGTAGGTACGTCTGTTCGAGAGAACAAGAGAGAGACTCAGGTGGTGGATGAGTGGGATGATATGAGTGATGCCTCCAACAGAAACTCCAACTCCAACAACAACAACCCAAGGAGGAGCACACACAATCCAACAACAAATACACTTACAACCTTTAACATCTATACAGAAAAAAATACAACAACATCAACAACTTTTAGTTTCAACCCTGCCACGTCTACAGTGGCCTACACTCTCCGCTCTCTCTAAAAGATCATGATTATGTCCCATAGCCCTGATATCCCTGTTAGATGCAAATGGACAGCCGACTCTATGTGTGTGTGTCTATCCTTATCTATAATCGATCCTGAACTGATACATATTCAATGTGGTGGGACTTCGACTTGGACTGACCGACTGCGGGGTTTGGATTTTAACATGGAGACTTTTTTCAATGCAAGTTGGACGTGGAACGTCGCGTCACAGATGTACACAGAGTCAGAGTAATCCTATCTGTCTGTATAACGATAAGACATCTTCTTTTTTGTCTGTACAAATTTTCGGAATACCTTTAAAAAACTCTAATTAATGCAGTGTAATGTGCAATTGTACTGATAGATCCTAAGAGGAAAGATGTATCTTGTACTTGAAGGATCACATTGTTATGTCATACTATTGCTCTAAGGAGGAATTAAAAGAAGTAAAAGTTGATTTCGCCTTTTCATAAACGATAATACAATGAAAATGAAAACATGGAGGAAAAATGGACATGGACAAGTATAGCAACTTTTTAAATACATAATAATGATGATGATAATAGTAATAATAATATCTTATTCTGCTCCAAGATATCTTGGCCACGGCCTCGGCCTTCATCATTGTTGTGTACATATTATAAAGCCTCCCTTACATCTACATATACCCGGCGAGAATCCTAATACTGATGCTCATACTCACGTGTGTGTGTGTGTACATCAAGTGCAAGTCCAGCATCATGTCAGAGAGCCAGTGGTGGATGAAGAGGAGGAGAGAAAAAAATAGAGACTATGTATGTTCCCTATACACTTTTTTACCAAAGCAGTTGTTAGAAAAATTGGTTTATAATAACTCAATTTATACTTGGAGAATGGAAATGGAACGACGTAGAAGAATTAGGCATTGCGTGAAATGTAATTAGTACCTTTCAATTTGACGAGGAGAGAAGGTAAAAAAAAAGGTAGACGAGCGTCAGAGTCAAAAACCAAATGCAGTGCCAGGCCAGCAGAGCCGAAGAGCCTAAGCTAAGAAAGTGAGTTAGATTGTTGATATGTATAGCCAGTTGAGTTGTTCGTTTTCGTTTGAGTCAGCAGCACAGAACTCACATCAGACGACGACGACGGGGATGACGACGGTGGTAGACTCCAGAGCTCCAGCTACACGAATAGGTCTTGGTCAAGAAGAAAAAGGGAAAGAAAATGTGAAGAACTGGAGACGGAGACGGAGAGTGAAGTGAGGTGAAGCGAGAGACCTCGCGGACTATTGAGACTTGAGACACGCGAAAAAACCGTCGAATTTTTAACAGGCATTTGAAGTGAAGTCAACTTGGAAAGCCGGTAATCTTCCCATTCTTTTCACACATCGTAAATCCTGAAAGGTCATGTAAGCCAGTGGGGGAAATTAGCCATGATTATATATATGCGTAAACGATTTGCAGTCCTGGACTTTCAACAACTCCGCGAGGACCTCAACAACAGACACACACACACACACACACACACTCTCACTCTCTCTCTCTCTCTTACGCTTACTTTCGACTCGGTTCCTATATGTACCTACACTATACCGTCAGCGGTACCGGGTGCCGGTGTGTAATGTATTTATTATGGGAATCTATTCGTCGGCTATGCTTCTCCAATCCAAATATGTACACAATATGGAAAAACGCAGAAACGACTCCACCATTTATATTTATATTTATGGCTTACAAGTCTACCCGGAATGCTTGGCTCTCGTGCCATGGATCGTGTAGCACGATTGTGATACTAAAACTAAAGCTATGCTATGCTATTCATCCATATAGAAATGGAGGTACACTGTACACTGTATAATACCTTTAGGCATTATTATTTGTACTGGGTATAATTTAGTGTGTTGGTCATTACACTTTTCCCTGGTCAGTTGGAGTCATAGCAAATGTACCTAATTGGGATTTGATATAAATCCAAAATTATTATTGCTTGTTCTGTTTAGAAGAGAAACAAGCTCGTATGTCTCCCAAATACAAAGCAAATAATATATATGGCGCACAAAAACTGCTAGATTCCATCCTTATAGCTATAGCTATAATTTAGAATGTGTGTGGAAGGTGTTCCAAATGAGTGGAGTTAAAAAAATTTAAAATTAAAGCATTAACGAGAGCAAGAGCTCTAGAAAGGGAATTAATACAGAGGTGGATTCAAAACCAGGACCGGAACCAGAACCAGAACCAGGAATAGGAGTGAGTGAGTGAGCATGCATGGGTCCTACCTGGGCATGGGATGGTGATGATGTCGTGCAGTGGGGAATGGGTAAATGCATGGGTAATGTTGACTCTGATGGTGATGATGATGGTGTGTCTAATCCTAATGTGTAAATGGACTCATTTCACTTGGATATTAATATAAAATTTCCTTAATCCATCTCAATGAATTAAGTAGTTTATTATTCCAACTCATGCATAAAATTTACATGACCCCTGGAATGGAATGTGCTCACTAGAGTATGTATATATGAATACTGTGTGTGCCATGGGTTGTTTACGTTCTGTTCTCTTCTGGTGTGGTGTGGTGTGGTATTTGTACAAAGGAGAGTCTCGTGTGTGCTCTCTGGGTGTAGTACCTGTAGTTTAGTGAGTTTACAAAATAATTGTCCTACACAGTCCACACGTTTACTCTGATAAAAACAAAAATCTTTTAATCTTGTTCATATTTTGTCAATTTTTTCGACAAGGGCACAACATGCATATAAGCAGAACATGACATGTGTTCTTTCTTCTCCTTTCTTTCCGTCTCTCTCTCTCTCTCTCTCTCTCTCACTCTCTCCCCCTCGCCCTCCCACCCTCCTTACGGTCGGCACTCTGACTCTACCACATTTTTATATGCGGCTCTGCGGTCCTCTGGTCAAAAGGTTTCATGTCAAAAGTAAATCACCCTGTACATATTGTAATCTTCCTTCATATTTATTTTTTTTTTCAAACTTCAAAAATTTCTACTTCATCTTTTTACTTACCTACCTACTTGAACTTCCGCTGATTTTGATTCTGAAACTGCACTGTGCTGTACTATACTGTACTGTACACTGTGAGACTATGGGACTGGGAATTTTGGTCTGACCATTAGATTAATAGCTTGTGGGACGGATTACTCTCTTGAGTTCAACCTGTTCAGCAGCTCATAAGCCTTTTTCACCTTTAGCAAATCTGTTTGATATTTGGATTTTTCCACGAGAGAGAGGCGTTCTATTTACATCAATTCAAGGGATCATGACAGACGATCATTTTGACATCATCAGTATAGAACCATATATTATAGACAGTACAAAAACTTTGACGTAGTAATAATACATGTATGTTACCAATTTAAAACGTATACTATATGTTAGTTCCTACTCAGTTTTATATAAGCTAGGCAGGGTAAAAAAAAAATATCTGATAGACTGGCACTGGCATATTATGTGTTGTAAGTATCACCGTGAGATACTAGTTATTGTCTTGAAATCATGTGAATTACGAATACTGATGTTCAGGGACAGACACAAGCGGACAGCGGACAAGTTCCTTTTCCTTATTACACACAAAACAATCATTGTGAGATGGGGTTCAATTATCTGTTGTGGTGTGTCTGTATATTGCGGTTTTATATGTTTTTTCCCCCTTTTCCCGTTTTTTTATCAACGCCAACGTCAAAGCCAATTGCCAATATTATTACTAATAATGCAGTAATGCATAAGAGCCCACCAAAATTTATTTCACAATCATCTCGTAACCGTATAATTGAGTATTGTGGTAGGGGAATCTCCTAAAACACCGCAATCCCGCACTTCTACAGCCTCAAACACCAGGACCACCTCTCCTCGAGGTACTCTTCCCTTGATATCCACTGGCCTCCCCGGGGTGGACCTCCAGAGCTCCTGCTCTCGAGTACTAGGCCCGGTTCTGAGCCCCGTCCTAACCCCCGTCCAAGCCCTCACCGACCGCTTCCCTCGAGCTCTAGACCTCCTGGTCTGCAGCTTATCAAACGAGGAGCCCCTCTCCTCGAGCTCCGGTCCGAAGCTCCTGGTCGGTCTCCTTGGTAAAGGCCTGCGAGCACTGCTCCTCAGCACCCGATCTGATGTTGGCTCCGTGTTGCGGCCTGGAGATGCAGTATGTTCCACTCGTATGCCCGTGCTGGTATCTCGCCCTCAACACTTGCACTCCAATGGATAGCTCGTCCGGTCTAGTGGTAAAGGATGCACCTATGGGCAATATGAGACTAGGCGGACTGCCTAGCCAAGTCTATGCACTACGTAGGTGTAAACGTCTCTATCTGACCGGGGCAATTTGGACCCGAATGATCACACACTAATGCACAATGTATCACACAGCCCCCTACAGGCTGTCAGCCATATGCCAAAAAAGGTAAGTTGCACACCGGTAATGTCTGGGGAAAATCTCTCACAATTACACCGATTTATTAATCCATTTCTTGGTCATCCGACCCACAATAATGTCAGTTTATATGTCGGGAATACGCTGTCACAAACACCCGGTTTACCCGGTACAAAATACGGAATAAACTACTCTATTTATAATAATATTAACTGTAAAATTATATTACACTAAAACCCCAACAATGGCTAACGACACAGCCAATACTATATTAACACTCCTAACAACTGAGGTCTACTTCTACTTCACGAACAGAACGCTTCTTCCACCGTATCTGTGTCTCCTGGAGTATGGCAAAAGAATGAGGATCGATCCTTCTGCTCATCGTCTCGTGAGCCCTCGACCTGAAGACCGACCCAAACTACCCCACTTACGGATATCCCTAACCTGATCGGTGATTGGCTATCAACCACATACGAGCCTACCTTCCACTGCTGATTGGCTACTTTCCCTAGGTAAGCCTACCTTCTGCTCCCCCAGTCCTCGTCTTCTCAAATGGACTTGGTCGGTCCCTCATCATACGACCACTACTTCACAGCCCTATGCCTGCTACTGTATCTGGATTGTCGTCATGTCGTTTGCTCGTGTTCACCATACCACGGACTGGATGAATCCTTCTGGATCATACTCTGCCCATCCCGTCTACGCGTGATGGCCCTAGTGCTTTGGTACTACTACCACTACCAGACCATGCACTCCTCATCCAGTCCCCACGTGATGGCTTCACTACCTACACCTACTTCCCTGTCCCGACCTAGGTGTCGCCTATGCCCCTTGTTGCTGGAGCCAGTTTCTCTCTCCCACTGTCCCCCCCACTATTCTCAACTTTGCCAGGCGCCTGAAACATCGTAGAGGGTTCTCTACCGCCTGAGCAACGCCGAGAATAAGTGAAGAGGCTAGTGACTGGAAACGGGAACGACTCTTAGGTAAAAGATCTTGCCGTTTCTCTCTCCCACGACCCCACCTAAGAGAGACATGGTAAGTGGAGCAGTGGACCTGAGGACCTTACGTGCCGTGGAACAGTAGACCTGGAAACCTTAAAGACTCGATCTGATCGGGGGGGGGGTCCCCGTTCTTATACATGTAGACCTCTCTACCTCAGGACCCAAAAGACTCAGAAGCTCTCGTATGCTTTCTAACTATGCGCTTAGATCAAGGTCCCTATTAATAAGCACCTATCCCGACCTCAGTTGTTCTATTCATAACATAAAAAGTAATTAAAATTATTCTCTAGTCAATTTTACAATAAAAGTCCATTATTCTAAGCATATGTATACACTAATAAGACATACACAAAAAAACTCATCTTTACAAACTCATGTTCATGACCGAGCACCGGTCCGTCCGATTGTTAATAATATCCACAAAAAAAAATTCCAATACACAAAAAATGCCTTATATGATCAACCTCAACTCCCCTCGAGGTCCTTATACAAGAGTTATATAGATCTGAACAAACTAATATATATAAAAAATATAAAAGGTATATATATATATATAAAAAATGGATAAACTATACATGTCCCATGCTCTTTCCCTCATTATCTTAAACTACTCAGGGAACTCGTCTGGTGCGATGGTCTCCGCCTCACTGGTGTTGCCTTCGTGGTCCTCTGGCTCCGGTCCTCCTCGTAAGGATCCATTGCGAGACGTAGGCATTGAGGTTTCCTCTTCATTGTCCGAGAGGTGTATAGATGTGACTGTCTCGTCGATAATCAAGCTAGAAGTGCTCCCCGATCCCGAGGGTCCTGCTAGAGGGCCAAACTCCAACGAGGCTTTCCTACCCCGCGACAGCTCCAGAGCCGCCGCCTGCTGTGGTTTAGAATCCTGAGCACCCGGTCCTCTAGTTGGAGTCGTCTGGTCTGCTTTCCTCTGCTCCTGTTGTTCCTTCTGCCACTCCGTTACGACCAACTTCGCTAGATCAACTTGGTCTTCTATTAAGACCTCGGCTGGTCGATTGAGCACCCTCAGATCAGTGACTGACTGTGTAAACTGAAGAGCTTGGGCTTGCAAACCCGCTAGCTTTTGATCAAGAACAACATCATAAGTCAATGGTGGTGGTACTGGCTTAGGTATCTTCCACTGACTTGTACTCAGGATCTCTCGTACCGTCCGAACTACTTCATAAATATCCTTTGTCAAGGGACGCTTTAGCATGTTGTTTAACATTGTGTGTATCACTAATCGGTCGTCGTCTGATCGCTTGAGCTCATGGGATCTGATCTGGATCTGGTACATGGCCGACTGCACTACATCCGCCCTGAACATAATGTCTTGGTCCCCCGGTAGCAGTAAGAAGTGGTGATCGTCATCGATCTGCTCCGGGTCCACAACCAGTTGATTCGTTTTGGAAGCGTAACACTCCGTAGTGGTATGCCCGATGGCCCGACAAGTCTTGCATATACGCCACCACTCATCCACGACCGGCTGAGTAGGTGCGTAGATCTTCCCTTTAATGTTCCGCTGCACCACTCGCAAGTGCCCTGGGATAAAGTTCTGCGGGAACAACAACCATCCCACCAACCTGTTGAGCGTGTACACCCTTCCTAATGCAGAGTGCCCACTACTCCACACCCGGGTTAACGTGCTCTCCAGGAGTGACATGATTTTGTCCCCCGCCTCTGCACAGAGTCGTCCCATCGCCTCTTCGTATGACACGAGCTGGGACCTTAAGACCTGTCTCGTACCCCCATCCGACCAACCTGCCTCATCATCGGATGACGATTCCTGCTCGGACGTTGATGCAGCTTCGGACGCCGTCTCTGGTGCTGGTGATCCTTGTGGTGAGTCGGCTATATCGATCTCTTCTGGTGCTGTCTCCGTTCGAGGACGCTTAGCTGGTGGCTCTGTCTTCACCTGGACCTTATGACTGTGGGCTGGGTTTGAGCTAACACTAGGCCTTGTAGTCGCCTTCTGCGTAGATATGGGACGATTGTGACTGCGGGTCCTTGGTCCTCGATCCTTACCGTCAGATCGCTTATGATCCCTAGATGACCGCGGCCGTTTCTGTGATGAGAGGTTCGGATCAACTACTGGTTTCGCCTGAGCCAGGGCTGCCGCGAGATCATCTTGCTGCTGCTTCAACCTTAACCGGTCCAGCCTATTCTTCTCCGCCACTCTTTCTGCCAGGCGCTTCTCATCCCATTCCTGCAGTACCAAATCATGCCGAACCTCGGTATCTTCATCTGCAGATCTAGAGGTCATACAATCATCCCAGTCCTCACACTGGACTTTCCCGTCTATTAGGTCCAGTATCTTCACTTCTAGTACTGCTTCTACATGTTTTTGTAGGTACGGGTAATCGATCCATTTACGAAGCTCACCCTTGCCTTGCATCATTTGAGCTGGTTTACGAGGCTCCCCCTCCTTACCTCTCAAGCACCACTTATCAACAAAGCTTTTAAAAGCATCAAACGCTCCCCCAAAATGATTCCACACATCCTGTTGTGCATTACATCGGTAGTAATAGAGAAAGCTAGTAGGTTTATCCGATACCCTGGTCTCGGTTACCACATCCTTCTCCCGGTAGAATTGTGCCTGTATCATATATGCTACCGTGATAGTCTTGAGCCATTCCCCTGGTTGCAAATCCAGCCTATATGCCATTTCTAAGCGAAGCACTATTAGTATGGCCAGGATACCGCGAGGGTCCATCGTGTCCTTATTTTTAAGCTTCCCCTGGCGATACAGCTTAGCATATTGGTAGAGTACTTTAGTCAGCTCCTGGCGGCATTGGCTCGGGGAGAAGTCCGGTGCCACTACTGGAATGCGGGTCTCCAATATTCTTATACGTTCCTTGATCGCTTCGACCCACTTATTGAAGCCAATTTGAGCGGAAATGAAAGACTCCGAATAGAGCCGAGCCAAATGATATATACCCAACACTTTGGTGACCATATACCTGTATTGGGTTGGTGTGAAGTACACTCTGTCCTCTGGTCCCCTTTTTGCTGGGCGATTATCCTCCAAGTAGTCCTCAATGGTAATCTCGAGCTTAGGGAATAATGTAAGTAATACCTCCTCCGCTCGTTGCGGTATCTCCCCCTTGTATTTACCTCTCCACCATCGTTTCAACAGGTATCTGACATCCACCATGTGTTTCGGGCGAGTGTCCGCGAAGTTCCTCAAGAGTTCGAATTGGGGTCCGAGCTGATAAGTCCATTTGACCGCATTGTTCTTCTCCAACCAGTTCAGGAGATAAGCTTGTGCCTCTGGTGCCATCGCTGCATAACCTGCCAGCACTACCCGAGCTCCGTCGGTGATTGCGATCACTGAGATATATCCTCTCTTTGTGGTATGGGTGTTCGCTCTCCATACCTGGACTGCAAGATTTGGTGATTTGTCGAGTTTGATTAAAACTGACTGGATCTCTGCCTGCCTAGTCGCCCCCGGAGTAACCCCCACTTCCTTGGGTATTGCTGGACGCATTCCCTGGAATTTAGTTGGCCATGCCTTGTCTTTTGTCACGAAGTGTCTTACTATGGTAGGATCGCCATGCGGATCGTCTATCTGTGCCTGAGTTAAATGTGCGTCTGGTGTGTCGTCTTTCTTGATTCGGTAGGCTTCCACTACATCGCGGAATGGTGAGTTTTCCTGTGGACGAGACGTAATTGGAATCACACCTCTTCTCGCTGCTATGCCCTTCGCCTTTCTTGATTCCGGTCCCAATTTCGTTGGTCGGGACGCGACCGTAGGGTTAAATGCTGGATCGTACACTCCTTGAGCTAATGCGTGTGCTGCCTATGATACTGCATGGAGTGGTGCGGTGACATCCTCGAGCCATGCTGGTGAGGCTGCCATGCTAAAATTTAAAATTTTAAAACCACCGATTAGACAAGGTCTAAGTGAGACGCACCGTCTCCCTTTCCATATAAAATCCCCGGCTATCCTTAGATCATGCTACGTGGTCCTAAACCCGAGTTTTACATGCCTTGTCATTCCATAATTTCATCATGCTTAACTAAAGTGTGGTCTTTTGAGCCTGATGACGATGTCGCCGTAGCTCAGAAGACCTTCTATCCCCGCGTGTGTTCATTAGAGACGCTGCTCTATCCCTTAATCATAACCCTCGGAAGGGCTATGCCACCGTAAATTGTGATTGATCACACCTCCTGCAGAACTCCCTTGCCTGTATATTACCGCTACCGAGTTATTACCTGCGGTCCCCCCGACCTTCTTACCCGGTCTGTATTACTGTATAGTACTTGGTGTACGACCTATATCCCTCGGACGCTTAGGTCTACTGTACTACCAGTGTCCCGTACCGGGTTCTTTAAGTCGGTCTAAGATCACCATTACGGCGTTCGCCTGTCTGGATTAGGCCGAGATATGTTGGTCTAGCTACCCGCTGCTCTGCACTATACATCACTGGGGTTGAGGTCGATCGCTTGCATCGAACCCCACTCTTGCCTCACTGGGCTGATCTAACTACTGATCGCATCTACCTTCGTGGACCTGGATTGAGTGGAGAATTAGTGCCGACCCTACCCTGTGCTAACTCTTGTCCGTTTCACCGCTGCTCTCCTTGGGAGAAGAAGTGGCATGCATATGGGATGGATCGGACTAATGTCTATTCAAAGATCGCTTCCATCGTGGCTCTTGCGCTGACTTGTTTACCCTCCCTAGTCTTGAGGAATTCTACCTGCTATGCTTACTATAACTTTCCCTCCTGGATGAGATTCCTTACTCGACGTCCAATTTACCATTACTATGCTGGTACTGCATTCGACTGGAGCTGGTTATTTCCCAGCCCCCTTTTGCAGGACTCAGATTAGTTGAAATCACTGCTGGATGTGGTCTCCATTGCTTGTTTATGCTCCCTAGCCTTGAGAACTAACCTACTCTTGCTTTCTGCTACACGAATGCTCGATGTCCTCCTGCTGGACCTTTGATTTAACTGTTACGTTGATATTAATCTACTGGTTGAATGCTTGTTTACCCTCGCTAGCGTTGAGGACGTCGACCTACTGACGGTGACTACCTGCATACCTGGTTACCCATGCGCCCTCCTGTTGGGCTCTCATGCTTACTGCCCACGAACGACCTGTTAGCTGGATTTCCACAGAAAATCATATGCATGGGAAAGCATTTAAACGGCTGTACGTTGTGCTAGACTGTACCATTGTCCTATGGAAGTATCTCCGTACCCGGCTGAACACTACAGAACATCGCAATTGTGGCTCGTTGGCCTGCCCTGTATTCTTCATAGTGCTCACAATTGACATGTAATGCCCTTCTGCTTGTTTATCCTCACTAGCTTGAGTACTGCTGACATATCTCCGTACCCGGCTAATCAGTGCACGACATGTCCAAACGACTCAATGGCCTGCCCTGTATCTGCAAAATGCTCACAGCTGACATGCGTGACTGTCTGTGGCTTGTTTACCCTCGCTAGCTTGAGGACTTTATACTTCATGGCATGTTGTACCTGACCTGAAGCCCAACTCTAAACTACTCATCAAAGTGAGTCATTAAACCGCCTTGGCGGTCTCCTGGTTACTATGCTTGTTTATACTCCCTAGCTTGAGGACGACTGAGTCTGAGGTACATTTTATCTGATCTCACACTCGAAACTTTGGCTTGTATACTAACCTTCCTAGCCTTGAGGAATTAGATGATTTCCTGGGATTCGTGAATTTTCTACTAGCCTGGTGGGCTTCTAGCCCTTGCTAACCATCACTTCATCAACCCGATCGTTTCCCTACCGGGGTCCTCCGGTGCTTTCCTATGTGATGCTGATTCTGACGACTGTACTATACTGTTGCTGGTTTATCATGCTCTCTCAGCTTTGAGCGTAACAATGTGGATTGACTTCGACCGAGCTGATGGTCGTTGGAACTATACTGATTGATTTACCTATGCTACCTGCTCTTGACGATTCCGGGGTCCTCCGGTGTTCTCTTGAGTGATGTCGATTCTGACAATGATTGTTTGCCTGTGGCTGGTTTATCAAGCTCTCTCAGCTTTGAGCGAAACAAATGTGAGTTGACTTCGACCGAACTGGTGGTCGCTGGAACTGTACTGTTTAAATTACCTATGCTGGGCCGCGTTGGTCCTGTGGATCTGTTGCTCCCCATGCCTTTGAACGAGGTTACCCTAAGCTAACCTTCTATGAGGGCTTTTACGGGCCCTCTTTCCCAGTGCTGGGTGCTCCACCAACATCTAAATCGGACACCAGCTCCCGGTATGTGGATTTCTTGTGCTCTGAACCATATGCCGTGAATAGGGTTGGTTACTGAGCAAAGGAGCTCACTAGCTCCAGGCTGGGTCCTCAGCCTTTCGTGATTCTTTTGCCGATGGGAGTTGTTTTACCCATTCACTAGTAACCTACCCTATGCTCGTCCCTACGGTGGAGGTCAGGACGAGCACACGGCGCAGTTTAACGTCTTACACGTCATAGGACGTGTTCGGAAGAGTAGAGGCCCCAGCCCCTACACTTCCGTCTTAACCTAAATATGTATTTTTATTTTATTTGTTTTACTCTTTTTTTTTTCTTTTTATTGTATTTTTATGCAAAAAAAACTTAACTAATACCCATTTTCCCATCACCCAAAAAAAATGTTTCCAAAATATGCCTAAATAAATTTCATGCAACCCATTCCTAGTTCTGATACTTCCTGCTTTATTAATTTGCGGTCTCGTTCCAGGGAAAAGATATCCTCAGCAGGTCCCCCATCCGGAATGCAGTTCTGCCCGACTGCATAGCGTTCATGCCTAAGCGGTCTGGAGGTTTACGGGTTCTTGACGACTTCCTTAGTAGCGTAGGAGGTCCGTCGTACTCCTGGTCGTACTCATCGGACGTATGTAATGGCCCTAGGCTCGAGCTCCCGATATCTTTCCCTGTTACCCTTGGTGTTTGCTGTCGCGCATCTGGCTTGCTTAAGCTGCTCTGACTTATATCTCCCGCTTGTCTAGCTTGTGCCAGTCTAGTCTCACTCCCTGATATTGCTATCCTGGGTTTCTGTGGTTGAGTCTTGGACTCATCTTTGTCTGTCACCTCTACATTATGATGATACGGGAGTAAAGTAGAGGTGTGGGATTTAAAAGCAGTAGCTTGCGGATCATATGGGTCCTTAAGGCTGACCCAGAGATCCGAATATACCTCTGCTATCATCAAGGGTCCTGAATGTATGGCTTCTAGCGCTGGTGACTGGTATCTACGACGTGTCGTAACCAGGTCTCCAACCTTGTATACACAATCACGTATGTTCCGATCAACATGTTCATTCTGGGCTAACTGAACTAATTTGATGGTTTTATGCACCTGTTCCCTGATGATTGTAGCATCCGAGAGCAATCTCATCTCGAACTCTGCTTCCGTAATTCCTAGAGTTCGTTGGAGCTGTGCTTTGCGATCGATGGGGAGCGTAATATCCCTGCCTAGGTTGAGTTGACAGGGTGAATATGTGGCTGCCTTGGATTTTGATGTGTTCAATGCCACCATATAGTCTCCGAGTTGCTTCGCCCACTTGGTACGGCCTTGGGAGCAAAATGTCTCGAGAATGCACTGGATACCTTGGATGGCTGTCCCTGACTGGTTCGGGTACATCTGGTATGGTGGGACCTGTACCAGAAGACATCCCCATTGATGGAGCTGCTCTTCCCATTCTGTTCCAGAAAAGTACGATGGGTCATCGAATACTATTCTGCTGGGTGTACCGAAGGTATTGAATACCTTTCGCAAGAATCTCAGAACCCTAGCCGTGGAGACAGATGTGAGTGGCTCCATACTTATCCATTTGGAAAAATGATCTATGCAGGCTATTATGTATTGGTGTCCCGCACTTGGGTTGAGCTCACCAATTATGGCTACCTGAACGCACTCGAAGATCTTATTTCTGTATGAATGGGTGCCGATCCTATCTGAGGTTAGCTGGGTGGTTGCTTTAGCCGACTGGCATGCTGTGCATGTCCTAACGTATGCTTCTATCGTCTTTGCCATGTTGTAAAACCAGAATCGCTTCTTTATTCTCTCATATGTGGTTTGAGCTCCATGATGGCCTGGTTTTGTGGATTCATGAAAATGTAAAATGATATCCCGCTCAATGGATTGCGGGATTACCGGAACCAAGCGCTTTCTAGTAGTAGCTACCTCTGGATCCAAGAAATCAGATGCCATTAGAGGATGCGACCATTTAATATGCTTGCCCCTGCGGAGCATGCCGGGTGTGATCCTAATGTGTGATGAGCTGTGGTGGCCTGATGGTCTGCCTATGTCCCGTTCCTCCTGATGCTGTTCGCAGAGTCTATCTACCCTATTGCTATAGAAGTCGTCTGTTTGAGTGCCTTGTTTCAATATAGATTTCAATGGGATCGGGTCCTTATTTGGAATGTACCTGCACAGAATACCTTGTACTATCGCGTAGTCATATCTGTACCTGGATCGATGGCCGACTCGACATAAACTCCTAGCAATAGTGGCGATCGCTTCGTCTGATCTCTGAAGGGTCTGCAGCATGGGTCCGTCCAGCATATCCATGTCGATCTCGATGTTATTTCTCGAACTGGTAAAGGTTGCTATGCAATGGTCGACCTGGCTCGGATCATCATCTTGGGATGGATCCGGCAGAGCACCGCGTGAGAAGAGGTCCGCCAGTCTATTATCGCAGCCTTTGACAAATTCGATGTCGTTCACTACATCACCCAGTTCAATCGCCCACCTCACAATATGTTTATTGTAGAGGTGGTCGTTTGTGGCTGCGTGTTTCAAGTAGGATAGGGCCTGGTTGTCGCACCTGAAGATAACATCCTTCTGGTATCGTATCTGTGGGTTAAAGACCCGATTTGCGAACCTAATAGCCAGGCATTCCTTCTCTCGAGCATCATATTTCCGCTCTGCGGTGTTTAGTAACTTACTTCGACATTCGATCACCCGGAACCGGTCGGCTTTAAGCTTATCACAGTAATACTGCTGAGCTAGAATTGCTCCTAAGCCCGTATCACTGGCGTCCGTATAGACATACAAAGGATGGTCCTCGTCAATATCATTGAGTGCGACCTCCTTTGCAACTGCCTCTTTGATTGTATCGAAGGCTGTTTGCTGCTCCGGACCCCAAGTAAAAGGTCGATTAGGATCTTCCTCCTTTTTGAGCTTAAGAAAGATGTGCTCTAATTGTGTCGTATTGTGGGGAATGAACCCCATATACCAGCCAATAGCCCTGAGAAATCGCTGAACGTCTTTCTTGGTTTTGGGGGCCGGGTAGTCGCGAACAGCCTCGAGTTTCTTTGGACATTTGGTAATTTCCATTCTGGTAATTATATGTCCGCAGAATTGTACTTCCGGGAGGTCGAAGTCGCATTTTTGCCAATTTATAGATAGGTTAGCATTATGTAAGGTCTCAAATACAAATTCTAGGTGTTCTTTGTGTAACCCTTCTGTTGTGCTACAAACTAACATATGATCGGGGTTGAGGAATAGGAATTTACCTATGTCGCTACCGAAGATCCGGCTCATGAGCTGTTGGAAGATCACAGGGGCGTTCTTCAGTCCCATGGGAAGGACATTCCACTCCCAGCATGCGTTTTGGGTATGAAAAGCTGTGTACTTTTTAGAGGACTCCGATATCGGGATTTGCCAAGAACCAGATCGTAGATCGATCCTTGACATATACCGACCTGGGGGTAGGTGTTTCCTGAATGTATGCATGTCTGGCCTGGGACTGTGAATCTTGGGGATGTACTTATTCAGTTCTTTATAGTTAATTACCAACCGCTTGTCGCCGTTCGGCTTCGGGACCAGTAACATCGGAGATGAATATTCCGAGGTCGAACGGCGTATCTTGCCCTGTCGTTCCAACATCTCAAGCTTGTCGTCTACCCATTTGGCTATGGCCGGAGGCCGCCGAATGGGTCTGCATTGCACAACTGGGCAGTTGGGGTCGATCTTTAGATCGTACACCATTGCGTTTGATATGCCTGATGAACCATCGCTTCGAACCACCCGATCATATTTCTGCGCTAGGAGCTCTGCAAAGGTTTGCACTGGGGTCCGGAGGACCCATGTGCGATCTGATGTGTCTGGGGTCGGTGTTGGTGATAGATCACCCACATCTTTTGCTGAACAGACCGCCAGACCTCTTATGAAGTCGTCTACCTGGTGTTCTTCCTCTGCCTCAGTTTTGACTGCCCAATGCAGTTCTCCTTTGATATCATCGAAACTAAGGCCGTACTTCCACCTAAATGAGTTTCCTATGAATATGGGATACATGAGACCTTCTTGGACTAGGAACTGTTCTCGGAACCATCTACCCGCTATATTAAAATCTATTACTACTTGACCCGACGCGATTTTAGGTATACCGTCAAATCCGGTTACTTTAGTTTCCGATTTTTCTACCTTTAGGCCTAATTTAACACATGTTTGCTTTGATATGGCTAGTGCGGTACAACCTGAGTCTAGTAAACCGTAGATTGGAAATAGGTGTTGATTTACCTTTACTCGTACCAGGGCGAAAGGGGCTCTGTTTCGTTTCCGCACTCGACACGGGTGCCCTTCGAAGTCCGTGTCTGAGACCAGTTTAAATGCTCCTCGGTTTCTGGTGGCGGAGTAGTAACGAAAGTTGATGAGATGATGTCCGTCTTGTCGGTGTCTTGGTGCTTCTTCTCTAACGCTTTCCTTGCTCGGGCTGTCATACGACGTGTGGATCCACTCATCTGAAGGTCCTGTGGCTCCGTTTCAATGGGCTCTTGAGGTGGGGGTGAGTTCTTGGCTTTCGACTGTTGGCTGATGTCTTCATTTTGTTCTTCCGTTGTCTTTTTGAAGTTCTGTAGCAGTCTATGAGCCAGGAGTTGTGCCTTCTTTGCCCTGCAGTCTACGGTGTGATGAGAGCCATTGGCACATATTGTGCACCATTTGGCGGGTCGCTTCACCCCTGCTCTAGATTGCCTGTTCAGAGGTCTGGGCCGCCTTGGAGGTGGGCTCCGAGACCGGTCTCTTGGCCTCGTATGTAGGTGTCTCGCTCTCCCTGGAGAAACCCGGCGGGGCCGCTGTGGGTCTCGGTCGCGAGCCCCGTGTCTTCCTTCCGTGGACCGGCTCGAGCTGCTACTTGCTGAGCATCGCCTTGTCCTTTCTGGTTGCTGGTAAGGCCTGTCATGTCTCCTATGTTTCTTGTCGCATGTGGGCTTATATGATTCTTGTTCACGATGTGCTCGCTGTTGTGTCCGGTGGAAAGATTCAACTTTACTAATAAAGTCACTGATGTTGAGTGGTACCGAGGTACCTGAAGGGAAAGCCCCTGCTAAGCTAGGATGCATGTTTTTCCTGATGCGGTCCATAATTTCCCTAGGTGCCCATGGTCGGGGCTCCTGGATGTTTCGTAGCTTGGTGTAGAATTTCGAAGCCCAGGAACGAATTTGCTCTGTTGGCTTCTGTTTATTGTATACTATGTGGTCCAGGGCTGCTTGCATGTTAATCTTGTCATATGCCTTCAAGAACGCGGTACGCACCGGTTCCCATTTAGGTTCAGTGTCTACCAAGACTGCTCTCAACCAGGCTGCTTCTGCCGGTGTGGAGAGGCACCGTTGAAAGATGGTGACATACGACTTGCGCTGGACGCCGTGGACCTCCATATGGTTCTCGAAGGATGCAATGTAGTTAGGTGCTATATCTGTTTCTGGGTCGAATTTCTGTGGTAGGATGGTTAAACTGGTTGCCATCATTCCGAGTGTCAACTCTCTTTGCTTCGCTTGGAGCTCTTGTGCCCTAGACATCTGTGCCGTCTGTAACTGTAGTATTTCCAGGACTGCATCTATCGTTGTTGACTGTCCTGTCTGCATGCTGTTCCTGGAAACTGGAGATGTGGGCTGCTGAGTGGTGGTTTCCGTCTTGGCAAGGATGATATTCGCCAAGGCAGTCTTCTCATTAGTCCTGACTGTCTGTTTCAGCTCTTCGTTATCTCTTCTAGTCTCGACTAACAGGAGGTTTAGCTGTTCAAACCGTCTAGACATGTCTCTTAATGCTTCTTGTAGCTCGTGTATTTGCTGCGAGCCGGGGTTGAGTAGGTCATCGTTGGATCGGGACTTAGCTGGTTGGACCGGGCTGGGTTTATAAGCTTCTGCTTCCTCTTGGGCCAAGTCCAGTACGCCGCTGAACGCCGTTTCCCCCTCCTGTGCCAGTTTTCGCATTCTATCTTTTCTCTGTGCAAATAGGGATTGGACCTGGTCCTGTGTCATCAACTTAGGCAGCTCTTCCTTCCGGATGATCCCCCATTGAGCGAGAAACCATCGTTTTTGGATGTAATAGTTCCCTAATTCCTCGCCGTCCTTCAGCTCGAGTTGCCCCAGTTGGATCATCTTGGCGATCCGTTGCTTCCACAAGGTCTTCAACTCTGCTTGTAGCTGGGTTGAAGCTGCCATCTTCTAGCTCCGTCTTCTGTCTTGACCCGCTCACCTTAATCCCGATTGACTTTACTGGGTCTCAGACCTGATTTTTACCGGATCTTTTTTGTGCCCCTGGTACGTGACCGCCTTTATACTAACAGAAGGTATGGGTATGGAAGACTACCAGTTATACCTGATGCTCTGGTGCTCTGTGTATGGCCTAGAACCTCCACGTCGACCAGTGCACCGCACATCTAATGACAGAATACCCCTAGCCTGGACAAACTGGACCGCCCAGTCGGTCAGACCCCCGGTCTGTATGAATCGGCCACTATTGCCCGGAGCTCGAATTGGCTTATGTTGTGACTCTCTTGGTGGTGATATGCGTTTACATAACCTCTAGTATCAATGATATAAGATGTGACCTATGTTAGTGATGTTCTCTCTCCCCTTAAATCTCGATGCTCCCAGTATGGTGTTCGCCTGACCTGCCTGAGTATAGCTCAGTCGAACCTCTATCCCGGAACTCGTGATGTGTTATACCAGCCCCTATTCTAATGCTCTAATATAGTTATATAGAAAAAAAAATTTTATTTTAGAAATAAGGAACTGGTGTATCTCACCTGGGTGTGCTCTGGTTCTGACAAGATGAGAATCTTGTGTCCGTCGTGGTCGCCAGTGTGGTAGGGGAATCTCCTAAAACACCGCAATCCCGCACTTCTACAGCCTCAAACACCAGGACCACCTCTCCTCGAGGTACTCTTCCCTTGATATCCACTGGCCTCCCCGGGGTGGACCTCCAGAGCTCCTGCTCTCGAGTACTAGGCCCGGTTCTGAGCCCCGTCCTAACCCCCGTCCAAGCCCTCACCGACCGCTTCCCTCGAGCTCTAGACCTCCTGGTCTGCAGCTTATCAAACGAGGAGCCCCTCTCCTCGAGCTCCGGTCCGAAGCTCCTGGTCGGTCTCCTTGGTAAAGGCCTGCGAGCACTGCTCCTCAGCACCCGATCTGATGTTGGCTCCGTGTTGCGGCCTGGAGATGCAGTATGTTCCACTCGTATGCCCGTGCTGGTATCTCGCCCTCAACACTTGCACTCCAATGGATAGCTCGTCCGGTCTAGTGGTAAAGGATGCACCTATGGGCAATATGAGACTAGGCGGACTGCCTAGCCAAGTCTATGCACTACGTAGGTGTAAACGTCTCTATCTGACCGGGGCAATTTGGACCCGAATGATCACACACTAATGCACAATGTATCACACAGCCCCCTACAGGCTGTCAGCCATATGCCAAAAAAGGTAAGTTGCACACCGGTAATGTCTGGGGAAAATCTCTCACAATTACACCGATTTATTAATCCATTTCTTGGTCATCCGACCCACAATAATGTCAGTTTATATGTCGGGAATACGCTGTCACAAACACCCGGTTTACCCGGTACAAAATACGGAATAAACTACTCTATTTATAATAATATTAACTGTAAAATTATATTACACTAAAACCCCAACAATGGCTAACGACACAGCCAATACTATATTAACACTCCTAACAACTGAGGTCTACTTCTACTTCACGAACAGAACGCTTCTTCCACCGTATCTGTGTCTCCTGGAGTATGGCAAAAGAATGAGGATCGATCCTTCTGCTCATCGTCTCGTGAGCCCTCGACCTGAAGACCGACCCAAACTACCCCACTTACGGATTTCCCTAACCTGATCGGTGATTGGCTATCAACCACATACGAGCCTACCTTCCACTGCTGATTGGCTACTTTCCCTAGGTAAGCCTACCTTCTGCTCCCCCAGTCCTCGTCTTCTCAAATGGACTTGGTCGGTCCCTCATCATACGACCACTACTTCACAGCCCTATGCCTGCTACTGTATCTGGATTGTCGTCATGTCGTTTGCTCGTGTTCACCATACCACGGACTGGATGAATCCTTCTGGATCATACTCTGCCCATCCCGTCTACGCGTGATGGCCCTAGTGCTTTGGTACTACTACCACTACCAGACCATGCACTCCTCATCCAGTCCCCACGTGATGGCTTCACTACCTACACCTACTTCCCTGTCCCGACCTAGGTGTCGCCTATGCCCCTTGTTGCTGGAGCCAGTTTCTCTCTCCCAGTATATAAGTGAATAATAGTTTGTGTACTTTCTGTTGTCATTTGGATTGGGTTTGGTATCCCAATTATTATCCCAAAATGCAAGAAGAAACGCAGGAAGAACATTTGCAAAAAATATTAATGTTAACGCTCTATACCTTTAGCTTTTGTTTTATAAAAACGTTGTTGTATGGCATCAACTATAAACAGTATATACCAGATGGGTGTAGATAGAATGTTCTTATTGAGCGGTTATTAACCTAGCTAGCACGCCAAGTGTGGTTTCCCATATCATATATCTTTATGTCTATACCTACGTAATAGAATTATTTTAGAATTTAGGAACTGTAACTGCATAGTATACGTCATTCGATTTTTAAAATTTGTTTTTCACCGTGGCAATTTACATGAAAATGAAATGATGTAATTATGATTATTAAATACTTATTAGATCCTAATAGATACACTGTACGACTACTTACCGTAACAATAACAATCAGAATTCAATTGTATTTTAAATTAACACTTATAACGTACCTACCTAGGTAGGTAGATAGTTGATTTAGGTTTGGTATTGCATACTATGATTGATATTTTTGATTTAAGGGGATTGATTGCAGGGCCGGACGAAGGAATTGCTTTTAGGCAGCAATTTTTAACCATACAAAGACCGCCATTTTGATTTTATTGATGGCTTTCTTTGGCATAACAAAATGTTGTATTTCCATGTTTTTAGAAAAGTTTAAAATGTTGTCTTTATTTGATTCATAAAAGTGCTCAATGTTCTATTTACATGTTTTGAGAAAAGTGAAAAACGTTTTATTTGTACTTTTTTGAAATGTACAAAAACTTTTATTTGCATGCTTTTGTAAAGACAAAATATTCTTTTTACCTATTTTTGAAAACTTCAAAATGTTCCGTTTACATGTTTTTTGAAAACTCAAGTAGCTGGGGCTGCCTGAGCTGGCCGCATTATCCGGCCCTGATTGATTGTCATGTAATGTACTCACTCCCACAGTAGTACTCCCACATTGATTTGGTTTAAAGTACCAACTACCTCCAAGTTAACAGCGTCTCTTACGTATATATTGTTATAATATGGTTTATAGCTATGTAATTATATCAATTGAGATCAACTTATGTTCTGTCTGGGTGCTGAGAAGTGGGTAGTGAGTATAGACCATCAACCATGAGGCGGCCATGCTATACAGTCACCTTTTATTTCTACAGCTTCTATATGGCTTGGCGACTGTAGTAATCCATGCAAGTAGGTAGTATACATAAGTAGTTGAAAAATTTTGTCGATGAGATCAACAGAAATATTTTTGAGTGAAAATACAAAAAATAAGTATGATTATGATTATGATTAGGTAGGTACTTTAATAATATTGGAATGCATGCAATAGTAATATTTGTAGTAAGAAAAAGGATCAAAAAGCCACACATCAAATTTTCAAAGTTCACCCTTGTCGTTGTTGTTGTTGTTGGTCTGGGTACATTATTAGCGTTTTCTCCTATAATGCAGTGCAGAGTGAATCTCCTTCCTACTTTGGAATTTGTTTTCCTTATTTCTGTTTTTACTTTAGTTGTTGCTGCGTTATATTGTTGTTGGGATGTGAACGGTTGTTGTGTGTGAGTGTTTCTTGGAGTCAAAATATAGTAATTCAACTTATTGCTTTGGACTTGTAAAAAGCTTTAATGTAGGATCTATGACCATTTAGAATGAAAATACGATTACGATGTACTGCAACTTGTAATCGTTTTTTGAGCCGTGTTCAGAGTATATAGATGTACATTCCTATTGTAGAGGACGGGGGACGTCGAGGTAATGTTTATCTTGAGTATCGAGAACATAGTTTTATGCATGATGTGGCTCTGGCTATTGTATGGTCCTGTAAGTCTTTACCTCGTATTGGTATTCCTTCTCGAATATGTGGAGTGTGTGTAGGTGATGTGTGTAGGTATTGTAAGGTAAAGTATTATTCTATGATATTTTTCCGGGCAGTGGATCGCATGCGGTGAATGGGTGGAAACAGTCTTTCAAAATTTGACGAGTTACTTCTTATTTTTTTTTCTCTCTCTCTCTCTCTTTCTAAGGACCTAAATTATTCAACAAAGAGTTTCCTTCTCTAACTAAAGGTATATCTCACGTCTATATGTATAGTGTATACTGTCTGTACTGACGGTACACAGAACATAGTATACAATTCGTATACATAATTAAATGTACAACCTACATATTATATAAATTTAAAAAAAAAAGTTTAGTATAATAAAATTTACTATGGTACTTATCGTTAGTTTGTAGGTTCCGCTTATTATATAACGTGAAATACATGATACCTCTGCGTTTTTGTATACTCACATACGGACGTATTAAGATAAAAATATGGGAGTTAAAACTCAAACGTCAATTTCTACAAAGCATGCAAAAGAAAAAGGCCGTGTGGCTTTGGCTTTAGCTTTTAGAGTCGGGGTCGGTCTCTCGGTCTCGGTCTCGGTGTGCATTTATGTGTAGTTGTGTTCTACTACTACTTCTACTACTGCTACAGTCGTGCATGGTGCCGTGTGTAGACTGTAGACAAGTATACAATGGGACAACACAGATAGATACATATAATATGTAGATGTAGGGAAGGGACTCATATCACGTTTATTTCCCTCGTCCCTCCTCTCTGACTGACGGACTCTCTTTAAAAAAGATATATATTATGTTAGCTTTTATGATAACATTATTATCGGTATAATGACTCTCTTACCGACGACCGTGCATCATCCTCCACGTTCCGTCTTCAGCCTAATTGTAATTACATTTGTCTTTCTCTCTTTTACTTATTCACCTCTTACATTTTCCATGTACGAACAGACACTAAATTATAGATGTACAGATATGACTGAACACGGAAAGATCATGGTGTTCCTTGTTCCAATTTATACTGTTAGGGAGCTCATAGGCTCGTCACCGCGGTCACCGGTCGAGCCTTTTCTATAGTTATTCTGCTGTCTTTACTGTATGTGTATAAAAAATACCTAGAAAACAACATAATATGACAGAATTCCAATTTTATGGAAACAGTTTTAAATCCCCCAATTAATTGCACGGTGTAAAAACCTAATTCTGCACATGTGGGTGTGCTTTCCAACTGTTTCATTATATAGGGAAACGGGAGCACAATCAATTAACGTGTACAAATGTTTTTTTTTGGGGTAATTTTGTTTTTGTCATTTGGCGTTTGTTTGTATCGAATAAATATTCACATGATTTTTACAATAAGTCATAGCAATGCATGAGAAAATGGAAAATAGTTTTTCCTGTATTTTTGTGTGTGCTTACAAAGTAGCAAAACCGGAGTCCGCTTGTAGTATGTTCAGTGACGACAAAAATTGACCGCTGTAATTAATGCTGACTGTTTTGTTCGTCCCCTTTGTGCGATGACAATTTCCGGAGGTAGAGACTACACACATACAGAATCTGCTGCTTGGTCTGGGACCTGGGATAGCATATAGCATATTGTGGTAAGGATGGTGGTATAATTATACAAAAACAGATTGTGTGTTCAGAGAGTTGAGGGTACCGGTGGGAGCATTGCGCATTGGTGATGAGCCTAAAAGGAGCTCATGTCTCACTCTCACAAGGGCTTCCTCCGTTCCCCCTCTGCTCTCTTTCGCTCTTGACTAGATCATCATCAACTTATTAGTTCCAAGTTAGTCAGAGTGAGAGAGAATGAGACTGTGTGTGTGTGTACTTAGCACTAATAGACGATGCTAAACAGTTTGGTCTTTCTGTTTTGTTGTCTCGCAATGAGTGTAACGTAGGTCCTGGTCCTTAAGTAGGTAGAGTACATACATTTTTTCCAGGCGGCCCCAATTCCAACTAATTATCACGGTTATTCTTCAAATAAGTCTTCCTCCAGTCGTCCTTCATCTCCTTTACATGAGGGAAAATGAACCAATTATATGAGGGAAAAGGATAGATAAGGATTTTTATGTATAATTTCCCGAGAGCCACCCAACGTTCCATTTTTCATTTCAGTTTAAAACTATGGACAGATTTATGACTCACAATATATAGCAAAGTATCAAAAAACATAATTTAGAAAAAATGATATGGGACTTTATGATGCTTTACAGATAGCCAGCCTCAGCACTCAAATTGTTTCTTTTGAGCTTTGAGTGAGGGCAGTCTTTTTACATGCTCATAGTGTACCACATGCATGTAGGTTATGGAATATAAAGTATGTGAAAATTTAAGAGCACCAAAAGGTCACGGCGACATACGAAATGGTAGTAATGCGTTCAGGATTATTCATGCTGAGGACGACGACGACGACGACGACGACGGACGGATACGGACCACCTCTTCGACTGCGAAAGTTAACAGTTACATTTTTGTTAATGTAAGAAGCAGCATTGTTTCTATTCAAATAACGGTAGTGTCCCTCCGTCATAGTGTCGTCGTCTATACTTCATGAGAATAAAGATGAAAATTAGAGAATTCCAATGGGATAAATCATACAGCCGTAATAAATCAAAAATAAAAGGAATATTTAATTCTAATTATATCGTTGTTTTTGACTGCGGATAATTGAATTTTTGGTATTAAAAATATGAAGATACTGAAAAAATATTTATGTAAGTACGTGATTTTACAAGTGCAGATTAAAACAATATTAAAATATTTGTATTTTTTTGTTGCATTTAATTTATGCAAGGTAAAATATTTCCTTATAAATACTTTGCATCAAATGCATACAGCATAAAGAATGAGTAAAGGCATCTTATTACACACGTGAAATTTAACAATGAAGACGATTGGAATTTTGTAGATTCCTCATCTAGTCTAAAAAACGAACTTGGTCTGTGCCCAGTGTCTTATTTCCTATCTGCTATGCTTTCCACTCATCCTAATTACATCTAAATTTTATTCTCTACACATCCTTAGATTTTAGCTCGTAAAAAATAGTTGGTAAAAATTCCTGACAAGTATTGATTTGGATTTGAGCGCATGCCGCATCATCCTCATTGTTATCCCCATATGATTGTCAGTGATGTGCGATGAAGACCTTGATCGTGTCGCATTTTTCCAAATTTCTAAACTGGATTTTTCCTTTATTAATCCATATAAAATATCAATAGAGGAAATCAAAGAAGAGCTTTAAAATTACAAGAATTTCTTGCACATGCTATATAAGCTTTAGTATTAGCAAGAATTTCGTATTGGGTTCACTATTCAGAAGTAAAAGCAGCGCAGCGGGGACACACGGATATTATCGTAATCGTATCATGATTCGTGAGCTATTTACATATTTACTGACCACTTTTTTTCTCTTTCCGTCATTATTGGTAGAAGTTTAAACAGAGTCATATTTTGTCCTCATAATTGGTACTTTCCTATGGTTTACTCTCCAATAAAAATACAAACACATACCAGACAATTAATTCAGTGTGGTCTTGGTCATTTATTATTTCATTCAGGCTTCACGTAGTCCATACTTTATGTACACTTTAAATTTTAAAGCTGAAATAATATATCGTCTTTACCAGTTAACAGTAAGATTGCAAAATTGTAATAGACTTTATACTAAGCATGAGTATCCCCCGCCCCTTCCCCCCCAATTCATTGAAACTACCTATGCATGCTAAATCACAGTAAAGTTTAGCGGGACATAAAGAAAAAAGCACACGCCTCATTTGGCTAAAAATCATATTAATTATTTTAAATAGCAAAACATTGATTAATTCGTTCAGATACTATTTTTCGATTATGTAGATTGGTGCATCTTTTGTAGCGAATTGTCAGAAAGTAAATTCTGTGTTAAATATTCCAATTTGCAGTTACAATTTCTTCAGTTCAGAATGATTTGAATTCGATGGGAGGTCTCTTCACGTTTGAAAAATGATTTGAAAAGGGTAATAATTCCAACTGTCTTAATTCTTCAATAATTATTACTATGCACTTCATTACTACCGTAGTTTTCAAAAGTAATAAGAATTGCTTGAGGCCGGGTATGAATACCACCCGATCCACGGCTCGAAACATCACAATAATAAATTAATAAATCAGACTCTGTGACTATGTAGAATCCGCTTAAAGAATTATTTTAGAATTAGCTTCACAAAATTTAAATTCGAGGAACTTTATAATTGACCCATGTTATTTCTTGATTGAGCACATAATAACAAAGTAAAAGTTAAATTACGCAATCAGTGGGAGTATGAAAAGGTTTCATTGGAAATGGGATAATGGGAATTAATGACATATGATATGAAATACGATTAATGAATAATGAAACTCGTAAGTCTCTTGCAATTGTAATAGGATTACTTCTTGTTGGCAGCTAATAACATCACAGCAACAACAACAACAACAAGTAATCTTTTCAAAGGAAAATACAAAAAAGGGTAATTAAAATTTATTCACGATTTATTTCCCCTTTTTGATCTGTTGCCGACCCGAATTCGAATTCGAAGCCGGTGCCGATGATGAAATTCAAATGGCTATATCAAGTGTCGACGTTATGACGTTAGTAGTAAACTATTTATGTATAGGCAATATACATTATGATTTGGTTAAAGAATCTGAATCTGACGATGAGTATACGTTCGACTTTCGATCATGAGCGTGATGAGTGTTAAATTCAGAAAGAAAAATTTGCAACATAGTTATATTTTGCAGACTTGTGCTTGATTTAAAATTAATCACGATCATTCCAATGAATTAATGCTGACGTTAATTATTCAAATTCCATGGTAAGCATCTTTGCCCTCTCCGTTCATTCCTTTGAATTTCAGCGTAGGATTTTTTTTATTGTGACCGCTTTGACTCGTGGAGAGCCAAGTCTTAATAAAAATTAGCTGAGCTAAAACTCTTGTGTCACTCTGACCGCATGACCCCTCCTGTGCTGGCACTGGCAAAAGTATATACTGGAGTAATTAGTTTTATTCAAACCAGTTGCAGTTATATAAATGTAATAACTATACGACTGCTATTACGATTATGATTTATCTCTGAATGTAACGATTTAATTAATAAACACTAATTCCCATTAATTACCATTTATTAAAGTCATAATGTCAATAGTTTATGTTCACAAAAAATTATGTGTATCACAAAAAATTTAAATGATATCTTGTTGATTGACTTATTGCTATTAACTACTTCTGCAATCATCGCACAGTTATCGTTATCCTATACGTAATTCGTGATAAATAGTAAATAGTCAAACTAAGATGAGGATTATAGAGGCGTATTATAAAAAAAAATTAATTTATCTCAACCTATTTGACAAAACATAAATGGAAACGGGAAACTCATTTTAATTCACTGTAATTGGTTCTTAGAACGTTGCAAATGATCAATCAGCCAGTGAAATGGATGATTGACATTTTCTGAGATTTTTTTTATTGAGAAATTGAGAGGTAGTTAGAAGATTTTTAGTGTCGACCATTCCACTATATAGGACTTGAACATTTTTATGAGGAAGTAAATAAACTCTTAATATAAGAAGATGAGGATTTATTATTTCTTTTAATTTGAACTCTACATCTCAACCGCAACCATTATTACCATTACCATATTGACCATAGAAAAAAAAGAAATCAAAAGGCTGTATATAATGATACATAATGAATCAATTTTAAAAGGGGACCAAGTCAGAAGTTAGGTCAGCCAAAGCATATTATGTTATGTTATAGAATTTTTGTGTGTGTAGATTTTTAAACTTGGAGTCGAATTCAAAATTTGAAATTATCATTATTGTAGTTTGTTATAAAGTACCTAGTCGAAAACGTTTTTATTTTTGTTTGACATGTATGTAATTATTTCTGTGTATTTTCTATGTAATAAGGATGGACTTTTTGAATGAAACCTTGTATACTATTTTAATGTTGCGATAAGAGAGGCAGAGAGAAATTATGATTAATAATGCGCATTAAAATAATCAAAGGGAATAAATTAGAAGCTTATTTTGAGGATTTTGATATTGTGACAAGTGAAAGTTAGAGATTAACCGCCTGTAAACTTAAATGGAAACATCGTGTGTGTGTGTGTGTGTTGTCTGTCATAGATCTGTAATTCAGAATTGCTTCAACGTATTTACATACAAGCACTATGCTATAATTATACCTCATGTAAAATCCATAACCATATCCATAGAGATTATTCTGTCAGTACGTATCTGATCACTGTGTACTGTGTACTTATATGTAGCATGGCAATGCATGCAATGGCGCTGGCAGTCGTAATAGCAATCCATATACGATAAGAGATTTAGCTTTTTAGCTTCGAAGGGATTTATTTTCATTTCAGTTTCAACAAGTGACTATCATATAATATCAGTAGTATAAATGTAGTATAGTGTCTCAAGTTGTACTCACTGTTCTGTAAACCAATATAGTACAAATATGAACACGACTCAAACCCAATTAGTAGACTCGGTGACCTTTGTTCTTGCTACTTGTTTGAAATTCGGTTGAAAGGGGGCTTACACTCTGATACGTGCCTATATATTTACCCTTAGATATACAAGCATAATATGTTTTGACTATAGGAAATTCTGAATGTTCGATTTTTTCGCGTTTGACGTTTCTTATGGTTTTTTTTCTGAAGTCTTTTTTTTTCTTCTTGTATGTTTGATTTTAAGTATTGGTTTTTGGTGTTTTTGTGTATATAAAGCCCTCCGTCTTGCTGACAAATTCAGAGGAGAAGAGATGGAAAAACATGTGTCATTTATTAAAATGGGCGCCTGGAAGACTAGCCTTATTTCATGGATTGCTGGTAGCGTAAATAGACTCGGAAACGATGCAAAGCCAAATCTCTGTCAAATCCTATGTAAACTCCTTTCCTCATACATGTGACCCGCAAAATACCCTGTCTCTCCCGCTCTCTCGCTCTCTATCTTAACTCCAGTCACCCATGTCTACCATTTACTTCAAAGAGTAGTGTGCTCATACTCGCACTGGAGTCAAGTCAATTATGAGTCCAAGTTCGATAGTGAGCTGTATACATTGACATTGGTTGGGTAAGAACATGGATCATGGAACAGGGTTCGTGTGTGTCTACATGTACAGTATATAGTGCTCACTCAGTATTCTGAATTCTGTATAGGAAGGAGGGGACTCGGATTCTAATATCTGTACATAGTCATAATAATATCCATATACAATTCAAAATTAACAACTGATCTCTGTTTCTCTGTTCTGTGTAACATGCAATAACTTTTACTTCCGATTATTTCATATAGTCCTCGCGTACATCGTACTTATGGCAGATACTTTGTATGTGAGTGACTGTGCCCATATCCGTTCGTTTAAGGAGGGTACTCTGTGTGTAAAGTGTGTAATGTTATTCAATAGGAACGTATGTTTTTATTTTGGTTGTATGCACTATATTACTGATCTGGCATATTTAATACACCTACTATAGTGATGCAGCAGGACCAGGACCAGGACCAAGGATTTGACTAGGACACGGCTATTCATTTGCATACCCTATGTCAATATCACGCAAACATGGGGGATGATGGAGCATGGACGTTAATATTTTTTTTCCTCCCCATAATGTTTCCCATATATTTTTCAATAGATATACATGGTACTATATGGACATGCCCATGGGTTTGGTAGTTCCGTAGTTCTTGTGTTTCAGTTGCGTCCAGTCATGCCTAATATTTACGAGACAAGTTAAAAATTACAAATACAAAAGTGTAAAGACTTTACACTTGTTCCCCGAAGCATGTGAGTACAGAATGGAGAATGTGGAGGTGGATAATAATATGCATTCGTATTGGTTTTTACAAACACAAACGGGCAGAGTAATATTCTTATTGAGATTCTATTTTTCTTGACTCTATAACTCTCAAGAGCCAGCCCTATAATTACACACATGCCGATATTCAATCAAGTCAATTTTGGTATATGAAGTGTAATGCCTGTCCTCGTGATCGTTTTATAGGGAAATACATGTATGTATTTGCCCCGTAACAATGTCGTCCACAACTTTGGAGCATACAAAATAAAAAAAACATATGGAAGAGAGAACAGCGCAGGGCTCATATCTAATTCAAAATTGTAAATTTAAATTCATGTCAAACCCCGTGAGCATATCTGTGCAACAACTTAACACTTGTTACGTATAAATTGAAAGTAAACTGAGCCTTCTTTTTATGAAAACGAAAACTTGGTCACCCGAAAAAAGGAAAATAATAAAACTATAGGAAGCTCTTCTCATCTCAACCAAAGAGGCAAAGACCTCTGAAAGAAGGAATTTAAGGGGAATAGCAGAGCGCTTCTAGGTGTATGAATTCAATTACCTATACATTTATACAAATAGCCAAATAATTTAAAAATATAAGGAGCCAATAGTCAAACAGTAGGATGCATTAAAACGCATTCGTGCTCATAAAAGAGACTCAATATAAGATGTGGTACAGTTTTTTAGTCTTGGTTCCTCTCAGTTCTTCTGGGGATGATCCTTTGACGAAGAAGAAGGAGAGAGAAAAAAATGTAAAAAAGCGCAATTGGAAATGGAACTGATACGAAGTTTATGATCACGACCTTGTCACAGTGCTGGAGAGAGTACTACCTGACCCATCGTAACCTACAGTCACCCAGAAGGCGACACGGAGACGTCAGAATATAGTGCCTGTCTGCGCCGAGAAGTGATTGAGTGTAGAGGTAATGTGTCTAATGATACTGTCACTCTGACATTTTATTTAAATCTTGCATCACGTCCAGTCATGAATGTCATTAGTTGTACTTTTCCCTATCACTCCCTCTCATATAATACTCCTTTCTTCTCTCCGCAGCATGCAATATGCTTTTCCACGTCAACTCCTCATCATCTCTTCTCCGTATAGATGGACGTCCCTGCTCCCTAATACACACCACTGTGTAATTCACTCCCCACACATAATCATATGAAATTATACAGTATATCATAGAGACAATTTTTGATGATCGTAATGATGATGATATAATGCCATGCTCGAAATCTATAATCATGTAATGTACAGTTGAATTAATTTTTTTTAAAAATATTTCCAAACAGCAGCTTTACAGTTTACTAGACATTTTGGACGTAGACGAAATTTTGATTTTGATTATGAGTGAGCGGAGGGGAGCTATATGACTCAATGAAGTCATACAGCTTTGTAGATTGGAGATTGGAGATCAAAGCGAATGGATATTCTTAAATAGATATAGTCAAGTATATAGGCTTACCTATATGTACATATATGGGATGGGTACGTGTTGGGACTTCCTTGACGGTAGGATTTAGAGATATTTACTAAATAAATAAGTAGGTAGTTGATGCCTAGGTATTTTAGTATGTATGAGTATTGTGCAGTATTGCAGTATTGTGGTAATGATATTAGCATTAGTATTTGTTGGCTGAGCGGTTTGTTAATACTGATCATTAATTTGAACTGTCCGAGAGACCGTGGCAACGGTCATGTCTTCTTGCTGTTCTTCGTCTTCTCGTCGGTCTCGGTCTCCGTCTCGGTCTCCGTCTCCCTATGATGATGATATGACTATGGGCCTATGGCTATATGGCTATATGGGTATGGGATGGGGCATTGTAGTGTAGTAGTGAAGTGAGTAGTGAGAGCGGGGATTGGAATGGGGAACGGACGTTTTTGATTGCGTGACTCAACTCGTCCTCGTATTATATACACATTGAGGATAATATCTGAATTTGTTTGCTACTTTGACATATGAAGTAAATATTAGAGGGAATAATTTGCCGCGATCGAGAAATATGTGTGGAGAGTTCCTTGTTTGGCCACAGAGCTGACACAGGGGTAGGCATCAATAATGCACAATGTGCATTAGCTTCCAATAGTTTCTTGAAAACGCTCTCTCAATCTATCTCAAGAATATATCTTGACCAAAGGGAAGTCTATAATATTATGGACTGCTGCATATTATAAAATTGTATTTTATTCAAAAACAAAATGCTGTCAAGTTTGTAGGTAATTTGCTTATAGCGGCAGAGCCATTGAGTCGTGCATAATATATTCCCTGTCCGATTCCGATATATTTCTCCAAAACTACCAATTTCATTCATTAGGATTCTAATTTCGTTCAATTGCTTGTTGAAAAAGTTGCATGCAATGCGGAAGATGACTGGAGATAAGACTCAAAACTCAAATGTACTCTTTCTATTATGAAATAGGTAGTATTTTCAAAACGTATACTTTTACCTGAGCAGTTTGTACTATTCACCTCTATGTCTGTGTATGCAGTGTTTGAAAAATAAAATTGACAGAGTACACAACTGCACGGGAATGTAGGCCTCAGAGCATTTTAGACTAAAATCGCCGATTAACGATGACGATGACATTAGACGAATAGAACGTAAAGTACGTACGTGGCAACACATATAATAATATATAATGATTGTTATGCATGTAGTGTAGTTCAATCTATATGTGTCTAACCCATGTAGTACGTCTATATAATAGACTGTGTCAGTGTAGCATATGGCCACTACCATTTGTAGAATTTTACTGTTTACAAAGTTGCACGAGAATATTTAAGAGAGAATTATATTTACCTAACTATTATGTAGGCAGGTTCCTAGGTACGTTGGATTAGTTTTGAGAGAGAATTATACCAAAAGTTATAATTCTGCTCGTACTAGTATAGTGTACTGCTGCTGCTGCCTGCTGCACTGCTGGTATATTCGCATATTTAATGTATATATTATTATGTAGCTTGAATTATTATTCATTGTCAAGAGTTGACACTCTAACTTTCTCAACGTGCAATCAAATTAACAAGGATTTTGAAGCGGAGCTAAACGCCGTCAACAGCTCAACATCTCAACATCTAAACGCACAGGACATGTTACAATGTTCAATGTGTTCGAGTTGAAATAATAACTTTCCGTTCACCTTTCCGCACATCCCCCTTTTTTAGAAATATATTGTATGTGCTCAGATGGAAACAACATGCAAAATAAATTGATGGTAATGACGGTTACTCGTCCTGAGAGACGTCAGCTCAGCCTTGTTCACACCACAGAGTTCAAAATGCTCACTAACCACCACAAAGAAACATGATGTTCCTTTAATCGCTAAAATTTTCAACTATAATTATTTTCAAAGGCAAACAATTATTATCCCTGCTCCGGCTTCGGCTCCGGCTTCGGCTTCGGCTTCGGCTCCGAGGCACCGGCTAAAACAACAGAACAATAGTCCAGCCGGTGCCAAAGTAGTACCTACCTACATACATACAGGTACGACGTACGACGGCCACCTTACCAAAATCCAAACCAACAACTTACATGTAGGTCTCCCTCGTCGTACGCTCTCCGCTTATTATTATTAGTTGAGAATATTAAACATTTTGCCAAAATACAGATAATCACAATAATCATGCGTAGGGAATTAATTCAATCGAAATATTAACAAACACACCACAAACTTATATACAGTATAAAACAAAATACAAAGTAAACTCAAATATTTGAGCGTTTATAAAAAGTCGAGTTTATCAACCCTTTGGAATACATATACGGGGGTTATTATCATAATCGGAGTCGTAATTGTAATCGGAATCCAAATGCTGAACAAAGCAAGCTAATCGTAAACATAAGGCCTTGTAATTGTTTTTTGGAGGTAAAATAAATTACCATGCTTTTTTTTACTCTTTTATCTATTCTCATTGGATTGTGATTTTGATTGAATAATAAAGTTCCTATGTATTACTACGACTAAATTGTACTCAACCTGACAAACAAAGAATTAAGACTTTAAATAACGACGGGCTGTTACATGTATGTAGAATCATGGACCATATTCAGAGTTGAGAAATTACAACGAGTAATAGAACCACAACTATTAACGACGACAACGACAAGATTCCTGGTGCATACAAAAAAAATTCTTCAAAATTAAAAAGTACTGATAAATATTTTGTGTGGAGCATTGCTACATGTATTATTCCTGGTATTTCATGGTCAATATGTATGTTGTATACAGCTAAAGATATGTATATAGTACAATATGGTGAAGGCATACCTAAATGTATTCATTTTAGCAGGGAAATTATGATTATATTCGATCAAGTACCAGAATATGTGTACGTGTATAATGGCTGCATTGAAAACCGTGAAATCGATGAGATCCTTTCGTGAATATAGCGATAATTGGCTCTGACAGCTTGGATTCTCACAATAAAAACGTTCATACACATTTCATGATGGGAGTACATTTAGGCAGGGGAGACACACACACACACACACTACACACACACAGAAAAAAAACTACCTCTTCAAAAACGGTCAATTCATTAAATCCATGCTGTTAAATGTTAACGTCTCCCATCAAACTTGATATCATGCGAGCTCCAATCCAAATCCACTTCATGCTTTAATACGCATGTTATCTGTATATAGCTCTCTGTACTACTACTACTACTACTACTACTACTACTACTACTACTACTACTACTACTACTACAATATCACACAATAGCTCCACTATCCCCTCAATAATATTATCATTACCTAGACAATTTTTTTTCCACGCTCAAAAAGACATATCTATATAGGCTGCCACCAGGGATATATGTATATAGGCAGTACCAGTGCCAGTGCCGAGTACCAGAAAGACACAGTATATTTTCCCCAGCTTTACATGTATTGTGTGCCCAGTCTACAGGGAAGAGTAATAGTCATAATAGGTTTTGAAGTGCGAGACTTGAATTCTTTTTTAGTAATAACATAACCTAAGACCTTGATTTCACTACACGATTTAACAATTGTTAACTCTAACAACAGTTAGCTTATCACTCATTTTTACGTGAAATGTGAACTAACAATTGTTAAACTGTTAACAATGATTAACTTTTATCAATTGTTAAAATCGATAATTAACGTTAACAATTGATAACTTAACCTGTGAAATCGCACTAACAATTATTGTTAAACTTTAAAATTTGAAATTTCCCGGGATCTATAACTAACAATTGTTAATTTATGTAGTGAAAGCGCACTAACCATTGATAGTTTAACAATTGGTAACTACTCGTGAAATCGCAAAGTTAACCATTGATAACTTAACAATTGTTAACTAACAGTTGTCAAAGTCGCTAGTGAAATCAAGGTCCAACAAGGAAAGCACACCGTATGATACACCCAGATTTTAAAACCACATAGTGTAATCGATTAACCCACCTTAGTGTACTACAACGCTAAAACAACTCGGTCGCATTTTGCGCCGTTCGCTCACAGTTGCCCGCCAAAGTTTAAAAAAGTCGATTTTTTGATTTTTTCCCGCCCCATAGCTCCTACAATTTTCATCCGATTTTCGAAAAAATTGAATTTTTGGGATCTCCAGAACATTATCTTAAAAGTTATTTCTGGGTTTTCAAAAATTCGAAAATTTTCATTTTTTCCAAAAAAGTAAGTATTTTTTAAGGCCTCAAAAAGACGGTTATTTTAATTATTTTTTAGGAAAAAATAAAAATTTTAGAATTTTTGAAAACCCAGAAATTACTTTCAAGATAATGTTCTGGAGATCCCAAAAATTCAATTTTTTCGAAAATCGGATGAAAATTGTAGGAGCTATGGGGCGGGAAAAAATCAAAAAATCGACTTTTTTAAACTTTGGCGGGCAACTGTGAGCGAACGGCGCAAAATGCGACCGAGTTGTTTTAGCGTTGTAGTACACTAAGGTGGGTTAATCGATTACACTATGTGGTTTTAAAATCTGGGTGTACCATACGGTGTGCTTTCCTTGTTAGACCTTGATTTCACTAGCGACTTTGACAACTGTTAACCCTAACAACTGTTAGCTAATCACTCGTTTTTACGTGAAATGTGAACTAACAATTGTTAAACTCTTAACAATGATTAACTTTTATCAATTGTTAAAATCGATAATTAGCATTAACAATTGATAAATAAACCTGTGAAATCGCACTAACAATTGTTAAACTTCAGAATTTGAAATTTCCCGCGACCCATAACTAACAATTGTTAATTTATGTAGTGAAATCACACTAACCATTGATAGTTTAACAATTGGTAACTACCCGTGAAATCGCAAAGTTAACCATTGATAACTTAGCAATTGTTAGCTAACAGTTGTTAAATTCGCTAGTGAAATCAAGGTCTAACACTTAGACTTCCATTCGTAGGTACCTACCATGAAATTCCATGTGTCATATCACAGTATCCACAATTCTCCTTAAAAATGTATCAATATAAATGCATATAGCAGTAATCATTCCATGTATTATTATTATGAAGTTAAAAAATGCAAACTTCCAGCTCCAGCTTCACCTTTAATGTGGACCGTGGACCGCACTCTCACCACTCACTAGTCAGCATTGCATATTTTTCTGACATATCTTTTCTTAAATAATAAATAATGGAGTTATGATAGCAGAAATATTGGCGTTTGCATTGGTTGTTGGTAGCCGTGGACTCCACATATATAATAGGCAGGAGCGTAGATTATTAAAAATCAAAATACAGATACTGTATGGTTTCTAATAAGGGAAGGAAGGGGCTGCATACTATTAGGTAGGGAGGTACATTCAAGATTTTTGTAGTTGTGTAGTACAAGAGCACAAAGGGAAAAGGTGGTGTGTGTCATAAAAGTTTACACTGAAGGGCTTTATGGCTATATACTATTATTAAAGCACTTGAATTCTTTCAGTGTTTTCAACATTTGTACTTGAACCATTCACAATTCACATTTCATGTACTGCTGCCCCGCAGACCCGTCCCATCATGTGTATGTACTAATCTGTAGAAGTAGTAGTAGTTAGTAGTAAAAGTAATCATAATCGTATCATATTGTATCGCGCTATCTCGTTATCTGTATTCTAATACAAAAGCAAATAGAGTGCGAGTGGAGCCATCCGTTTATTTGTTAGTATCATTGTGCTTCTTCTCACTTGTGATTTGTACACAGTTTATCAGAACTGACGAGTTCTTTGCCCTGATTTTTAATAATTTACATTTACATATAGGCAAACCCTGGATCTGGATCCTGGCCCTGGCTTGGGCTTTGGCTCTCGCCATTTTAATTTTTATTGCTAGGCACTAATATTTTTCTTAATCAGTCCCTATAGTCCCTATAGATTGTTGAATCGTAATTATATGACTACTATATGGGTTACAAGTCTGTATCTGGAGTGATATAACCATCCCATCACGTAAATTAAAAAAGGGATCTTTATCTCTTGTGTGGTGTATCTCTGTCCTTTAAAATTCTATTCACTAATTCAATAAGTACGGGTCTTTTTTTTTCTTGTGAGTTGTGAGGATCAAGCTGAAGCACGAGGAAACTAACAACTTTGTAGGTAGGTAGCACAGTACAGTGGGTGCTTTGTCCGTCTCTGTCTCCCATTGATTTCCCATCCTAAGTAACACTTGGAGTACAAATACGTTTTAGATTGTTAAATAACATTTCCATTCATAGACTCACTTTACAGTTTAAGTTTACAGTCTATAGGTTTTGACTGTCTGTTTGTATTGTATATTATAGAGACTGGGCTCCCTACACTTCTACTGTAATCATATCATAATGATTATAATGAAAATACTACTACTATCATAACTACCAGCAGTCCGGGACGGGCGCTGCATTTATTGTGTAGAACGGTATAACGATGGCAATAGCAATAGAGAAATATGTATGAAATCATTGTAAATTGTAGCATAGCAGTACATGTAACCAGTTTAGTTGCAGCGTGTAAGTATGAATAGTAATGTAAATAGACACTGAAATAGGGATCTCCAGTGCAGAAATACATATACTGTAGGCTAGTAGGCTAGGGCTGGGGTACTTGAGACTTGAGAGTGCTCAGTCTCAATATTTAATGATGGTGGTATGTAAATAGTTGGATGTAAGTACATAGCTTACTATTGAATGGGATCTGTAAAACAGGAAAAGGTGTTTGCGGTTGTTGAAACGTGTAGCCAGTAGTAGTCTCTCGAGTGTACTTGTTAATGAAGGAACACACTGCAGATTACAAATACAAATACTATATCTAATAGATTAATAGCTCCTATATGTAGGTAATTACTACTATTATACTACACCTATCTGCCTATGTAAATCGAGAAGTCTCCACTCGACTTGAAGTGGGATCGGGGATCCTCTATGTCCTATGTACACACACACACAAACAAAAAAACGAGTGGATACAAAAATAAAATACGAAATACAAATGGAAGATGATGAGGAAGGAAGAGGGAATCCTTTATGGAAATGGAAATACTTTGTGATTATGATTATGAGTGAATGAGCACAAATGGATGTTTTAATGTTATTACCCATATTAAAAAGAAGCCACATAAATAAATTGGTGGGATGTGGATGTTGGCGTATGAGAGAGGAGAGTGAACACATGGAGAGATTTTTATTTGGAACTTCCTTTTGTGTCATTCTTTTCTCTAGTACTCACTCGCACATTCAGGATTCCCATCCAAAACCAAAGGCGAAGCGAGGACCTAATCCAAAAATCCAACATCCAACATCTATTAGACTTCATTATATTGACTTCAGTGGGAAATCCGTCGGTGGTCCTGCCTACCTTCACACAATAATATGTCCTCTTCTGTCCTATGGTATCATGAATAAATACAAATACAATAAATACGGACGGACGGACAGAGGAACGCAGTACAGACACACACACACACTCACTCTGACTGCAATCTAACTCACAATTAGACGGTGTCCCATTGAAGTTGATAGCCATAGTCGGGGTGGTAGTCGTAATAGATGGCCATTAGTAAAGGTATGACAAACTCGTCCCTTCTGCACATGCTACCACATGTCCATGTGTCCCTTTGACTTTCCTCATATTTCATCACGTAAAAAATTGTCACCTCTTTAAGATTTTTTTTAATTCTCTATCTCTCTCTCCATCCATTACATACCATACAGCACAAAGCCCAAAGCCATTTAGTGAGCGTGGTTGTTCTCGTTCTCGTTTTAATGTTCATATAGCAGCCAGCCGTAGCCGTGCCGTAGCCGTCTACTGTGCAGAAGTTCTTCCCAGAAAAGAAAAACAAGTCAATAAATAAGACAGAGTGGAAAATCATCTGGAGACTTTTACGAGTTGCGTAATAATGGTTCCTACATTTGGAATCTTGAATCGAATTGCATTTTGAATTTGAAAATATTGTTTCCCTCATTTTTATGCATACGAATACAAATATGCAGGAAGGATAAATGTACACTATACAGATATTCGTATTTTTGAATTTGCATTGTTGTGTAATAAATCCCATTGAAGTTTCACTTCTATGTCCTATAGTCCTATTGACACTCATACTGTTCTATATATCAAGCCCCCTTTTTAGAAAATAGGAGAAAAGTTTTAAGGACTTTCAATTCGAGTGGGTTCGTGCTCAGAGTCAGAGCCAGACAATTTTAATCTGAGCCATCCATAAGATAATAACCACGCCTCGCGTCCTCTGACACAACGAGTAAAGTTCTATAAAGTTGAAGGCATCGAAGGTTGCGGGTCAAGAGTTTTAGAAATGTTACACTTGTATTCTTCTCGTGAGTGGCTCAAGTCTATAGAGTCTGGTTCTGGTAGCTTCTTGATATTGATGTATTTTCTGCTGTCTTAAAATTGAAAGTAGCACGAGGGAGAGCATTATTTGCTATTTGTATTATTCACATTGTAGGGATTTTATAGGGAGTATTAGTATTATATTAACTTAATATAACTTGTAAAAATAAAAATTCTTTTTGTTGCTGAGGTTTTGGTATGGTATGTTATTGTGCACGGTACTATGGGTTTGAAGTTTGAAGAAACAGTCTTTATATTATTTATACTTCTAGTTTCACTTGAGCCAGTGCAGTGCAGTGTAGGACAGTAGACTTGTTGTTAGTGTTTATTATGAAGGAAAGTCATGTAAAAGCTGATATTGATTGTGAGGAAAATGTCCAAATGAAGTTAATGGATCGGTTTTAAATTTTATTTTCTCCTCTCTGACCCTATCCTTTTTTTCTTGTTATTGACTTCTGCACAGACTACAGACTACAGACTAGAGACAAGTACAAATACAAATAATACAATAGGGTAACAGCTCATAATACGTGGCTCACGCCAAATCCTACAAAGTTTTTTCCATTTTCGAGACACACAATAGTGAGTCACCAAGGAAGAAGAATGGAGTGGAAATGGAATCAAAGAAATGAAGGAAGCTTCGCACCGTCTGTCACCGTCCACCTCCACCGTCTCCGTCTCCGTCTCCGTCACCCAAAAATCAGAGAGTCAAAAAGTCAGCCCTATCTATCACATGGGCATTGGCCATATAGTCTATACGGGTCATACAGAATGACAGGGAAGGTGCAGGACAGATTCGAATTCAAATAAAAACTTTAGTTGTATAGTGCCGGTATAGTTGGTCCTCAAACTCTTAGGCTGAGGCAGGTTCGAAGGTATCTTCAGTTCTGAACTTGTAAATGCAATGCATCTGTCTGGTAATTAGAATGTTCATTGTAGAGGTAGGTAGGCATATATCTACTCCTCCCCCGCAAGCCAAGCCAATTTTCTAAGAGTCTCAGTCCCTATCCTATGTGCATGGACTTTTACAGTTTCAAGAAAAATTCTTTATACTCCTGTACAAAGTGTATACAAATGCTGTGGGTATAACTAATTGTGATTACACTCCGTGAAGGTGGCCTCAGGTTTAGTGTAGTTCCTTTAGATTTTTGAACAGATATATCTTACTCACGTAAATACATGTGACTTTATACTATGGATCCTTCCATCCCACATTTTCAAATTTTATGTTTTTACTTTACGATGGATATTTTGTCAAGGTGATCCACAAAGACTCAAAATATCGCAAGTATTTTTGTATTTCTATTTAGGATGAGGATGGTGTCGCAATAGTGCCGACTACGTACCTACCTGTTGTATGAAAATTTCATAAAATGAGTAGTATTTTTACTTTCATAGGTAGATTCATATGTGTAGAGTTACATAATATGTGATCTACTCTTGTAAATAAATTAGATATTCTTGTAATTTTAATAGACAATTTGAATTGTATAAATTTTAAAAGAGTAAAGTGTCATTTTTACACGTTTCTTCAAAAATGCAAAATATTCAAACTACCTACCTATCAACATAAACGTTTTTGAAAATGATGAAATTTTCAATTTAAGAAGTTTTGAAGGGCATGCAAATTTCAAGCTAAGCTGTGTCGAAAAGTAAAGGATAAAATTAGAAGTATTTTGAAAAGTATCAAATTTTTAATTTAACAGTTTTTAAATTTCCTAAAAATTTCAAATTAAGTACTTTTGAAAAGTACCGAATTTTTAAATTAACAGTTTTTAAAATGCCTAAAAATTTCCCATTAAGTGCTTTTGAAAAGTACCGAATTTTTAAATTAACAGGTTTTAAAATCCTGAACAAAAAAAATTATAATTCATGTTTAAAAAATTTAAATGCAGTGTTCGCTATTAAGCTGCACGCAGATATTTATTTTCGTATGTTTTAGAATGGTCTGCATCAGCTTCAGTTTTAAGCAAAATATATGCCACTATAGACACTAAACTGTAGTATGAGGGACTAGAAACATATAGTAAATCAGTACAATTCAATTCCTGTGGGCAATAATACGAGTGACAATGACAGTTGGGCCTGGACATTATATAGTCGAGGGAGCGTGAAGTCACATAATTGTCGTTGCAAAAGAGTATATACATTATTATAATTGCCTATGTATATACTTACTCAGGTATCTCTGAATAATACGGATATACACATATAAGTAATTATATATATGTAGTGATAATAGTGAGCATCAGCTATGTCGCAATTTGGAATTGGAATTGTAAATTTCAAATTTTTCCAAAAACCCTCTCGAACAATAAAAATACAATTGAAAATCATTGAGACGAAGAAGGTTACGGTTGACTCTGGTATATGAATTGCATCTTATGTTATTATTACACTCCACACTAAACTACTGCGGGTTGTATAAAACTAGAACACATAGCACTTCACCCATAATATACTCTCTTCATGGCTGATGAACTGCCGAGTCTTTTCTTTCCGTCATTTCTCGAGTCTATAAAGTGGTGTGTGGGGACAATAGAGCCGAGTTTGTCTTTTTGGTAGTGCCACACAAGACGAACAAATAGCCGATATTGCTCTCTATTTATTTCTTCTCACTCCACTTCCCATTGTCCCCACAAAAGTCAGGTTTATGATGCTCACCCGTCCGTGATATTCAGCTCAAGCTTCAAGACTTCAAGCCAACAGTCAAGTCAATCCAATGCTAAAGATACACAGGGAAGAACAGCTAAAGAAAAGTCAAGCCAATTCCAACCGAAGCTTCCTTGAGAGAGGTACAGTCCCGTATTCGGTATAGCACCGATACCGCTACCGCTACAGATATCCTACCTGGTATACCTATATAACCATGGATCAACTCTTACTCTATATTGCTGAATACTTTAGTGATGGTGATGGCGATAGCTTTTCACTTTGTCTCTCACACAATTATTATACGCACTCGGTCATCCGTAGAAAAATCCTGATATTCCCTAAATTACAACTGGTCTGTTTCTCCTGCATTCTCCGAACTCATTGTCATTGTACGTGGGGCTCGGGCTCGGGCTCGGGAGGCTTCTGGCTTCTACATAGCCATATAGGTAGGTGATATAAGGTACATATTTAGACACTCCTTATGTTCTACAGTAGAGTGCAGAGTCACTGCACGTGAAGGATTCTTTGCGCTGTATACTTCCCATTCTTTCTAGAATTCCAAGTTCCTGATTGATGTGACTCAGTCAATTTCAATTCTTGTTCATTTTCTCAAAAACTCAATGAACTTCCAGGTCAGTCCATAATTTCTTTTCTCTACAATTTTCTTATTGACCAGAACGTGAGGCTGAGAGAGACCGAGACCGAGACTAAGACCAAGCCAAGGATTCACATGGAAGATATTTTCTTCGTCTTCTTTTTACTTTTTTTTTCGTCAATGGAACAATTTCAGGGCTATGCTATATAGGGTTTCGGACTGTGGACAACCATGGAGAATGTTGAATGTTGAATGTTCTACTGGAGTCTGTGTAGAGTTAATGTACAAAGGAGAACACTCGGGTTTATTTACCAACACTTTGTTACGTTCCCAATTCAATTGAGTGAGTGTCAATAGTTGTAGTAGAATGGGAGCAGACCTAAATAGTGAAATAGTAAAAATTGCAATAGGCAATAATGAAATGTAAGATACCCAAGAAGACCCAGCGTCCAGGACCAGGACCAGGACCAGGACCAGGTCCAGTACTAGTACCAGCACCAGCTGACATTTTCCATAGACAGCTTGGGACTTGAACTCGTGTTCAGCTTCTGGTTTTTTCTTTTCTCTGTATATTATGTATGTAGCTTTGTATTTCTGAAGTTCAGAATGACTTTAAGAATCTTCTTGGACAGTATTTCAATTAAATTCAGAGGACGATATAGTACAGGCTACAGACTACAGACCAGAGAAGACATTCACTTTACTTCTGCTTCAGTTCCTTTCTTGTTCTTGGAAAGCAAACTGTCCTACAGTCCGAATATAAACCTTCAAAAGGACAAGGCATATAGTTGCTCTACATTCTACATCGTTCAAAATTACAGCTCAGAATAGTTCATTTTGACCATCACCATAAAAAGTCAAAGATCGCACTTGCTTTTACGGGATATAAAGCTCCTGCCCTGTACTGACTGAAGCAGACTGTTTTTTAAGTAAAATAATTTTTGAGTCTGTAAAATACAGATAATTTAAGGTAGATTTATTTAATTGAATGATTAAAATTAAATTATATTGTACAAAACTATTAACATGGTTAAATTTTATTATTCAGGATTAATACAAAATAAAACTGCACTTACTTGGACTAATGGAAAGAAACAAGTTCATTTCAATAATTATCATTAATTATTAGCTAGAGAGAGAAATTGCATTGTATTGTACTACTAATAAAGTAGTTACCGTGTGGAGCTCAAGCTCATCTGGTCCCGAGTAGAGTGCTTGCTCTGTCAGTGCAGTTTGCAGTAATCCCATTATGAATTAAATTCCCACTACAATTAAGTTTTGCATTTGGCTGATTGAGAGGTAGCTGAGGAGATGTAAATGTGCTGAAGGAGAACCCTTAAAATGAATATTAATGTTAAATGAATTGACTCCACGGTTTGGGAGAGAGAAACTGGCTCCAGCAATAAGGGGCATAGGCGACACCTAGGTCGGGACAGGGAAGTAGGTGTAGGTAGTGAAGCCATCACGTGGGGACTGGATGGGGAGTGCATGGTCTGGTAGTGGTAGTAGTGCCAAAGCACTAGAGCCATCACGCGTAGACGGGATGGGCTATGTATGATCGAGAAGGATCGGGGCCGTGGTATGGTAGGCATGAGCATACGACACGATAACGATCCCTACATAGTAGCAGGTATAATGATGTATAGGGGACCGACCATGACCATTCGGGAAGATGAAGATTGGGGAGCAGGAAGGTAGGCTCGTAAGAATACGATAGCCAATCAGCGGTGGAAGGTAGGCTCGTATGTGGTTGATAGCCAATCACCGATCAGGTTAGGGATATCCGTAAGTGGGGTAGTTTGGGTCGGTCTTCAGGTTGAGGGCTCACGAGACGATGAGCAGGGGGATCGATCCTCATTCTTTTGCCATACTCCAGGAGACACAGACACGGTGGAAGAAGCGTTCTGTTCGTGAAGTAGCAGCAGACCTCAGTTGTTAGGAGTGGTAATATAGTATTGGCTGTGTCGTTAGCCATTGTTGGGGTTTAGTGTAAAATAAGTTTACAGTTATTATTATTATAGATAGAGTAGTTGTTCCGTATTTTGTACCGGGTAAACCGGGTATTTGTGACAAGTGTATTCCCGACATATAAACTGACATTATTGTGGGTCGGATGACCGTGAAATGGATTAATAAATCGGTGTAATTGTGAGAGATTTTCCCCAGACATTACCGGTGTGCGTACCAACTTTATAGCATATGGCCGACAGCATTTAGGGGGCTGTGTAAGACATTGTGTATCAGTGTGTGTTCATTCGGGTCCAAATTGCCCCGGTCAGATAGAGACTTTTCATACCTACGTAGTATATAGACTTGGCTGGTCGGTCCGACCAGTCTCATATAGCCCATAAGGTGCATCCTCTACCTCTAGACTGGGCGAGCTGTCCATTGGAGTGCAAGTGTTGAGGGCTAGATACCAGCACGTGCATACGAGTGGGACATACTGCATCTCCAGGCCGCAACACGGAGCCTACATCAGATCGGGTGCTGAGGAGCAGTGCTCGCAGGCCTTTACCAAGGAGACCGACCAGGAGCTTCGGACCGGAGCTCGAGGAGGGGGGCTCCTCGTTTGATAAGCTGCAGACCAGGAGGTCTAGAGCTCGAGGGAAGCGGTCGGTGAGGGCTTGGACGGGGGTTAGGACGGGGCTTAGATCCGGGCCTAGTACTCAAGAGCAGGAGCTCTGGAGGTCCACCCCGGGGAGGCCAAGGAATATCAAGGGAAGGGTACCTCGTGGAGAGGTGGTCCTGGTGTTTGAGGCTGTAGACGTGCAGGATTGCGGTGTTTTAGGAGATTCCCCTATCACACTGGCGACTACGACGGACACAAGATTCTCATCTTGTCAGAACCAGAGCACACCCAGGTGAGATAAACCAGTTCCTTATTTCTAAAATAAATTTTTTTTTTCTATATCACTACATTAGAGCATTAGAATAGGGGCTGGTATAACATATCACGAGTTCCGGGATAGAGGTTCGACTGAGCTATACTCAGGCAGGTCAGGCGAACACCATACTAGGAACATCGAGATTTAAGGGGAGAGAGAATATCACCTACATAGGTCGCATCTTATATTGTTGCTATTAGAGGTTACGTAAACGTATATCACCACCAAGAGAGTCACAACATAAGCCAATTCGAGCTCCGAGCAATAGTGGCAGGTTCATACAGACCGGGGGTCTGACCGACTGGGCGGTCCAGTTTGTCCAGGCTAAGGGTATTCAGTCATTTGATGTGCAGTGCATTGGTCGATGTGGAGGTTCTAGACCATACACAGAGCACCACAGCATCACGTATAAGTGTTAGTCTTCCATACCCACACCTTCTGTTAGTATAACGGCGGTCACGTACCAGGGGCACAAAAAAGATCCGGTAAAAATCAGGTCTGAGACCCAGTAAAGTCAATCGGGATTAAGGTGAGCCGGTCAAGACAGAAGACGGATTTAGAAGATGGCAGCTTCAACCCAGCTACAAGCAGAGTTGAAGACCTTATGGAAGCAACGGATCGCCAAGATGATCCAGCTGGGGCAACTCAAGCTGAAGGACGGCGAGGAGTTAGGGAACTACTACATCCAGAAACGATGGTTCCTCGCTCAATGGGGGATCCTCCACAAGGAAGAGCTGCCCAAGTTGATGACACAGGACCAGGTCCAATCCCTATTTGCACAAAGGAAAGACAGAATGCGGAAACTGGCACAGGAAGGGGAAACAGCGTTCAGTGGTGTACTGGACTTGGCTCAAGAAGAAGCTGAAGCTCATAGACCCAGCCCGGTCCAACCACCTACGTCCCGACCCAACGAGGACTTACTTAACCCCGGCTCGCAGCAAATACACGAGCTACAAGAAGCATTAAGAGACATGTCTAGCCGGTTCGAACAGCTAAACCTCCTCTTAGTTGAGACTAGAAGAGATAATGAAGAGCTGCAACAGACAGTCAAGATGAATGAGAAGGCTGCCTTGGCGAATACTATCCTTGCCAGGGAGGAAACCACCACTCAGCAGCCCACATCTCCGGATTCCGGGAACAGCAGACAAACAGGACAGTCAACGACCATAGATGCGGTCCTGGAAATACTACAGTTACAGACAGCACAGATGTCCAGAGCACAAGAGCTCCAAGCGAAGCAAAGGGAGCTGGCACTCGGAATGATGGCAACCAGCTTGACCATTCTACCACAGAAATTCGATCCAGACATAGACATGGCACATAACTACATTGCATCCTTCGAGAACCACATGCAGGCCCACGGCATACAACACAAGTCGTATGTCAATATCTTTCAACAGTGCCTCTCCACACCGGCAGAAGCAGCCTGGTTGAGAGCAGTCTTGGTAGACACTGAACCCAAATGGGAACCGGTGCGTACCGCGTTCTTGAAAGCATATCACAAAATCAACATGCAAGCAGCCCTGGACCACATAGTATACAACAAACAGAAGCCAACAGAGCAAATTCGTGCATGGGCTTCGAAATTCTACACCAAGCTAAGAAACATCCAGGAGCCCCGACCATGGGCACCTAGGGAGATTATGGACCGCATCAGGAAGAACATGCATCCTAGTTTAGCGGGGGCTTTCCCTTCAGGTACTCCGGTACCACTCAACATCAGTGACTTCATTAGCAAAGTTGAATCTTTCCACCAGACACAGCAACGAGCACATCGTGAACAAGAGTCATATAAGCCCACATGCGACAGGAAACACAGAAGACATGACAGACCTTATCAGCAAGCAGAGAGGACAAGGCGATGCTCAGCAGAAAGCAGCTCGAGCAGGTCCACGGAAGGAAGATACCGGGTTCGCGACCAACATCCACAGCGGCCCCGATGGGTTTCCCCGGGGAGAGCGAAACATCTACACACGAGGCCGAGAGACCGGTCTTGGAGCCCACCTTCCAGGCGGCCCAGACCTCCAAACAGGCAATCCAGAGCAGGAGTGAAGCGACCCGCCAAATGGTGCACGATATGTGCCAATGGCTCTCATCATACGGTAGACTGCCGGGCAAAAAAGGCGCAACTCCTAGCAAACAGACTGCTACAAAACTTCAAAGAGACAACGGAAGAACGGGAGGAACACATCAGCCAACGGCCAGAAGCCGAGAACACACCCCCACCGCAAGAGCCCATTAAGACAGAACTGCAGGACCCCCAGATGAGCGGATCCACACGTCGTATGACAGCCCGAGCAAGGAAAGCACTAGAGAAGAAGCTCCAGGACACCGCCAAGACGGACATCATCTCATCAACCTTCGTTACTACACCGCCACCAGAAACCGAGGAGCATTTAAACTGGTCTCAGACACGGACATCGAAGGGCACCCGTGTCGAGTGCGAAAACGAAACAGAGCCCCTTTCGCCCTGGTACGAGTAAAGGTAAATCATCAGATATTTCCAATCTATGGGTTACTAGACTCCGGCTGTACCGCGCTCGCCATATCGAAGCAAACATGTGTTAAGTTAGGCTTAAAAGTAGAGAGATCAGAAACGAAAGTAACCGGATTCGACGGTATACCTAAGATCGCATCAGGGCAAGCAGTAATAGAGTTTAATATAGCGGGTAGATGGTTTCGAGAACAATTCCTAGTCCAAGAAGGCCTCATGTATCCCATATTCATAGGAAACTCATTTAGGTGGAAGTACGGCCTTAGTTTCGATGATATCAAAGGAGAACTGCATTGGGCAGTCAAAACTGAGGCCGAGGAAGAACACCAGGTAGGCGACTTCATAAGAGGTCTGGCGGTCTGCTCAACAAAAGATGTCGGTGATCTTCCACCAACACCGACCCCAGACATATTAGATCGCACGTGGGTCCTCCGGACCCCAGTGCAAACCTTTGCAGAACTTTTAGCCCAAAAATATGATCGGGTGGTTCGAAGCGATGGTTCATCAGGGATCTCAAACGCAATGGTGTACGATCTAAAGATCGACCCCAACTGCCCAGTGTTACAATGCAGACCTATTCGGCGGCCACCGGCCATAGCCAAGTGGGTAGACGAGAAGCTTGAGGCATTGGAGCGCCAGGGCAAGATACGCCGTTCGACCTCGGAATACTCATCTCCAATGTTATTAGTCCCGAAGCCGAACGGCGACAAGCGGTTGGTAATTAACTATAAAGAACTGAACAAGTATATCCCCAAGATTCACAGTCCCAGGCCAAACATACATATATTTAGGGAACACCTACCTCCAGGTCGGTATATGTCAAGGATCGATCTGCGATCTGGTTCTTGGCAGATCCCGATATCGGAGTCCTCTAGGAAATACACAGCTTTTCATACACAAAATGCGTGCTGGGAATGGAATGTCCTTCCCATGGGACTGAAGAACGCACCCGTGATCTTTCAACAGTTGATGAGCCGGATCTTTGGTAGTGACATAGGTAAATTCCTATTCCTCAATCCCGATCATATGCTAGTTTGTAGCGCGACGGAGGGGTTACACAAGGAACACCTAGAATTCGTATTTAAGACCCTACATAACGCTAACCTATCTATAAATTGGCAGAAATGCGACTTCGACCTCCCGGAAGTACAATTCTGCGGACATATAATTACCAGAATGGAAATTACCAAATGTCCAAAGAAACTCGAGGCTGTTCGCGACTACCCGGCCCCCAAAACCAAGAAAGACGTTCAGCGATTTCTTGGTGCTATTGGCTGGTATATGAGGTTCATTCCCCATAACACGACACAATTAGAGCATATCTTTCTTAAGCTCAAAAAGGAGGAAGATCCTAATCGACCTTTTACTTGGGGTCCGGAGCAGCAAACAGCCTTCGATATAATCAAAGAGGCAGTGGCAAAGGAGATCGCACTCAATGATATTAACGAGGACCATCCTTTGTATGTCTACACGGACGCCAGTGATACGGGCTTAGGAGCAATTCTAGCTCAGCAGTACTACTGTGATAAGCTTAAAGCCGACCGGTTCCGGGTGATCGAATGTCGAAGTAAGTTACTAAACACCGCAGAGCGGAAATATGATGCTCGAGAGAAGGAATGCCTGGCTATTAGGTTCGCAAATCGGGTCTTTAACCCACAGATACGATACCAGAAGGATGTTACCTTCAGGTGCGACAACCAGGCCCTATCCTACTTGAAACACGCAGCCACAAACGACCACCTCTACAATAAACATATTGTGAGGTGGGCGATTGAACTGGGCGATGTAGTGAACGACATCGAATTTGTCAAAGGCTGCGATAATAGACTGGCGGACCTCTTCTCACGCGGTGCTCTGCCGGATCCATCCCAGGATGATGATCCGAGCCAGGTCGACCATTGCATAGCAACCTTTACCAGTTCGAGAAATAACATCGAGATCGACATGGATATGCTGGACGGGCCCATGCTGCAGACCCTTCAGAGATCAGACGAAGCGATCGCCACTATTGCCAGGAGTTTATGTCGAGTTGGTCATCGATCCAGGTACAGATATGACTACGCGGTAGTACAAGGTATTCTGTGCAGGTATATTCCAAACAAGGACCCGAGCCCATTGAAATCTATATTGAAACAGGGCACCCAAACGGACGACTTCTATAGCAATAGAGTAGATAGGATCTGGGAACAGCGTCAGGAAGAACGAGACGTAGGCGGTCCATCAGACAACCACAGCTCATCACAGATTAGCATAACGCCTGGCATGCTCCGTAGGGGCAGACATATTAAATGGTCGCATCCAGTAATAGCATCAGACTTTTTGGATCCGGAGGTGGCTACGACTAGAAAGCGCTTGGTTCCGGTGATCCCGCAAGTTATCGAGCGGGATATCATCTTACACTTCCATGAATCTACAAAACCAGGCCATCATGGGGCTCAGTCCACATATGATAGAATAAGGAAGCGGTTCTGGTTCTACAACATGGCAAAAACGATAGAAGCATACGTTAAGACATGCACAGCATGCCAGTCAGCCAAAGCAACCACCCAGCTAAACCAAGATAGGATCGGTATCCACTCATATAAAAATAAGATCTTTGAGTGCGTTCAGGTAGCCATCATCGGGGAGCTCAACCCAAGTGCGGGGCATAAATACATAATAGTCTGCATAGATCATTTCTCCAAATGGATAAGTATGGAGCCACTTACATCCGTCTCCATGGCTAGGGTTCTCAGGTTCTTGCGAAAGGTATTTAACACCTTCGGTACTCCCAGCAGAATCGTATTCGATGACCCATCGTACTTTTCTGGAACAGAATGGGAAGAGCAGCTCCATCAATGGGGATGTCTAGTGGTACAGGTCCCACCGTACCAGATGTACCCTAGCCAATTAGGGGCGGCCATCCAAGATATCCGGAGCATTCTCGAAACATTCTGTTCCCAAGGCCGTACCAAGTGGGCGAAGCAGCTGGGAGACTACATGGTGGCGTTGAACACATCAAAATCCAAAGCAGCCACATATTCACCTTGTCAACTCAATCTAGGCAGAAATATTACGCTCCCAATAGATCGCAGAGCGCAGCTCCAACGAACTCTGGGAATTACAGAAGCAGATTTTGAGCTGAGACTGCTCTCGGACGCCACAATCATCAGGGAGCAGGTGCAGAAAACCAGCGAAATAGTTCAGTTAGCTCAGAACGAACACGTCAACCGGAACACACGTGATTGTATATACAAGGTAGGAGACCTAGTTACGACACGCAATAGACACCAGTCACAGGCGCCAGAAGCCATACATACAGGGCCCTGGATGATAGCTGAGGTATATTCAGATCTCTGGGTCAGCCTTAAAGACCCATACGATCCGCAAGCTACTGCTTTTAAATCCCATACCTCGGTCATACTCCCATATCATCACAGTGTAGAGGTGACGAACGAAGACGAGTCTAAAACTCAATCACAGAAACCTAGGATAGTAGTATCAGGAGGCGAGACTAGACTAGCACAAGGCAAACAGGATGGGGATATAGGAAGGAGCAGGTTAACCAAGCCAGAGGCGCGACAGCACACACCAATAGTAGCAAACGAAGGTATCGGGAGCCCGAGCATAGGGCCAGTAGATACGTCCGAGGAGTACGACCAGGAGTACAACGGACCTCCTACGACACTAAGGAAGTCGACAAGAACCCGTAAACCTCCGGACCGCTTAGGTATGAACGCTATGCAGTCGGGCAAAACAGCATTTCGGATGGGGGACCTGCTGAGGATGTCTTTTCCCTGGAACGAGACCGCAAATTAATGAAACAGGAAGTATCGGAATTAGAAAGGCGTTGCATTAAAACTATTTAGCAATTTTGGGAAATTTAAATTTTTTTTGGTGATGGGAATGGGGGTATTAGGTTAGTCTTTACATAAAAATATATAAAAATGGAAAAAATAAAAATATAAAAAAAAAAAAAAAAAAAATATAATTAGGTTAAGACGGAGGTGTAGGGGCTGAGGTCTCTACTCTTCCGAACACGTCCTATGACGTGTAAGACGTTAAACTGCGCCGTGTGCTCGTCCTGATCTCCACCGTAGGGACGAGCATAGGGTAGGTTACTAGTGAATGGGTAAAACAACTCCCATCGGCAAAAGAATCACGAAAGGCTGAGGATCCAGCCTGGAGCTAGTGAGCTCCCTTGCTCAGTAACCAACCCTATTCACGGCATATGGTTCAGAGCACAAGGAATCCACATACCGGGAGCTGGTGTCCGATTTAGATGTTGGTGGAGCACCCAGCACGGAGAAGGAGGGCCCGTAGAGCCCTCATAGAAGGTTAGCCTAGGGTAACCTCGTTCAAAGGCATGGGGAGCAACAGATCCACAGGACCAACGCGGCCCAGCATAGGTAATTTAAACAGTACAGTTCCAGCGACCATCAGCTCGGTCGAAGTCAATCCATTTTTGTTACGCTCAAAGCTGAGAGAGCATGATAAACCAGCAACAGAATAGTACAGTCGTCAGAATTAGCATCGCCTAGGAGCACCGGAGGACCCCGGAATTGAGATGAGCAGGTAGATGATGTGATGATTAGCATAGGCCATGAGTCTGCTAGCTTTGTAGTCATGTCACAACACCCAAGTATTAGTTCGATCCTCAAGCTAGGGAGAATAAACAAGCATAGTAACCAGGAGACCGCCAAGGCGGTTTAATGACTCACCTTGATGAGTAGTTTAGAGTTGGGCTTCAGGTCAGGTACAACATGCCATGAAGTATAAGTACTCAAGCTAGCGAGGGTAAACAAGCCAAGGCATTACATGTCAATTGTGAGCACTATGAAGAATACAGGGCAGGCCAACCAGCCATAATTGCGATGTTCTGTAGTGTTCAGCCGGGTACGGAGATACTTCCATAGGACAATGGTACAGTCTAGCACAACGTACAGCCGTTTAAATGCTTTCCCATGCATATGATTTTCTGTAGAAATCCAGCTAACAGGTCGTTCGTGGGCAGTAAGCATGAGAGCCCAACAGGAGGGCGCATGGGTAACCAGGTATGCAGGTAGTCACCGTCAGCAGGTCGACGTCCTCAACGCTAGCGAGGGTAAACAAGCATTCAACCAGTAGATTAATATCGACGTAACAGTTAAATCAAAGGTCCAGCAGGAGGACATCGAGCATTCGTGTAGCAGAAAGCAAGAGTAGGTTAGTTCTCAAGGCTAGGGAGCGTAAACAAGCAATGGAGACCACATCCAGCAGTGATTTCAACTAATTTGAGTCCTGCAAAAGGGGGCTGGGAAACAACCAGCTCCAGTCGAATGCAGTACCAGCATAGTAATGGTAAATTGGACGTAGAGTAAGGAATTCCATCCAGGAGGGAAAGTTATAGTAAGCATAGCAGGTAGAATTCCTCAAGCTAGCGAGGGTAAACAAGCACCCGGGCAGAATTCCCGGCAGTTATTTCAACCAATTCGATTCCAGATGGGAGTTTTGAGTGACCAACTCCAGCTGAGACTTCATACCGATGTGACTTTCGGTTTGTCCCACCTCAGTGTCTCGATGTAGGAGTCGAGAGTGGGCAGTAGATGTACAGGGCTCCTCAAGACTAGGGAGGATAAACAAGTCAGCACAAGAGCCACGATGGAAGCGATCTTTGAATGGACATTAGTCCGATCCATCCCATGTGCATGCCACTTCTTCTCCCAAGGAAAGCAGCGGTGAAACGGACAAGAGGTAGCACAGGGTAGGGTCGGCATTAATTCCCCACCCAATCCAGGTCCACGAGGGTAGATGCGATCAGTAGTTAGATCAGCCCAGTGAGGCAAGAGTGGGGTTCGATGCAAGCGATCGACCTCAACCCCAGTGAGGTATAGTGCAGGGCAGCGGAAAGCTAGACCAGCATATCTCGGCCTAATCCAGACAGGCGAATGCCGTAAGGGGATCTTAGACCGACATAAGGAACCCGGTACGGGACATTGGTAGTACAGTAGACCTAAGCGTCCGGGGGATATAGGTCGTACACCAAGCACTGTACAATGATACAGACCGGGTTAGACGGTCGGGGGGACCGCAGGTAATAACTCGGTACCGGTAATATACAGGCAAGGGAGTCCTACGGAAGGTGTGAGCAATCACAACTTACGGTGGCATAACCCTTCCGGGGGTTATGATTAAGGGATAGAGCAGTGTCTCTAATGAGCACACGCGGGGATGAAAGGTCTTCTGAGCTACGGTGACATCGTCATCAGGCTCAAAAGACCACACTTTAGTTGAGCATGATGAAATTATGGAATGACAAGGCATGTAAAGCTCGGGTTTAGGACCACGTAGCATGATCTAAGGATAGCCGGGGATTTTATATGAATAAGGGAGACGGTGAGTCTCACTTAGACCTTGTCTAATCGGTGGTTTTAAAATTTTAAATTGTAGCATGGCAGCGTCACCAGCGTGGCTCGAGGACGTCACCGCACCACTCCATGAAGTATCATGGGCAGCACATGCATTAGCTCAAGGAGCCTACGACCCAGTTTTCAACCCTACGGTCGTGTCCCGACCAGCAAGATTGGGACCAGAATCAAGAAAGGCGAAGGGTATAGCAGCGAGAAGAGGCGTAATTCCAATCGCGTCTCGTCCACAGGAAAGGTCACCATTCCGAGATGTGGTGGAAACCTACCGAATCAAGAAAGACGACACACCGGACGTACATTTGACTCAAGCTCAGATAGATGAGCCGCACAGTGATCCCCGAATAGTGAGACATTTTGTGACTAGAGACAAGGCATGGCCATCTAAATCCCAGGGAATTCGTCCAGCCATACCCAAGGAAGTAGGGGTTACTCCAGGGGCGACTAAGGAAGCGGAGATCCAGTCAGTGTTAGTTAAGCTTGACAAATCACCGAATCTTGCAGTTCAAGTATGGAGAGCGAACACGCATACCACGAAGAGAGGATATATCTCGGTGATCGCAATAACAGACGGAGCACGGGTGGTGCTGGCAGGTTATGCAGCAATGGCACCAGAGGCACAAGCTTGTCTCCTCAACTGGTTGGAGAAGAACAACGCAGTCAAGTGGACCTACCAGCTCGGGCCCCAATTTGAACTCCTGAGGAATTTCGCTGACACTCGCCCGAAACACATGGTGGATGTCAGGTACCTGTTGAAACGGTGGTGGAGAGCTAAATATAAGGGAGAGATACCGCAACGGGCGGAGGAGATATTACTTACAATATTTCCTAAGCTCCAGATTACCGTTGAAGACTACCTGGAGGATAATCGCCCAGCTAAAAGGGGATCAGAGGACAGAGTGTACTTCACACCAACCCAATACAGGTATATGGTCACCAAGGTGTTGGGTATATATCATTTGGCTCGACTCTATTCGGAATCCTTCACCTCCGCTCAGACGGGCTTCAATAAGTGGGTCGAAGCATACAAGGAACGGATAAAGATCATGGATACCCGTATGCCAGTAGTAGCACCTGACTTCTCCCCAAATCAATGCCGCCAAGAGCTGAGTAAGGTACTCTACCAATATGCTAAGCTGTATCGCGAAGATAAACTCAAAAATAGGGAAATTATGGACGCTCGGGGTACTCTCGCCATACTAATAGTGCTTCGCCTAGAAATGGCATATAAGTTGGATTTGCAACCTGGGGAATGGCTTAAGACAGTCACGGTAGCATATATGTTACAGGCACAATTCTACCGGGAGAAGGACGTGGTAACCGAGACTCGGGTATCAGATAAACCCACTAGCTTCCTCTACTACTACCGATGTAATGCACAACAGGATGTGTGGAATCATTTTGGGGGAGCGTTTGATGCCTTCAAGAGCTATATTGATAAGTGGTGTTTAAAGGGCAAGGAAGGGGAGCCGCGTAAGCCAGCCCAGACGATGCAAGGCAAGGGTGAGCTTCGGAAATGGATTGATTACCCGTACCTACAGAAGCACGTGGAAGCAGTACTAGAGGTAAAGATAGCGGACCTAATAGACGGGAAAATTCAATGCGACGACTGGGATGATTGTATGACCTCTAGATCTGCAGACGAAGATGCGGAGGTTCGGCATGAGCTCGTACTACAGGAATGGGATGAGAAACGCCTGGCTGAACGAGTGGCGGAAAAGAATAGATTGGACCGTTTAAGACTAAAAAAGCAGCAGGATGATCTCGCGGCGGCTTTGGCCCTGGCAAAACCTGTACCTGATCCTAAACCTTCAGCAGAGAAACGGCCGCGGTCATCTAGGGATCACAGGCGTTCGGACGGTAAAGATCGAGGACCAAGGACCCGCAGCAGTAATCGTCCCATAGCTACGCAGAAGGCGGGGACAAGGCCTAGTGTTAGTCCAAGTCCAGCTGACAGTCATAAGGTCCGGGTGAAGACAGAGCCACCAGCTAAGCGCCCTAGAACGGAGACAGTACCGGAGGAGATCGATATAACCGACTCGCCACGACGATCACCAGCACCAGAGACGGCGTCAGAAGCTGCATCAACGTCCGAGCAGGAATCGTCATCCGATGATGAGGCAGGATGGTCAGATGGGGGTACGAGACGGGTCCTAAAATCCCAGCTCGTGTCCTATGAAGAGGCGATGGGACGACTCTGTGCAGAGGCGGGGGACAAAATCATGTCACTCCTGGAGAGCACGTTAACCCGGGTGTGGAGTAGTGGGCACTCTGCATTAGGAAGGGTGTACACGCTCAACAGGTTGGTGGGATGGTTATTGTTCCCGCAGAATTTTATCCCAGGGCACTTACGAGTTGTGCAGCGGAACAGCAAAGGGAGGATCTACGCACCCACTCAGCCGGTCGTGGATGAGTGGTGGCGTATATGCAAGACTTGTCGAGCCATCGGTCATACCACCACGGAGTGTTACGCTCACAAGACCAACCAACTAGTGGTGGATCCGCAGCAGATCGATGACGATCACCACTTTTTGCTACTACCAGGGGACCAGGACATTATGTTCAGAGCGGACGTGGTGCAGTCCGCCATGTACCAGATCCAGATCAGATCCCATGAGCTCAAGCGATCAGACGACGACCGATTAGTGATACACACAATGTTAAACAACATGCTGAAGCGTCCCTTGACAAAGGATATCTATGAAGTAGTTCGGACGGTACAAGAGATCCTGAGTACGAGTCAGTGGAAGATACCCAAGCCAGTACCACCACCATTGACATATGATGTTGTTCTTGATCAAAAGCTGGCGGGTTTGCAAGCCCAAGCTCTTCAGTTTACACAGTCAGTCACTGATCTGAGGGTGCTCAATCGACCGGCCGAGGTCTTAATAGAAAACCAAGTTGATCTAGCGAAGTTGGTCGTAACGGAGTGGCAGAAGGAACAACAGGAGCAGAGGAAAGCAGACCAGACGACTCCGACTAGAGGACCGGGTGCTCAGGAGTTTAAACCACAGCAGGCGGCGGCTCTGGAGCTGTCGCGGGGTAGGAAAGCCTCATTGGAGTTCGGGCCTCTAGCGGGACCCTCAGGATCAGGGAGCACCTCCAGCTTGGTTATAGATGAGACGGTTACATCTATAAATTTGTCGGACCACGAAGAGGAGATCTCAACGCCTACATCTCGCAATGGATCCATACGAGGAGGACCTGCGCCGGAGGACCAAGAAGGCAACACCAGTGATGCGGAGACCATCGCACCAGACGAGTTCCCAGATTAGCTTACGATGACGAAAGAAGGGGCATAGGACATGTATATTTTATCTATTTTTTATACCTTTCATATTTTTATTACATTATTTTGTTGGCGTTTATGTAACTCTTGTATAAGGACCTCGAGGGGAGTCGAGGGTGATGATATAAGGCATTTTTTTTTGTATTTGTAAATCATTTGCTGTATACTATTAACAACCGGACGGGCCGGTGCTCCATCATGAACATGAGTTTGTAAAGATGAGTTTTTTTGTGTGTTATTAGAGTATACATAAGTAGAATAATGAACTTTTATTGTAAATTTGACTAAAGGATAATTTTAATTACTTTTTATGTTATGGATAGAACAACTGAGGTCGGGATAGGTGCTCATTAATAGGGACCTTGATCTAAGCGCATAGGTAGAAGGCATATGAGAGCTTCTGAGTCTTTTGGGTCTTGAGGTAGAGAGGTCTACATGTATAAGAACGGGGACCCCCCGATCAGATCGAGTCTTTAAGGTTTCCAGGTCTACTGTTCCACAGCAAGTAAGGTCTTCAGGTCCACTGCTCCACTTACCAGGTCTTTCTTAGGTGAGGTCGTGGGAGAGAGAAACGGCAACATCTTTTAGCTAAGAGTCGTTCCCGTTTCCAGTCACTGGCCTCTTCACTTATTCTCGGCGTTGCTCAGGCGGTAGAGAACCCTCTACGATGTTTCAGGCGCCTGGCAAAGTTGAGAATAGTGGGGGGGACAGTGGGAGAGAGAAACTGGCTCCAGCAATAAGGGGCATAGGCGACACCTAGGTCGGGACAGGGAAGTAGGTGTAGGTAGTGAAGCCATCACGTGGGGACTGGATGGGGAGTGCATGGTCTGGTAGTGGTAGTAGTGCCAAAGCACTAGAGCCATCACGCGTAGACGGGATGGGCTATGTATGATCGAGAAGGATCGGGGCCGTGGTATGGTAGGCATGAGCATACGACACGATAACGATCCCTACATAGTAGCAGGTATAATGATGTATAGGGGACCGACCATGACCATTCGGGAAGATGAAGATTGGGGAGCAGGAAGGTAGGCTCGTAAGAATACGATAGCCAATCAGCGGTGGAAGGTAGGCTCGTATGTGGTTGATAGCCAATCACCGATCAGGTTAGGGATATCCGTAAGTGGGGTAGTTTGGGTCGGTCTTCAGGTTGAGGGCTCACGAGACGATGAGCAGGGGGATCGATCCTCATTCTTTTGCCATACTCCAGGAGACACAGACACGGTGGAAGAAGCGTTCTGTTCGTGAAGTAGCAGCAGACCTCAGTTGTTAGGAGTGGTAATATAGTATTGGCTGTGTCGTTAGCCATTGTTGGGGTTTAGTGTAAAATAAGTTTACAGTTATTATTATTATAGATAGAGTAGTTGTTCCGTATTTTGTACCGGGTAAACCGGGTATTTGTGACAAGTGTATTCCCGACATATAAACTGACATTATTGTGGGTCGGATGACCGTGAAATGGATTAATAAATCGGTGTAATTGTGAGAGATTTTCCCCAGACATTACCGGTGTGCGTACCAACTTTATAGCATATGGCCGACAGCATTTAGGGGGCTGTGTAAGACATTGTGTATCAGTGTGTGTTCATTCGGGTCCAAATTGCCCCGGTCAGATAGAGACTTTTCATACCTACGTAGTATATAGACTTGGCTGGTCGGTCCGACCAGTCTCATATAGCCCATAAGGTGCATCCTCTACCTCTAGACTGGGCGAGCTGTCCATTGGAGTGCAAGTGTTGAGGGCTAGATACCAGCACGTGCATACGAGTGGGACATACTGCATCTCCAGGCCGCAACACGGAGCCTACATCAGATCGGGTGCTGAGGAGCAGTGCTCGCAGGCCTTTACCAAGGAGACCGACCAGGAGCTTCGGACCGGAGCTCGAGGAGGGGGGCTCCTCGTTTGATAAGCTGCAGACCAGGAGGTCTAGAGCTCGAGGGAAGCGGTCGGTGAGGGCTTGGACGGGGGTTAGGACGGGGCTTAGATCCGGGCCTAGTACTCAAGAGCAGGAGCTCTGGAGGTCCACCCCGGGGAGGCCAAGGAATATCAAGGGAAGGGTACCTCGTGGAGAGGTGGTCCTGGTGTTTGAGGCTGTAGACGTGCAGGATTGCGGTGTTTTAGGAGATTCCCCTATCACAGGTTGTATTTTATAATCAATCGTGTCACGTTGTAGGGATGTGTGATGTATATTATTTACCTACTTACTTCCATATGCTGTACATTGCCATATTACTTCGCATTTCTGAGCCATTTGAGGGGATGTGCACATGTACGACAACGTGAAAATGAGTAGGTATATAGTAATATTATAATGGGAACTGGCACGTTATTAGACGCCTCTCTTTCTACTATAGCTTTTAAATTTTAGATACTGCTGAGTGCTGTACATATGGGTATCTGTGCACACGAGGTTTGGTTGCTTTGGTACTGGTTGAATGTCCTTGTTTTCTATTATTTCATGTTCATATTCTTTTGTCCAGAAATTCACTTATTCCGAGACGGATTGCTACTCTGACTGTGGGGCGGGTGGGTGCTTGTATGACTCTGACTGACTGAGGTAGGTGAGTACAATGGAAAAATTAAAAGTAAGTCACTTACCGTAAGTAAATAGTGATGACTTTTATCCTTTGACTATGACACTTCATATTCATATATGTTCAAACTTTGTTTTAAATAATCCTTGGCTTGCTATAGGCTGTAAGGGCTGAGCCATTGTAGGATGAGGCATTGGCATGAAAGGCAAATCAAAGCAAAGAAAATCATCGCTCAAAATCCTAATTGACTATTAAGTCGAGTCGTCGGTCTGAGTAAAAGTGAAAAAAAAATATAATAACATGGGCATACAGGCACATATCAGTATAAATATAAATGCAGGCAGACTTGGCACAAAACAGTATGAATGTAAATTTGAATATTCATAGAGTGTCCAGTCATTTCAATACTTGTGTATGTGTGTCTGTTTATATATTTTGTATGCATACAGAGAAGAGACTTTTGAAGATTTTTGAATTTAAAATTTGTGAGAATTTCTTAAGGTGACTTTCGGTGGTCGCGGTATTTTCTGCTAATCTCATTAAAGAAATTTGAAGGATTTGTCAAAAGGGCGTTTTTGTGCGGTCACCGATCGCTACTCATTCATGGACCTCACACAATGAATGAACACAGAGCGCATAGAACGAACAACGAACAAGGAAGAACCAACCCAAAAACTCACTTGAAACGACTCAAACCCTTTTCTTCTCCCCCTTACCGACGATTTATCTGTATCTGTATTATATACACTGATATCTCCCTCAGCTCCGTCTCGGTCTCGGTCTCGGCCCTGTCCTCCTCGCACGCATCTTCCTCCTTTCAACTCACATTATTATAATATAATAATATTATCAAGACATTTTAAGCACTCCTACAAATACAAACTCCAGCTATGCATACAACTGTGCTAACATACTAAACTTGCTCTTTCCTTCTCACTGAACTGAGCACCACACATAGCATAGCCAAGCCAAATACAGTAAAGTACAGTAGGTACCTACATCTTATAGAACAGTAGTACCATATACTTGATACTATTAACATCCTACTACTTGCAGTTCCGATGTTAATGCTCTTCCTATACAGCATGTCATCCGGCCCTCATCAAAATCGAGAATCGAGATCCAGCTCCATAGCTCCAGCTCCGGCCGGCATTCAGTCTACACACACACACACAAGTACACAAGCCGCAGACAGACAAGGGAGAGAAGGAGAGAAGACAGGACAAGACAGGCAGCCCTTGAGGTCCTGCTATGATCCTCAAACAAGGGAAAGGAACAAAAAAGTTATTAGCCATGCACCGTACAGCTACTGTCACGGGAACGTCAGGAATATCTGTAAATGTCTTTTCTTTAACTTTATGATAAAACCGCCTCCAAGCTGGGAGTCCGTCATCAAGCTCACTTTTTCCTCACAGTTTATCCTCAATTGTAATTTATTATCTCCACTCAAGAAAAATATCATTACTCTCTCAGCTCTCAAATTTTTAGCTGGCCTGCCCATCCATATAGCCTCAGCCTGAGCGTGGGTACCTTTTAACTAAAAGTATACAACAAAAACTAATACAGTGTATGTGGAGCAATTTTTGACTTCATTAGGGAACGCGGAGTTGCCGGTACAATCTGTATGTACATATATGCATGAGCTCAGGCTGCGAACCCAGACCGCCCTACTAGAACCATATTATAATATAGCCAGGACCAAAGCCAGAGCCAGTCAGTTCAGTAGTAGAATGGAAACCAGTGGGAGGATGGACGGCCTTATAGCTTATCTTGTCTTATCTTGCTAGATCAATATCTTTTTATAATTCAATTATGCACGTGTTTCTCCTCGTATTTACGTACTACATACATTCATTATTGGAGTCTGTATTTGACGAAACTCTTCATTTATGTAAATATGTTTGGGGGATGTGGCAGGGGCAGAGAGCATTAAAATTATCCAATTTAGATTGTAGATCTGAATAAAATTATGACTCTTTAATTTTCCACGTAGCCATTAGAGGAATTAGCGTAAAATGTAAATTGGATAGAATGTTAAATAACTGGAGGTTAGACATTACATTGAACTGCACTTTGAGACTGAGACTGATGATTGGAGGGGGGAGGGGAGAGAGAGAGAGAGAGCAGGGGGGAAAGTAGTAAGTAATTTCATGGATAAATTATGCAAGGAAAAACAAATTCATGAAACCTTGGATTTCATGTTAATTTGAAGGATTGCCAACATCTACATCTACATTTTCATCTCTCTCTCACTCTGACTCAAACTCATCTAAACTCATCCCATTGCCTCATCATGTATCATGTGTCATGTTCGAGATGGAATTGAGCATGCAACAGCAATTATCTGATATCGTTTTCGAGGCACTATTACTCATCTACTCAGTCATACATACCTTACATATATATAGACTCACAATTAGAAGGAGGCAGATATAATATATAGAGTATGGAGATATTATGTTGGAGATGGACTACGAATTTGTATTCCAGTGATTGTGAGAATGATTATTATTGTTTGTATTTTTTTTACCATCCCCACTATAAAATGCAATGCTGGCTGTCTAGCGTCTAGTGTGCCCTCACTCACAATCAGACTGAAATTGTACTGATATATACATAGAATAATGGACAGAGAGAGAGACAGCTACAGGACAGGGTAGTAAAGGCATACACAAATATTTTGTAGCAACTTGTATATGTAGCTTGTTTTAATGTTAATATTTATATTAATATGTACAGAGTATTTACTTGAAGTTTTTTTTTTACTTTGCCAAGCCGAGGCTCACTACAAATATTTGCTCCTCTCCCCGTCAGTCCGTCAATCTCTGTGGCTCTCTGTCTCTGTGTGTTTTTGTTTGTGTAAAGGTTTTTAATTTTAATATTCATGCATGCAGGCGATCACAATTAGAAGGGAGTAGACAATTCAATTGGGAGAAGTTCAAGAGAGGCAGATGAATCGAGATAATAATGCGTCTCGAGCTTTGCAATTTGCTGACAACTACTTTACCTGTACGTGTTCCACTACACCATTAAATTATTATCCCAAGAGAAATTTTATATAGCTATGTGTAATACAGACTAGAAAAACCCAGTTCAGTCAGTACGAATTTTCGAATCTCAACTCCACTGTCCACACAGTTGTGTGTTGAACAATTGGGAGCTTCATTACATCATACACGACGTCATATGTAGAGTATTTCCAAATGCACGACACAAGTACCTATAGGTGACTTACTATTGAAGAGGTACTGCACCTGGATGTGGAACTGGAAATAGAAATACTCAACCAAAGTCAAACGAAGCAGCATAGCTATGTAATAATTATATCGTTTATGAAGAACCAAAATGACTCCTTTCCAATTTATGCTACAATTAAAATGAGCTATTTCAAAAAAAGACAGTAAATAAGATACATTCTTACAATGCTAATCACGAGTTTTTAAAAGGAGCAAATTGTTCTATTTAAGTGTTTTTGAAAAGGTCAAAATGTTCTATTTAAATGCTTTTTGAAAGTGTAAAATGTCCTATTTACATATTTTTGAAAAGTTCAAAATGTTCTAATTCAGTATTTTTTAAAAGAGGAAAATGTCCTATTTACATGTTTTTCAAATGTGCAAAATATTATATATGCTTGTTTTTTGAAAAATGAACAAGGTTCTATTTATATGCTTTCATGAACGTGTTATTTTAATTTATGTCTGTAGATATTGCATTTTGTTTGAGACTAAATATGGATATGGGTCATTTTGGTTCTTCACAGACGATATGTGGGTACATATAGTGTCTCCATAAATCCAAAGGTATAGCTGTACCTATGTAAAGATTTTTATTTGTGTATAATAAAATCTAGTAAAAATCAAAACCAAGACTAGGTTATTAAATTTTCAGCTGCACAAAATAAATTAAAGGGAAGAAATACAAAAACAGAAAAAAATACACCTATCTACACCTTTATTATGAGAAAATATAGCTTTCAAAAATTGTTAGTAGCCATCATTATTTTATCTGTAATTTTGAATATTTTGACTAAATACCTGCTGACCGCTATAGTTTTGACTGTAGTCTGTAGTTATAGAAATCGTTGCATTGTTTCGGTCTGATTCTGATTGTTGTTATTAGTGAGACGGGACTTTAGATGAGTAGGTTATTGAGATTGTGGACGACTGAAGGATTGCATGCGGTTGAGAGCGACACGGCATATGACATGGATACTTCGCTGTACTCGTAACATGCGGAACAATGAGGCTAGGATGCCCGGATCAGCAGCCTAGAAACAATCTCGGGTGGTAGGTACTACTTACTTAGGTGCATAGTCAACAATGGACAACCGTAAGCTGTGGCACAGTACACATTCTGGTTCTGGTATTATATAGATTATATTTATGATTACCTTTCTGATTTGGTGTATTAATATTACCCTTTTCTATTATTCGTCAGTCTTGATCCTTCCGTGGAACATTGTGTAATGTGGCAAAGTCTTATGACTTACTCAGCAAGAGAGCCATACGAGATACGATACGACATGACTATAGATGATGATTTTTCATTCCCCCCGATTTCTCCTTCTTAATGGTTTCTCGTCAAGTTTCTATGGAAATTCAATTCAATTTTGTCTTGTATAAAAGCGAGACATGGCTAAGTCAGAATTGAGAGGAGATTTGATTCTTCACACTCAGCAGTTCTCCACAATAAATGCCATACGCCAAAAGCTAATCCTAATAATACATACACTGCACTTCCCCTTCCCGTGTGGAAATCGGAGAATCCATTGCATTGCATTGTCACTACTGCGGAATTGGAAGAATTTGGGTGCATTCGAAATGAGAAAAGAGACAGTAGGTACATTCATAGAATATAAATAAGATAAAAGTGTAATAAGTATACGAGCACGAAGCGGCCTATACTTATTATATAGATAAGCACTCGTGATATTGGCATTGCTAATGGTTGTGGCGTGTCTATATATATATATATATATACATCCCTTGTATTATTAAACGCACCAATTCAATTCCCCAATTCCAGTACCAGCTCCAGTTCCGCAGTTCCAGTCTCAGTTTGAAAAGACAAGGCTCTGTGTAAAATCTCGCTCCAGTAGCTGCTTTAAATTCCCTTTAAAAATCGTCAAGTCGTCAAGTCGTCATCATTATCGTCTTTACGTGAAAATTTTGACAGAGAAAAGGAAAATTGCATTAAATAATACAATCCTTTTTACAGAGCTATATATACGAGGCTTCTCCGGGATAAAATAAAATTACTTGAGCTCCATTTAAATTTAGATTGAGGGACTCATGCATAACTAAATAATCGACAGCAAAATGAGAATAATTTATTTTTACATAGATACATAATATGTATGCACAAAAACATACGGGGAAATTTAAATTTGAATGTGAGGCTTGAAGGTTATGGTGTTGTTGGTATTCGTTTAAGCACTGTAAGTGTTTGTGTAATGTTGTAGCGAGTAGAGAGAGAGAGAGAGAACGTGTGATTTGAAGGACTGAGGCGGAGACAGATGGGACTATAGACAGATAGACATTATGTAGACAGATACAGATTGACTTTAGCGTCCCCCACATGAGCGTACATACTCAACACCCTATAGTACTACTGAGGACGAGAGGGCATAGGGAGCGAGAGGATGATTTGGATATCCCTTTTTGTGGATGATATAAATTGTAAACAATCATTTAATCAATAAACCCTTGGCGTAAACGACGGAGAGATTCGATATGCTATGTGGTCGTAAATCTTCCTTGGGTGACTCTTCATCAACCCCGTCCGTATCACATCTCTATTCAAACTCCATTATCGCCACCAAACATCACACATTTGGATTACACTGCTCAACCCTCCGCTTTCCCTTCATTATTACTACCATTATCACATATGCACCTACCTACGAGAGGAAGAGACAGATGAATACTCCAGTTCCGAGTCCTATCCAGTGGTGTTCATATCACTCAGAAACAGTGCAGTAGCAGTAGCAGTATCAAATATCAATAAGCAATGGAAGTATGGATCATAAGGGTATAGATACAACCTTAACTAAACTACCCGTCAGCCTATTGCATAATAGGAAAGACTGATACTGATATCAATAATACTATAATACTGGTACTGGTTCTGGTACTGGTGTGGTACAGTCCCATTTCCCATTGCATTGTAGCCTTAACTTAACTGGAAGGAGGGAAATCCCCTTGACGGATTTATAAACTTGAATGTAATAATATGTTTACTCTGACTCTGAATCTAAATCTGACTCGTATCGTAGTCCGACTCCAGCCCGGTATATCCACAGATAGTGTAACTATAAAGGTATATACTATGTGCCTATAGATCCATTTTTATTGATGATACCGTATGCGTTCCACCGGGCAGAGCAATAGTTCCGTGAGGAAAGTAGTGTGGTATTTTATGAGATCTGTAAAGCGTGTAAGTATAATGATATTATATTACCCTTCCTTTCCATCCCATCCAGGCCGTTCAATTCTCTCACCCTCCACGTTTAACACTCCAAACTGCCTACTGCTGTCTGATCAGACGCACTCGTTTCAAGTAATATCGGTATATAAATTGTAGCAAATAGAAAAATGAAATTATTTATGCGCGTATCCGGCACCGGCACCGGCACCGACACCGACAGCGGCATCGGCATCGACACTGATACGGATTTTGTCGTCCTCCGAGATGTGGTGGTAAATGTTGTGTAGATCTCCCTATAGTCACTATAGTGACTAGATCTGAAACGGTATTTAACTATCCATATCGCTCATAGTATATAATGATGTAGAACAAAACTGTTATATTTTGTGTGTTCAAAGGGGAAAGTATTGAGCAGGTTCTGTCCTTCACTCCTCGTGTTCGTTTTAGTTCTCATCGTGAGTTGCTCTCGGTATCGGGCCATAGGCTATAAAAAAAAGGGATAAGTAATTATCTCATATACTATGTCGTGTGCGCCCAGATTCAGAATTCAGAGATGCAGAGATTCAGGTCCAGGTCCAGATTCGTTATTGTGAATGTGGACGTGTTATGGTATGGCAATCGCTTTATCATTCAACTAAGATTAGCATTGACGCACAGTGCATACTTCTGAGCAGATGAGAGACAACATTGACTATTACATAAATTTGATTCTCAATCCATCCCATTTAATTTTGATTTCGGTCTTTCCTATTTGATACACGCAGGGATTATGACTTGATTCAATGAATCCAATTTCCATACGTTTCCCCTCGAAAGAAAAACACCCTTAATTGACAAATATTCCTCTCCGCAGATTAAAATGTCTCCCTCTAAAACGCTTTATCTCATTCCAATTTCCCCCTATACATTCACATTCTAATCTTATATGTACCTAGCTACCTAGTATACTTATGTACCTATGCATCTATCTAATGTGTGTATAACTTGTAAATACATTATTCAATAATCTTTTTCGGACCCTCCTTCCTCGTCAGTTGTGTGAATATGAATAATAATTGCTAATCCAAACACTAACCTACTAGCTGTATATGTAATAGATGTACATATAACTATTCTACAATTGATTATAAAAGTGTGTACTTTGAAATTGAAATCTGCTGAAAAATTGGAACCAAAATGTCAAATTTTTAGTTCGTTTTGCATTGTACAATAACGTAAAGAATTCCCTTTATTGTTTAATTTTAAGCCTTCAAAAACGATATTAATTAGCCTCATGATTTGGATAGCTAAATTCAACTCTTTTATGCCTTAAGATTTTCTTCTAAATCATTCCTTCACAAATTCCTAGTGACTAATGTATGACGAGCCAATTAATTAAAAAAAGGTGTATTAGGCGTAAATTATACACTACATTTAAACACATGGTACATACTACAAATAGGGAGCTATTAGCAATATTAGTTCTAAGGGTTGAGTACGTAATGAACGACTAGTTACAGTTCCACAGTTGCCACTTTCCACTCGTGATTTCAGTTGTAAGCCGGTTGCCGGTTGCCGGTTGTCAAAAGCCATGGGTGACATATAGCTAAAGCTTATTATGTAGGTAGGCACTTGGTGCGGACAGGGATGGAGGAGACTAAAAAACATTACGACCCTCGGATGATATGGGAGCACAATTTATGTGTAGAAGTTGAAGGTAAGGAAAAGGGAGACGGTGAGAGAGAGAAAGATAAAAAAAGGGAGAAGGACGTTACGTTTGAGTTGTTTTTGAAATGGAGGCAATTTTCTGCAGAACGATTTGTCCCCATGAAATTGATCCAGGTCTGTCGTGGAGAATCGACTCTTGGACTAACACTCACTTCAATCTTTACAGATATATACTACTTTGTCGTTTTTATACTGAAAATGCTATGAAGAGATGAAGACATGATGTTCCTTGGGGAATAATGACCTGGCTTTTGGTCTTCTGGTCGCGTCTCTCGCTCTCTCCTCCGTCTCCAAACTCTCCAAGCTTTTCTCTCTCCGTCCAGTCCAATATGTAGACAAGATAAATGAAACCAGGAGCAGTCAGTCAGTGTGCTTTTAGATGCATGTGGGACGTATATCTCTCTGTATCACTGCACAACTGCCGCCTCCATCCACCCCATGTATATGATCGTGATGTAAAAGCTTTAATGGCAATGGTTATGGTCAGTGTGGGTACTGGTACTATGAAAATGGCTATGACTATACGACTATGACTATTACCATGATACAAATACCTATGACTACATATATATATAGCTACTGTGTATTTAGGTGGTGGTGGTTGGTGGTGGTGGTCCAAAAAAGTTCAAACTAAAAACCTTGTATGCTCACTCGGCACTCGGACCCGCACTCTGGCTCGCTTCCAGTGATTTTATTATTTCATTTGATAGTTTTTCGGGAGCTAGAAGTTGAAAAGAGCAGCGACACTCGTAATGACATTTATTATGTAGGTAGGTGGGTACGTACATGAATCTCTATGGTAGGCCCCTACTTGCATATGGGTCCACACTCCAGTTCCAGCCGGTCAGCTCAATTCGTAGCCAGTAGCTGCCGCACACCACCAACCATGGAAACGACCAGTTTGAAGAAAAGGAATGGGAGTGCATATAATATAGTGGTAGTGAGAAGTAGTAGTTTTCTTCTGTTTAGACTGACGATAAGTAGTGTCATTATGTGCCTATTTGTTTGAATTCTCCGACAAGAAAATGGGGATATTGGTTTAATAGGAATGGGCGCCGTGATGGGCTCTGCTCTAATTGTAATTGTCTCAAGTTGTGCCCGGAGGAGATTCTGTGTACATCTACATAGCCGTGCACATTGTAAACAGACTAGTCAAAAATTGATTGCTACACTTGTACACAGAGTCACGGCAGCAAGACTGCCGTCTCCTTCTCGGTGTTAAATATGTACATATTATGTCCTCGGTGCTGTACTGGTACTGGAACTGGTGACTGTACTGTAGACTTGAGATGAGACTCTGTCGTTTTCCTTGTCCACTCACTCCACGCAAACTTTCAATTACTTGTGTCTTCGCCTCTCCTATCCTTCTCGGTATCCCATCGGTATCGGCATCCGTGCACACTTAATGACTTTTCGTCGCGAGATGGTCAGCAAGCCGTACATACGCGACTACTACTATAGATGCATATTTGTAGCATTGCAATCTATATCTATGCTGAGGCTGAGGCCTTTAAGCACGGTAGATATTATGTTGGCACTGGCACTGGCACTGGCACTTGTAAATGGAGGCAGACAATGATACGTTTCGCTTAAGAAAACCATGTCTGCATTTATTTTGTATGTATAATTGCTCCGTATTTTGTATTTATTATGAGTCTGAGTTAAGTGGTATTTATTGCAGTTGATTTTAAAACAATTGGGTTTAAATGTTATGTGTCATCAAGTGCAAGTGGATGAGATTGTGTCGCGACATGAGGTCATACAAACTATCCGTCCTCTCGTCCTCTGGCTCTGACCACCTTCATTGGTTTGGTTTGGTTATGATAATGGTATTATATGGAACCCACTACACATTATGGTTGAAAAACAGAGACACACGATTAAGACCAGGAGATCTATCAGTGTCCGCCACCGAGACCAGGACCAGAGACCAGAGCCATCAAAACAACTAAAATCCTCAACTTTTACAATTTCGCCTTCCTAAGTGATCCAAATTACACGTATTACTTCAAAATATTGACTAATTCAAAAATGGTTGTGATGCGACTGACTGAGTGAGTGCTGTCTCACCATCAGGGCCTCCCCATGTGAGTGGCTCTGATTCAACACACACCATATACCAAGGCATATCAAGGGAAGTTATGTGAAAGAAAAAATTCGGCTGAAGGAAATTATAATGCCACTTGGCAGCAATTAAAGAAATTATAATGTAATGTGTTCCCTATTACCCCACTCCAATATTTTAGTGGAAAGTAAAAGCTATCAGTTTTTCCTATTAATATCTTCTTGAGATAAGCACGTGTCCGGATTAGATATTAGATGGAGACATAAGATTTGACCGAAGGCGACTCCTACTCGTCCAGTCTCGACCAGTCCATCGTTTCTGAACGCTGCAATAGAAATGCAGACAAATATATTATTCTTGGTTCTCTAGGAAAGATTGATGGAACCGGACCGGACACTCACTCACTCACAATCAGTATGAGTCAAGACTCAGGAATGAAAATGCAGGCAGGTAGGTAGGTATGTGCTGAAATTAAATAACTGTGTGTTGTAAGATAGAATAGAACGTTTCCCTTTGGGAACAACAGAGAGACTCGTGACAGAAGCAATACCCATTAAAACATAACAACAACAGCAGAAAACTTTTTAGAATCAATTATTATAAGTATTATTTTGAGCGGACACCGTGGCGTTATTTAGCATCTAAGTGACAGGCTTAAAAGGAAAGGCGACGTCCAATATGTGCCCCACTAAAGGTGTACCACCTATCTAGGATACAAGAACGGAAGAACACAGGAGAGCATTGTCTATCCAAATCCAAACCAAATGAGGCTCGTCTTTCTATTGGCTGAAACCTGGGAATTTTAACATCACTCTCTCTCTCTCGTCTCTCTAGCACACTTACAATTCACAATTTTTATTATATGTTTGTCACTCGTGTGTGTCTCTGGAGCTGAAGGCTGGTCTAGTCACTAGCTCCTCAATTCTTCAAACATGTCGCGTAATATTTTGTCTTAATTTAGTCTTGGTTGACATGGAGCTCATGTGGATAGCTATAGGTGACTTTGATTTTGATTTTTACTGGCCACATGGAGACCCTGACCAGATTTTTACTACACTACGGCTACGGCTACGATTTAAAAGTTAGACCAAGAGACATCATTGAAAGCGTAAAAACTCGAGGCTCGAGTCTTGGTAAGGGTTGAATTTGTAATTTGTACTGGCACCCGCCATAGCCTTTAGTCATAGTCAGAGCCATCGTCTATAGACAGACATATTGTATACATAACTATCAATGACTGGAGCTGGACATTGGCCTGGAATCTGAAACCTACAAGGAACCTGGAACAATGTTGTGCAGGTCAAGAGTTTTTGGATGGATAGGATGTTACATCAAGCGTACATTGATTTGAAATTGAATCTCTGTTATATGACAAGTTGTAAATTGTAAATTTCTTGTGTTCATAAAGGTATTTGGCTATCGCCATCCAGTCACCGTCTCCAGTGCTGACTGCACTCTCGCCCCCACCCCCCTCATCACCATGTATTTATGACAGAAGCATGATGAACCTCGTTCTGTACAGGAGAGTAAATAAACCAGTAGCCAATGGGTAGACTGACACGGTGCCGGTACCCATAGTTTCACCCGGTTATTTGCATATATTGTGAGGAATTTCCCTCACAAAAGTTACTCCCAGACGGTGACGGGGACGATGGCGATGGCGATGGCGGTAATGAGAAAAATCTGGGAAATGAACCATGACATGGTTTAATACTTACGCATCTACCTGCATGTGTATCTACTTCAAATGCATATCAGAAAGTGTGGCACGAGCTTCATGGCGACAAGACATGGAGACCACCGCAAGAGGATGTAGAACCTTTTAACATTTAAATTTAAATCAATCAATTTTCTCCAAAACAAATATTGAGTCAACGCAAAAACAGAACGTTTAACCAACAAAGTTAGACATCAACATTTCAAATTGTAATTTTTAACATTCCTATGTCCTCGTAATAAAGCAGTTTCAGCAATAAAATTTGAAAAATTGATACTTTTTATGTAGGTAGTAATTTCTTTTTATATTTTTGCGTAGTGATTATAGTTCTGTATAATGTTATAGATGCCTTAGTACTAATTTTCCAGCGGAATTAAAACCTATGCTTTACAATAATTATTACAGCAACTCTCATTCATTCATTTATTTGCGAGCATCCTGTCTGTTGATATACTTGATTACAGTCATTGTAATTTCTGAGACAATGAAAAGCTACAGAAGTACAGAATTGAAACTTATTGTAGGTAGTTCTGTTGTAGATGCCGTTTATATACACAATTTTTAATGTTAGAATAAAGTTTTGACAGAAAAAAATAATAAATTGTGAATAATTAATATTGCATATGTGAGGCATGAGTATAGGAATTGAGCCATGTGGAATAGTAATGTCTGATCTGAATAAATCTAATGTGGTTGGAAAATAAAAAATAAAAGAACTAGATTACAGAATAATATACAGGAGAGACAGAAAGGTGTAAATCCAAGAATAAGAGCGATAGAAACATTTTTGAGCCGTCTTCTTCTGTCCCTGGTATTTACTTATCTGTACTGGTCATACAAACCGCAAGTTTGAAAATTCTAATGAAATATTACCATTACTTAAGGCGTATTAGGCAGATATAAAATATAAATTAATGATATATAATTGTGAAAGAGTTATTTCCTATATAGCTAGTTCATGTGTGTAGGAAAGTATTAGAATTGAAAGAGGTACGTACAGGAAATACTAGTATGTGTACAGTATGTTTGGAGTCAAAGTCATATTATAGAAAATAGACTAGGTATAATCCAATTTCAAACAAAGGGATTAATATTATAAGCTTGTAATAGATACCTCTTGCACTGTGAACTGTGACCGAACTAATACAACCAAAATGTATATATCAAGGTATACATATGTATGGATAATAAACATGAATTCTATTTGTATACATAGTAAGTAATCGGCTTAGTTCTTTGATATTGATACACACAAGAAAGAGGCTCTTTTATTTCATATTTGTTTGTAGGAAGGAAGGTCTACTACCTATTTGTGCTTGTATTTAGATAGGCATACATTATTACCATTTGCCCAAAGAATGAGCGTAATTATAGAAATCTAACCTAATGGTATCATTACTTACAAAGGGCTCATAAACAAAACACAATAAGCAATCGCGTACAATCATAATCATACAATCATAATAATCATGTATACAAAAGTCACAATCATAATCTTTTCAAGCTAAGAACATTGATCCTACAACTAATAAGCATATTATGACATTCAATTGCTAAAGACTAAATATCTGTACTCAAGAAATCTATACACTGTATCGGCTCTGGAGTCTATATAGTCTATTCAACCTGCGCTACATCATCATCATCATCCTTGTAAGATGAGTATATTAACTAATGATTTTTGTTGTTGTTCATGATCTAGATGAACATATTATTATGAAGTTGATGCCTGACTTGCATTGAGGATTGAGAATTGAGAGCAACAATTTTTCGAGAGTTGTTGGTTGTTTCTGGAGAGAGAGAGGCTGTGAGTTAAAGAAAAAAAAAGCCGAAGCCGAAGCCGAAACCGGCCCGAAAATAAATCTGTCTCTGTTCCTAATTAAACGCCAACTCTAATCATCTGTAATTGGTCTCTCAGAATTTCCTCAAGCCTCCTGGTGTGTATAGCAAAGGGGTCCGACTCGAACGCCTTGACTTCCTTGGCTCCGCTCGATCCATGTCCATCTTTAAACTCAGCTCGGCCTCACTCGTACTTCAACTATTGACCCCCAACATGTGCCCTCCACGTCCACATCGGCCACATCTATTCAGATCCACATATCCACTTGGTCAGTAAGTCAATGAATTGAATTTCTCTATCTCTCTCAAAGTAAAAGAAAATTTCTAGTCTGTGTAGTATGTACGATGGTCTATACTCAGGTTATGAGTACTGCATCTTGAATATATTTCATACGTAGCACCCTCCAGGCTTATGTTCTTGGAAAAATTGTTTATTATATTAACCGTCGCTTCACAGTTGCCGTTGCCGTAGCATATCCCAATCTTAGAGTCCCCCAGTCATAGTCAAAGACGAGTACAGATTACAAATACAAGTTCAAAATCTCAGCTCTGTCATGTAATATTATTACTGCAACAATTATTAGCATTGTATATACATCCAATCAAGCCTTCGCCTATAGGTCTTTTACTATAGTTAGATTATTATATTCTATTATGTAATATAGCTGTATTTCCATTTGTATGCATTCTGCAGTGGGGAAAACAAGACATCTTTCATAAGGGATGTTCTCCTATATTCTCATTAATGATAACGACTACAATGTATGTAGATTTTATTATCATCTCTAGTATTCTCTTGGTACTTGACCAGTATACCAGTTCTCGATAATAATAAAATTAAAAAATTATTGCTTCTCCTTCTACTTTAGTAAAAACTAAAGTGTCTACGTACATAAGTATCTACTTTGTTAAGGGGCGAGTCTGAAATAAGCAAAAATACGAATACAAAATCGACAAACTGTAGTACATAAATTATATATTGGGCAATCTAAAAAATATCAACCACAATAATATTATTACAGCCCAAATAATTATTGGGAGTATTTTATTATTACTATATACAATGCTGTACAACCTACAACCATTCAATAGCTCCTCCAAATTAATTTCTCAAAGAGGTCAAAGGGGCAAATAAAACAGAGGAAAAATTCAATTCAATTTAATGGAGTGACTAAGTATAAGTATGATTGGGATAAGGGGATTGGTGAGTGAAATCCAAAAATCCTAAATCCCTCTCACAAAACGTTACAAACAAACAATCCTCCAATAATATAAGGAATTATTATTGAAAATCAATAAAAGTGTTGAACATGAAAATGGGAACTAATGAGGTAAAGTACACCACACAATAGAATAATACAGGGAGTAAAAGTTTAAGTGATGAAGTTTAAAATGGGTCGGGTTGTCAGTCTACACGCTGTGAGAGAGACGACGACGGTCAAGTCTCTAGATAGAGCTGGAAAGACTGTGCAGAGTCAAGAAGTGGAGATGGCTCATATATATGTAATTTGTCAAAAGCTGGAAAATAATTAATGATGTCGTAGGAGGATAGAACCAGAACCAGAAGATACTCATACCGTATAGTAGTGAAAGGTTTCTTGAGTACAGTTAAAAAATATACATAGGGTCCTACCTACTACATAAGTATAGGTATACATAGTAGGAAAGGTGAGGTTTTCAAGTGCTGTTGGAAACTATAGTGCACAAACAGGGTCCTGGAGTGTGGAATTGTAGATAAATAGATACTTATTGTTAGTATTGCACATAACTATATAGATATCCACTGCCTATACTACATACATACTGTCTACTGTGTACAGTGTACAGAAATCTTAAGAAGCAAAAGCTCCCTTCCCAATTTTAAGGCATACTATATAGATACAGATATGGATGTTCTATATAGTTATAGTTATATAGATGTATAGCTACGACATGTATATATCTTTCCCTATAGGTTTGTGAGTAATGGAAGTCTTAGTCTTGGCACATTTCGAGTATATGAGTGCCTCCTCCTGAATGACCTGGCGGTACAAGTAAATTGCTCAGTAGGCAAGACAGATAGACCAGAAAGTCAAGCAGACAAACCAAACAATTATTGTGAACTGTGTGAAAAACTCGGGGTGATTTATAACATTCAGAGGAGAACAAAGCACATCTTTCTTTTTCTACCCAAAAAAAACTTTTTTTCCCCTCAATCCTCAATACTTCATGCTTCTTCTTATGCTTCATCTCTTCGTCTTCCTCGTCTTGGCTGAGCTTGTCTTCGTTTTCCTTCTTTTCTCCTTTCTTCTCACTCAGTCAGATAGTTTAGTTGGCAAGTTGGAATCATCTGAGAAATCTGGGTGTTTGTATTTATTGTATTAGTAGATGGACTTTTTTTTACCCTTCAAATATGAGTAAATACACTGTAAATGGAGGTTGTCTCTCTCTCGCCTTGTAATCCAATTATGCACGTGAGCGTTACTTATCGTTAGTAGCATTAGGCATTAGGATTGGCATTTAACTATTAAGTAAGTACTGACTTACAGGCGACTGGCCAAGTAGATACATTACATAAGGTATAGTATACGTAGTACAGTGCGAGAACATAGGAACATTGGTGGAGCTTGACAACAATCAGAGGTTTTCACTCAATACAGTCAGACAGTGAGAGAGGGAGTCGTGGAAGAAAAGGGAAATTTTCGTGTCTTTTCAACAATAATTGACTCCCTATTCTGTTCTTCTCTGTTCATTGAGAATAAATGCTCAAATTCTTCTGATTGTTTGAATAGTTTTTCATGGAACTTGGAACTTCATGAACACTCTGGTCTCTCATATAATATACACACAAATACAAATAATACAGGCAACAAACCAACTCTCTTATGGTTCAGTTTCTTTAAACACTCGTCGAAAAATTGTGAGGTTCGAAATTCTGAAAGGAAAAAAAATCTTTGGAAATTCTCAATTCATACAGACACACAAACATTCTTCAATAAAAATGAAACCTTAAAATTCTTATATGCAAGTCCGTAACTCTCATAACCAGAACCAGTCACCAGTACCAGTACCAGTACGAGTGCCTTTAGAATCATTATAAGTACAGAGCACAGACACTTTAACAGTTTAGTTTGCAGTTTCTTTCTTACAATTAGTTGTTGTTGCTTTTTTTTGTAAACAATTAAAGGTATTCTTTTTTCCCTCTAGACTTTTAGGAGTGTGTACCATTCAGAACGGTTTCATTTAAAATTGTAAACCAGAAAATATCGTAACATTCATAGGTTTTAAGGGTAAATTTTATAATGAATCCATTGAAGAAGAGTCCATTACAATTATGTAATGGACGTGGATGCTAACGCAGGTGGACTTGTGGAGCATTTATCATTATCACCTATTTTTGCTCTGGTCGTACTTGTGCTATGAACCCAGTCCCAGTCATATATGTAGTAGGCAATACAATAACTGACCTGTCTATGAGCATAAAAGTCATGGTTTTACCTACCTATAGCTTAAAGTTTAATGTTACATATATGCTCATTATTATAGAGTATGGCTTGGCTATATTTTTGCTATGTAATCTCTTGAGAAAGCAAATTCCATTCAGAATTATTCCAACTCCAAATTGGCCTCAATACAGCTGGTTTATTTTGAACGTTCGAATATTTCCATTTTTTAAACATAATATTTACGCTTTCGCTATATGGCGACGACGGTAACGGTATTACGCCTTAATGAACATATCCAATATAGGCTTATAGTAATCCCAATTAATTCATTCTTAATTCCCAATTTACAATATCATTAGTATAGGTATATCATTGACAACTTTACTCATGGCGATTACATGCACAACCATAATAGCAAACGAAAATATATCCACAAATTGTAATAAAAAAGAAGAAAGCTCAACAATAAATCAAAATTGATCTACTAGGTTTAAATCCCAAACAAAATTCAAATGCATCAATACTGATATTCATTTTCGAATTTTGTGTTAAACAAGAGTAAAAGTCTTTAAAAGTCTCGAATAAATTAAAATGTGTGACCTTTTGTTCTTGGCAAATGTCTTCCTCAAAATAATATAATATTGATTATCTGATAGGACATAATATAGGGAGGCAGATTGATCAGAATCAGAATCTGAATTTGACGCAAAAACCAGAGGAAAATGGAAATGGGAACGAGGAGTATAGTACTTGTAGCACCTACCTACACCTACTAATAATATATATATAATACTAATATGTGAGGTCTTAGTGAGAGTAATATGAAAATGATGAACTTGAAGATGACAATCCTTGTCCTTGTTACATAACCATAAGGAGAGTCTCTTCTCGTGTGTGCTGTGTGTGTGTAGGTGCTCACGCTAATAGTTAAATAACCCTTGGTTCGTACTTGGAACAGAGATGCAATATCTATATTATGCACCTAGTGCAGGTAGGTCTTATGGTGGAATGGAAGCAGCCCAACGGGTTCTAAATTATACATCTCTTCTACAACTATCATCAGGAGATGAGGATGAGGACCAGTATCAGTATCAGTAGAGATATTAGCATTATAGCGTATAGCGTTAGAGCCACAACCTCCATCTGTATACCTTGATGGTACGGCCACGTTCTTCAAGAAGTGTATGGGAATGAGATCCGACCAGATCGAGAGGGATATGTTGTAGAAAAGTAGAAACCCAAACCCAGAGAAGATGAGGGCATAGGATAGGATAGGATATGGAGGTTTAGCGTCAGAGTACTACACACACACACGAGAAGGAGACGACGACGACGACGAAGAGAGTTAAAAGGCATAGGGAAGCGGCTCCGGCTCCAGCCAGAAAGTTAAAGCCGAAAATTGTGTATTTTTCTCTGGTCTGGTCTGGGAGGAGGGGGCTTCCCAAACTCATCCATATCTTCGCAGGCTCCTTTGGACTCTTTCCACGCCTCACACACTCACAACCTTTCCATTCTTACTCCAGAACGAACAACGTTGACATCCATTCTCCGCTTGAATACTCGCGAGTCAACTCCAAAAGCAGGGTCTGCTCCAATCAAACCAGCAGCATAGATTTACGCTACTATCACACACGCCGCCAATCTCCTACAGTAACTACACCACCGTAGTAACATCATACCTTCACCACCATACAACGGCAACGGCAGGAAAAGAGAACCTCAAAATAATATTATATTTTTATTTACTTTTACTACTCCGCTGTTCTTCCCAGTCACACGTTCTTTTTTAATTCAACGGAAACGGAAAGTTCATCGACAAATTATACAGAAAATTTCATCAAGGGATTTCAATTTCGTTTTCGTTTTCAGAATTTGAGACCGATACGGATACAGACAGGGATTTGTTGGACTTATTGTTTTCACTCCACTATACTACTACTGATTTGAATCATCTTGACTCTTGTCTGTCAGCATGTCTCAGTGCGGAAAGTGTTCTCGTCCTCGTCCTTCATCCTTCAAGGGAGCAACTCGTGTTCCTGTGAAATTTTGAGTTGGACTCTGGCTGGATTAAAGTCAGCAAATAATAGAGAATTAATCCTAATAATCGTCATTTAATTGATAATAGTAATTGCTGTCAGACCAGAAGTTTGAAAACTATATTACAATATACAAATGTGTCAGTATTAAAACATTAGCCTGTCAACAAATCAAAATCAGGGAGGAGAAGGGAAAAAGTGTTTGTTTTACGTTTGTGTATTTGTATTTTCATCGCATGTTTCAAAAGTTTACTCAGAGTTATTAGTCAATTCAAGTCAAAAGGAAAGGAAAAGCAAAGCAAATAATCGCTCACTCTCTCTCTCTCTCTATCTCATCGTCAGTCATCAGAATCAGTACCAGTACAAGTGTTTCAACTTCAAAAAACTACGAACGTTTATCATAATTATCGTGATCATATTTATTAACGAAGAACCAACAACCAACCCTGGTCCTTGGTCGTCCTCTATAGAAGAAAAGAAGGAAAAAAACTGAGCAAGAGAACACAAAAACAACAACACGGATTTAATTGGACGTTTAAACTATAAAGTTTACACAAGTACAAAATCCACACACAAGAATCCACAAGAAAGAGGAGCAAAGTTTGAACATTGAAGTTTTGAAACTGGGAGAGTTTTTTGGATTTTTTTCGTTTGTTTGTTTGGACAATTATTAGGAAATAATTTAATAGAGTAAAATAGAGAGAGAGACATTTGGTTGATTCGATCGACTTAATTGTTGATTTGATTTTTTGTTGTTCATCGTTGAAATTTTTGCGATGTTATCGGATTTAAAAATGTTGTCCGGGGGGACGGCTGATATGTTTGCATCGAAGATGCTCAAAACATCGGGAGCGATGACTAAGTCAAAATCCTCATTATTCACAGTAGACTCTCTCCTCGCACCAAAAGATCTTCAAGAATTTAATGATTTGTCACCGCCCGCCACACCGCCCAGTCCGAGTCAACCTCCGTCGTCAGCCACTGTCCTCAAACCATTACCCATGCCAAATAGCCCCATGTTTCCACACTATCCCTTTGCATACCCGGGTAATTTACTCATGCCTGGCTTGTCCTTCCATCCACATCCGGCTTCTATTCACTCTTGGCATGGATTAAAATTCCCATCAAATATCAACGACGTCCCATCAAGTAAGTTCCCTTTGTTTGTTGGTCTCCACTCTTTTGTTTGTGCTTTGTTTTTGTTTTTCGTAGTTTATTTTCTTCATTTGCTTTATATGGGTTCTTTTAAATTACTTGACGAATTTCAGTAATTACCCATTATTATTACACAACATAATCCCGCTACTATTATTATTGACAGCATTATTAATTTTTAATTCGACATCCGATGTCATGTCTTACAATTTGAAATTTGTTAGCTCCCTAACAATAACAATTAGTGGAGGGGATCAGTTTTAAACACACTATTGACAGGCTTCCAGTTGATATGTTCTATCTGTAGCAATTACTGGCTTACTAGGAATTCTGACTGACATTTGGCATCCAGTAAACAAATAAGTACACGGACTATATAGTGACTAGCGAACCAAGTAGGAATTCTTTGTCAGTGGTGTTCCGTATTCCGGTGTGTATATAAATAGAACTGCAATAAAGAATTGAACAAATACAATACGTATAGATTATAACCATTTGTACTTCACTAGTTAGCTCCCTATATTTGAGGTGCCATTAAAGACAAAGTATCTCAAGACAAGACTTCCCACTGTTCAAATTTAAACTGTCAATTGTAAAATTGTAGACATAAAACGAAAAACTTTAAACCGCAGGCGGACTAATTCTTTGAAAATGTAAACAAAACATTGATCTTTATTTTTCAATACATTTTGTACTGATGGTAAAGCACTCAAGCAAAACATGGGCCATAATATTCAATGCCTAAACTTTTCAAATACAAATCTGAAAAAAACCATTTTAGCTAGTAGGTAAAACCCTAGCTATAGGTAGGTAGTTAAATATGTCTACACTGTGCTGTAGTGTTATACTTATGTCTGCTATATATTTAAGCTTGTTTTTTAAAGCTAATGATTTGTTTTTGTTCAGTGATCGCTTTATATAAATGAAAGCATAAATACTGGTGGAGAATATTTAAAGCTAATAAATTGGAATTGTTCTGTTTTCTGTTTCATGGAAAGGTCCTTCCAATGAGTCATCCGGAGGAGCTAAGATCCTGACACCTATGAAGTGTACCCTGAGAAAGCATAAACCTAATCGGAAGCCCAGAACACCCTTTACCACACAGCAACTTGTAGCTCTTGAGAAGAAATTCCGGGAGAAACAATATTTATCAATAGCAGAGCGAGCCGAATTCTCATCATCTTTAAATCTCACAGAAACACAGGTAAAATTTCCTTCTCTTCATATTAATAATAATTATATTACATTTCTTTGGCTGTGGTAGCAAATGCTGCTGTTGCATCGGTAGTGTTATCTACTATACTCTCCTTCATTCCGCGCTACAAAATGACTTGGAATTTCTGCGGAAGGCGAAAGGGAAATTGTCTTATCAGTATATATTAATTTTAACATAAATCATATAAACAATATTACAGTATTAACAACACACTTGTTCGGCGGTTTCGGTCTCGGTGTGGGTATAATTCTTGAAAAATTACGGACACAAATTGACGTCACTAAACAAACAAAACAAAGCGAATGTAGCTGTTATCAAAAATAATGATAATGATGCTACTCATATTATGCATACCTGTCGTCCCTCCGTACGCTGAACCTCTGCCTGTGTACCTGTAGGTAGGTAGAGAGCATGGGTGGGCAGGAGTTTGTGAGTTTGGACTGAAACTGAATGACAAGTTTAAATCTGCTTACCACATCAAGTCATAATTTTAATTTTATAATGATGGAACAAGACAAAGGTACAATACAATGGTTTGAGTCTGGAGTTCTTATTCTTGAGTGAAGCCTACCCATCAAACTTTGTGAACAAAACATGAAAAAAAAATGTATCTAGAAAAAGATATATAAGTGTAGGAACATATAAAGTTAGCATGAGGTCACCGTTGATTTTCCTCCTAGTGTGGATGACAGCGGGAAGGAGTCAGAGAGTCATTCAGCCATTGATACAGTAGATTATAGAGCCTATTCATTTTTCTTATTCTTAGTTTAGAATATTAAACCATTTTGAAGCGGACAGAGCCAGCGAAGAGGCACAAGAATGCATGTGTATTGTACCACGTATGTACAGCATATCAGTAAGTAGGTACCTACGTAAAAATTACTTGACTTGACTGTATAGGCATGTATGTAAAGCATAAATAGTTAAGTAGACAGACAAGAGGGCCTTATAGTTATATTCTACAGAGACTGACTAGCTATAGACCTGGATTCCTTGTAAGGTCTGCTTTATCGCGACCGTTTCTTGGGAAAAATACTTAAAATTGAGGGAAACTCAAATGGGCGGTCTCAATCTCAATCCCTCAACTTGTCCTTAGTCTCCTTCGGTTTGTCGGCTCTCTTTTTTTAAATTAAATAAAAGAATCACTGCTATTGGTATTAGCATTGTTATTGTTATTTGTTTTAGAATTGTCTGTTAGTAGAAGTAGAAAGTGTTCAAAATAATAAATACACAAAAGAAATAAATATACTCAAATAGTGACACAGCAGTATATATATATGTAATTCCAAAATGTCACCACTCACCTCACCACACCGCTAATACCCAATCATCATTATTATATATAGGTAGGTACGTATTAACATTCGTATAAAAAATAGCATGCATTCGTTAATTCGTTTTTATCTATGAAGCCTTTGCGAGTCCCAGTCAAGGGATTAGCGGCAAAATACAACAAAACAGGGAAGAGAATCATCATATTACCTACATAAATGTTGTCTTTTCCTTTCAATTTAAATCCATACGATCATAGGGGATTAGTAAAGGGTAATTCTTTCGTGTTTAATTAGTCATAAGTATGCCGAAAGCTGAAAGTATTAGAATACCAAGTACTAAGTAGGTAGGTAGCAGACCTGCGTTATGTACTCCATAAGATTCCTGTATGCTATTGCTACTCTCTAATTGGCCAGTGTGAATAAAAAACAAAAATGATACGCAGAGCGATATGTACATAATTATAGGAAGCTCAGGATTGGGCTGAAGAAATTAAGTATTTATTGATGTGTTTATTTATTGAGAGTTCAAATTATTTCTCACAATATTCACTAAATGTTTGTGTTTTGGCCAGTGATACATGTACATACATACGCTCCTGACCACTATACAAAAAATAAGTAAAGGCGTCCAGTAGTTTATCCGTCTGTAGACCTTTATTGTAAATGGAATTAGAATTTATTACTGGAGCATGGAAATTATAACTAAGTAATTTACCATGTGCTCTGCACTAAATACAGAGTTATACATGGAATGTATCAGTGTATAAACAATATCACCTACCTATACGTGGGACTATGAACAAAAGTTCACAGGCTACTGATACTCTTGCCGATAGCAGCCAGGTTGTGTTATGTCATTATATGCCCATAGGGATAAACTATAGTGCTGCTACTGATATTTATTAAACGTCTAGCCTGTTTTTATCACTATAATAATTCTTTAAGAAATATACATACCTAAAAGTATCACATAAACATGTATAAATGGGCTGGAAAGTGCGAAGTGGTGAAAGTAGCTGTGGAGAGGAATGTAATTCCAAAAAAGTCTTATCGTAATTTAAATAAATGTAAGAAACCTTTACATTGTTAAATTGGTATTCAACCAAGTGGTCGTGCTTTGTCGATTTCATTTGTCCTTTGACATTCTTTCCCCTATTATTAATTTGAGAATTGAGAATAAAATAAAATTTGTCCCTCATAAAACTTGGAGTAAGTAATATAGAAGTATAATTTTTTAATGACTGTAAATTAAATTTCCCTCAATTTAGCCATAACCAAGGGTATAGACTCTAGACTTACAAGCAGAAGTATAGTTTATAGCTTTTTTGGGATGCTATAAGTCATTGTGAAAGAATGAAATCGAAACGTAATTATGTAACGATCCCTCTTGATAACAATTCTGTTACTGTTAAGGAAACAAACAAGGATTGGAATTGGAATTAGAAGGAAAGTGGCTTGTGACTATATCTGTAGGGGTGCAGGAATATCTAAAACTAAGTCTATGTGGTGTACTATACTGTTTTATGTGTATGTCTAATCTATTCTAATCTGTCTTAGATATCTGCAGATATGCTTATAGTTTGACTACGTGCCACGGCTTAGGACAGAACTGGTATGCTGTAGTATACTACTGTAACGGATCATAAAAAATATTATTATCCACATAATTATTGTAAATGAATATTAAGTCACGCACCCAATTCTTTAACATTTAAAAATTTTAGCTCCTTTTACAGTGTGTATTTTTGCATTTACTACAACATGGCTTCTTATGATGTAAAAAAGGTATAAAAGTTGAAAGTCATTGCGAGTGCGAGTTCTTATAAATTACATACATATACTTTTTATATACGGATAGTGGTAGTGGTGATGATTGAGTGATTGGGGATTATAATATTTCGTCTTTTGTCTCGTCTACGTCCACGTGCGATATAAAATACTTCAAGTGCCGATATTTTCTTCAGATGATGAGATTATTTGTATGTGTAGGCAGTAGTACTAAATATAAAGACATCTAACTATACATATATTATGTAGCATGGATATCAAGTGCTTTGATATTATATATCAACACCTACCGTAGTCTATACGAAACACAGTGAGCAATTAACTGCTTACAATTATTATTTGCTTCAAGTCTAAATTATTTTATTCGTTCGTGGGAATGGGATTGGACTGGGGGACTGATGATTATTAAAAGGCACAACGCCAAACTTCAGGGTTGGCGAGTACTGCTCGCCGACAAGTCCATTTAGACTTGGACAACCACACAGTTTTTCATATTATGAAAATCCCGTCGGTCGCGTCATAGAAATTAACAATGTTTGAGTTTATTGTCTTTATATAGTTTATTTAATCGTTTTCGTTAACCTCTCCGTGCAGTTTTAAAAAAAGCAATGAGTGTACATATATTTCTATTCTTAATTCTGAACGTTGTGTATACGCTGTTAGTTATAAGTGAGCAGTCAAGGAAGTCTGACGGAACAAATATTCATAAATGCATACATAATTACAGTCGTAGACGAGATGAAAAGAAGTGATAGTCTCAGTTGAGGAGGGTGTCATTTCTATTTTTTCTCCCCTTCAATCAAATGCAAACATATCTTGTTTGTACTCTTTTGGACTACTACTGTATACTACCATCGTTGCCATTGTATACTACATACTACGGAACTAGAGTAGGTATAGAGTGTAGAGATAAGAGTATAGAGTAGGTAGGTACTGAATAAACAGTAAATAGCCGTATGTGTGTAGATAGACCCGTGTCGGTCTCGGTCCCCGTACCGGTACCGGTATAGAGTGCTCAGTGCACATACAGGTGCATACAATTTTTTAGCGTGTTTATTTTAGGCACAATAGTCTTCATCTATTTTATGCCACTGCGTCGAAATTGGTAGTCAAATAATGACTTAATGGGTAGCAAACGATGGGACGGCTCAAAAAATTCACCAGTACCATTACTATTTTACATATATTGCAGAGGTTCACCGTATCTTCATCTACGGGCATACTATAATATGTCTCGAGAAAGTGTACTATAGTCAGGGGCATACTTGAGAAAAATAGGTAGGTATGTAGGTAGGTAGCTACCTAGTTGTCCTTGCGACTGTCATAGTCGTAATCGTCTAATATTCATTTAAATATTCTATACACCTGGGAGTATAAGCTATTGTAATTTTTTTTTTGAAATAAAAAGACGTCAATCCTTTGTTATGTAGAATTCGAATCTACTATCATTGTCTGTCTTATGCCCCGTGATTAAAATGTCCCCCTCTCCCGTCTCTGTGGCATATATAGTAAAGAATATATACATATACGAATGCCCTTTTGTTATATGTCATGTCATAATCGTACACATAATAGGGGGAAGAAAAACTTTAAAATAAAAAATCCGCTCCATGATAGGGATAGGGATAATGATAAGCTCCTATCCTACAGTAATAGTGCAGGACCGAAGAAAAACGAGACCCGTTTTTTAATTTCCTAATACATATATTAGACTAGAGTGACAATTAAGAGTCATTTCATTCCATGGCAGGGCGAACTATCGTAATCGTAATTATCACGAACGGTTGTAATGAACCCATTGCAAGACTACCGCCGCTTACGGAACAGCAGTGAACTAATTTTCGAAAATCCAATGCAAAATCATACGTATTTTTTAATGGCTTTATTTCCAATATGAGATTTATAGGCGCAAATTAAAGATAAATGCACAATTAACACTTTAAGATCATCAAATTGGCAGTGCCATGCCTGTGGTGACCGTAAAATTGATTCTCAGGTCGACGTATGTATTTCAATGAAAACCCCGTTCGATGTCGAAGCCGACCAAGTACGAAGCCGTACGGGGTTTTCATTGAAATACATACGTCGACCTGAGAATCAATTTTACGGTCACCACAGGCATGGCACTGCCAATTTGATGATCTTAAAGTGTTAATTGTGCATTTATCTTTAATTTGCGCCTATAAATCTCATATTGGAAATAAAGCCATTAAAAAATACGTATGATTTTGCATTGGATTTTCGAAAATTAGTTCACTGCTGCTCCGTAAGCGGCGGTAGTCTTGCAATGGGTTCATTAGATTTTTTTCCTTGCTCATACTGCTCATAATGTACCAGTGTAAGTATACTATTGTAAAAGTTTAAACCCGGCTTGGCGGGTCAGTGGTCTAACTACTGAACTGCTGAGTCGGGGAGTCTGCCCCACACATGGATTGTGGTTTAAGTAGAGATAGGACTTGGGAGCAGTCGGAGTGGATCAGTTTGGGGTGGGGAGTTGTGTAAGTGGAGAGGTATGTACATGTGCTCATCCGTTGCCTTCATGGCACGAGACGGAGGTAGTGTACATTTAAAGCAGAGTAAACTCAGCAGCCTTTCCATGTGCTACAGCATACACTTCCTCCCACTTTCAAGACTGATCGGCCGATTCTCCTGCAGGTGGTCTCTCTCGTTCCGCTCTCTCATATAGTGCAGGGGTCAGATGGGTGTGTGGTGGCTGATGACTTCTAGTCGGGGATTGGTACTCTCAGGCTATTAGGATAATTCAGTCCACCAGCTTCCTCCGCAAGGGAAATATTGCAATACATGCAGAGATGCAGGATAATATATCACCGCAAGGAGTACGTCTGGGTCACGACTATATCCATAGACTACATAATAATTACATACTGGTTGTAGATTCGATGAGCACATCCACATGGTGTGCTCAAGAATCATATACATCCGTACAATAATATCGGTGCTGATATATCCTAGTAAGGATGAAAGGCAATACCGTACAATAATAATAATAATAATATTGTAAAAGTTTAGTGTAGTGATAATGGCAGTGACTGTAAGTATAGCTCAAGCATAAAAAATCTTATATGTAATTAAATGTTCATATTAATAAAGCTAAATCAAATACTCAAATAATACAGGGCCCGGCCCTGGCTACAGTTATAGTGACAGTACTGACAGTCTATTTATAGTTATAAAGTGTAGAGTTTTGGTATTAGGAGGAGGAGGAATCGTTGAAAAATGTATAACATTAATGACTCCATCTTGGCACTACCACCGTCATTAATATTATATTATATTCTCCTTTGTCGTCTCATCCCATCCTGCCTCTCTGTCTTTCATTCACCATGTCATTCTGTTTGCTGAACTGTAACGATTATACTCATTAAGTATATGCTCTGATCTACGGATATCTGATGCTAATATTTAGGTAGGTACGTACTCGGAACATTGGAACTCGCAAAAATTACATGGTCCAATACAGTGACATTGACTTTTTAGTTTTTAGAACGGAGGGATGGTATAGGCTACATACAGACCATAGACATTGTATATACATTTTACATAATTATATCTAGTCTCAAAATGTTAGTGAAATTTATGATTATGGTAGCGTATAAAATGCAACTTGACGCTTCATATTTCCCCATTGCTAATATTTACCTTTAATATTTTAATGTGACTCCCTCTTCGTCACTCGTCTCTTTTCACGGGTCACAGTTACGGGCACAGCTCAAGCGTGGGGACACAAAATTGACGAGGGCTATAGTCACCAGCGCCCTAGCACCAGGAAGACACGAACGCTAAATTAAAAGAACTATTTAATTTAACCACTTAAATACTGGTTACAGTTTAACAACGGAGATATGGATCTATACTGACAGCACAGAGTCTAATCTAAAAATTGCAATTATCTTCACAATAAATATCATTTTCATTACTCATATCTTCAACTATCACGATAGCGGATTCATAGACGTATCTCTGAGTGCACAAAGAAAGCCGACTAGATAATTATTGTCATATTCTTGAATATAGTGTGTACTTAAAGATGTTTAAGAAATACAAATAAATAAAAGGCTGAGTTGTGCAGTAGGTACCTCTTAATTAACGATTCAAATCACTTCGTTATTAATTTAATTCAAATTTATATTCTGCCTTCATAGAAAAAGAAGTAGGTACCTATGCTGACTGGTATGTTTTGTAACTAATGTTAATTTAGGCAGCAATTCATATGCACTGATGATATACTTACAATTAAGAGATTATTTCTTTCACAATGTCGTCAAGGGTGGAATGGAGGAGAGTAACTCAAAAGCAGGAGGCATAACTAAATGGTAGAGCTTTACAGCTAAGTTGAATTTAATTATTTGAGTTAATTTTTGGTTTATTTTTCCTTTTATGTTGCAGGTAAAAATATGGTTTCAAAATCGACGAGCCAAGGCAAAGAGACTGCAAGAGGCGGAATTGGAGAAACTCAAGATGGCCACCCGACCTCATCTGGCGGCTGCTTTTGCCGCAGCTGCAGCTGCTGCTAACTTTAATACACTGATTCAAAACAGTGCTCAACTATTTGCTCCACACTAACAGCCAACCAAGTCGAAACATAAACTTAAATTTACAATTTAAATATTTCAACCAGTGGACATAATATTAATTAATATATATTAGTAATAGCTATATAGGAGTAGGAACAATCAATACGTCGTTAATGTAATTAATTACCTAGTAATAATACTAATAATAATTGACGTATTATTATTATTAGTGTCATTATTAGTACTCGCTGCCATCAGCACCCAGAACTGCAACTGCACCACATCAACTCATATTCATACTACTATATAAATATTTATTTAAATAACTATATACAAAACTGTGTGAAATCTCAAAATAATTCTCGGTTTTTATATTTGTTCATAATATTATATATGAATAGTGACTAAAAGTACTTAACAATATTATGACTAGACTACGATTAGACTATGACGCTCTAACCAGTTAATAATAGTACTATAATTACCTACGACCTATGAATATATAATTGTATATAATTAATAATCTACTAGAGCTAGACTTAAGAATAACAAGTATTATGCATCACTACGTACATATACCTACTTGTAAACTATAATATGCCTATAAATATATTATGTAAAACTACAACAGATATTTGTTACCAACGTTTTTTTGTACTGTGTTTTGTTTAATTTTTAATTAGGAAAATTTATTGAAAAATATAAATTATGGAATTATTTGTAGTTAATAAACGCATATAGTATTTATCCTCGTACGCCATCAATTATTTTGTTTGTGTTTTGTTCTAATATCGCCCTTTATTTACAAACTCTTAATTTTCGTTTTCTTTTTTACTTATTTTTGAGCTCGCATGAATTAGAGACTACAACAGACTATTTGCTTAAGCAGACCTGTCACTTTAATTGTGGCCTAAGTCATTTGATCCGCATATTTCAAAACTAGCTCAAACGCTCCGCTACACAATATAATTATTGACCAGCTTACATACAATTAGCTTTTGGCTTGGACTTGGAATTTTCAAACGAATGCGACTGTCCGGTTACGGTTATGGTTATGATGTACGGCTTATGAATGGTATGGAAATGAAAATTTTGAGTTATATTCGTTTGTTTTTTTTTCGTGTGTAGTCCTACTCCGATCACAGTTGTATTCGTATTTGTTAAGGAGAAGGATAAATAACTCAAGTACAAATTTCCTTCCTTTACAGACTTACAGGCAGTCCAGATCCTTAATACATATATAGGTAGGTAGGTACGATGGTATATATTTGTAAGATATATAGCTTGTTATATGTACGAACAGTAGTGAATGTGAATACATAAATACGTAGTAGGCATACAGACAGATATTATTACGTGTATTGGAATTATCAGTATCCGTCAATTTGATTAGTACCATTGTCAGTTAACACTGACAAGTATATAGTATAGGTTTGAAGTTTGAATATATGGATATGCCTCTGCTCTGTGAGCTATATACATGTATATGTGGCTCAAAATTATACATTGTGTATGTTTTTGTGTGAGTGCCACGCTTCACATGACGACAACGGACAGGTAAAAAGAATATCCAATTAACTCCCCATAATACTTATGTAAGAAAAAGGAACATACAATCGCCAATAAATAAATAATTGATCAACTCACATATCAAATGGAAATTAGTGTAGAAGTACTACCTCTACGTAATAAGACGACGGCACATATTATTATACTTACCGTTAAGTAATGCTCGACTCCGAATCGAATCGATAGGACTACAAATAGGAAAACAACCTAAATATTATAGTGATACAGTTAGCGTTTGATTAATCGTCTCCTATTGTACATTTCACTCCACTAATTTGTACCTAAGTAGGGACACACTACACTCTGCACAGTCTTCAGTCAGAGTCCCTCCACTCAAGCGCTCTTTGTTGGCTCGATCCGGCTTCGGCTTCGGCTTCATCATGACACAACGGTAAAAATTCATACAATTGACAGCCATATTACTGTTACAAGTCTGTCTGTATATTTAACTTTGTATATTGAATTTGAATTAGAGTCGGATTATACGTTCTACCTTGGAACTTGAAATGGCGTAAGGCATCTATGTACAGGACATCGCATATGGCATTCATGTAAAGCTTGGGCATATACAGTATACATAGGAAGTACGAACATGAATTAATACTGGGAATATTGCACGAGATATTTTGACGATGTCGACTTGGATTGGCAAATATGGGAAACTATTTGATTGTTACTATCTGTATTTCTGACATTTGACGTATACACACGTATGGTTGGAAAGGATACATGCAATATATTGTATAGATAGGTACTTGATATAGATACAGACAGTTCATTCTTTGATTTTCTTCATTTCATACGTTGTACGGCTGGACTTATTGGTCTGCTGATTGGAACCATAATATTACTTGTATTTGCATTATGATTATTTGTAATATGTGTATGAATATCTACGTTCCTCCCTACCTTCACTTATTACTACCGCTACTTTTACCTGGATACCAACCCACCCACCTTCTCCTCGTACTCACTCACCAGTCAGACTGACATGTATGTATTAGTCATGTAGGAACATGAAGACTTGTACAAGTAGAAATGGAGTGTACGGATATTTGTATTTTGTGTGCCCTCCATGTCCATAATGTAGTGACTGTCGTTATACATAAATACATAAAAATACACATAAAGATAGCTGTCAGAAGTGAAATGTGATTACTTTTTGTCGTGCGTATATCATAAGTCATACTTAATAAGTGTATGAGGTGGGTATACGTACCTACCTAGGCAAGTTTGCGAGAGGGAATGGAAACGCGAAAGCGGACAGGTAGAGAGCTAATCATAATTCGTAATCGTAAACGTAAATAAAGTACTATATACACTGTAATGCTATACTTACCTTAAGTCTTACCTTAGCTGTGGGTCTTCGATTTCCATGTCAATTTTCTTTCCTTGGGCGTAATATGTGTCTAATCATAAGTAATAGGCATCCATGTAATTAGTGTTTTTTTCTTTCCTTCTCTCTCTCTCTCTGTTGATTCTATCAATGTATCTTAACTGCTCAATTTTAACTCACAACAGAACCACACAGTTGCACCCAGTTTCAAAGCCTACTTAGCTATTTCTTAATGCTTATTCTAATGCTAATGTTTTAATGTGGTAACGATTACACTGTTAAATAGTTTACAGTACATTCTTCATTTTTAATTGATTGCTGTATGGCCGTATTCGTATTCATATCCGAGTTATTATTCCACTCTACGTAATAATTATATACCAATAACCGATGTAATTTAACGCATATAATGCATGACTATTAAAAATGTGGAAATCTCCACATGCCAATACCATATCTTACAAAAGACTTTTATTAATACAGTATAGCAAAACCCCCAAATGCCACTACGTTGTGTTGTACTAGTAAACTATACAATTAAATACGAAATTAATACACCAATGAATTGAAACAACCGGACAGCCGCAGTGTCCAATTAAAATTTAATTTATTAAGTTAAACTATCAAAGTGGCGGGTACAAAAATAATACTTTCAAAAACAATTCCTATTCCTATTTGATCTTTACATCCTGAACCTACACAGGAATCTCTATCTATAAGGAACTTTTCCTTGATTTTGATATTTTGAATTAATTTTGAGTGGACGTATAAATTTTTGTACGTAGCAATTACTATCAACTTGACTCAGTCTCAACGGCAACGGAGCGTAGGATGTGACACGTAGGTGTGGGAAAATATCTCTTGTAATGCTCTTACACAGGTAAATTATTAACACGCTGAATTTTGAATGAATAGGTGGCCAATATAATGTAAGAAAAAAAAAGTGCTATTATGTTCACGACTTAGGCAGGACAAATGGATGGAAAGTTGACAGATGTGTGGAGAGTGAAATACGAGTACTATAGCGATAAGGATTGTCATATAATTTTTATGCATATTAAAATTATATTATTAGAGTATACATACTTGTATAAATTTGAATCTAGTATAGATATAATGTAGAGTGTGGAGTAGTTATAGGTGCATATCATGTTTGTTAAAGTTGATCGTTGATAGTCAGTCATCGCAGAGATGCTATAAGACGCTAAGATCCACATCCTTGACGCTAATCGTCATCGTAAATAATGTTTTTTTTCTATTCTTCACTGTCTTATAGTATTAGTCACAGTTAGTTTAAACTCTGACATAGAATTCTCCTTGATCATCATCCTGTCAAAATTTATTAGCAAAGTTTATTGCCAGCATACAATCTTTTAATGGTCTCTTGTAACTGAATTCATCACATTAGAGAGAGAGAGAGAGAAGGAGAGGACTCGGAATACATTATTATAATGCATAAGGCATAAGCTGCAAGGTATTGTGTTGGTCTCCACTGTTTTGCACTGGAAGGTACGGTTCGAGTTCGATGTGGAATGGCGTCTGTATCTTTCTTATGTGCTAAACATTTTCCATCCATCTTTTAGCTTAATCCTAATAATTGTATTGTAACCAGAACATATGAGGTTACCTACAGCTTAGAAGTTTCGCTGAGATGCTAAAATTATATTCTCTTTAAGCCCTTATAAGCATTACATTTAATTTGTGTGTATTTTCATTCATCACACAGTCAAACGAATACGGTTACGGACATTTTTTTTGTTACCATAATTTAGGTACACAGATTTGAGCTAATTCATTCTTCGTTCCACTTGTGTAGCTAGCCCATGAATTTGGTTGCAATTTATATACGATTTACTTTGATTATGGATGAGCTTCTGATAAAACAAACATTAGGCAACGAGCAAATCTGAGAAATCAATTCAGGCCATTCAATCTACCATTACCATGCCTGCCAGATGATTCACCGCTCCCATTACAGTCCACGCTCACGCTCACAACATTGTCACTAATTAGGCAGTAAAGAATAATTAATTAATAATTATAGTTTAGTTGTAAGCCATTATCATAAACTATAAGGGTAAATATTATAATGCAGTAGTTATTATTTATTAAAAACTTTTATACTTTAAGACTTTGATTGTTTCTAGACAATCTTTTCCGTATGTTGTTATTCTTATGTGATAATTGATTATTGTGATGCTTGATGAGGCTATTGATATGTACATTGTTCATTTTTTTAGTGCAGAATGAAAATCAAATTTAGAAATTATGCCTGACGTTGAATTCTAATTTGAATTTGAAATAGGAGAGGCATAATTATATCTATGTGACCATAGTGCAGTGTAATTATAAAATTACGCAAGGGATCCTGTGTTCACTGTTGACGGTACGGATAGTTAAGTGAAATTACTACTATTATTATTGCCCCATGTTATTATTTACTGTCTCGATCTCAATTATTGTTATAGATATTGGTATTATTACTATCTTGACCTTATATCTGCCAGTACCAGTATATACTTTTTAGTGTGCAATATGAACGTAATATATTTAAATTAACTTTAAGATGCTTCGGTTGTGTAGGTTATAATAGGTGTGGCCATAAAGTATAAATAGGTAGGTACCTACACACCACACCTACATACTAAACATGAACTGATTTAATTTTAGAATTATAAGAGAAGAGGCGGTTGTTCCTGTTCTTGTAAAACAAAAATTAAAAAGTCCCACATAAACTAAAACAACCAACCTATTGGTAAATAGAAGAGTACAGAATACAGATATAATGCAAAAAATCCCAGTGGTAAAAAGGTCAGTGTGTATAAAAAAAATAATTACGTATGAGGAGTTATGAAGCTATAAAGTCACGATAAATATGGACATATCGATACACTATTGCGTACATAAGCTACCATTAAGTTGACATTTAAAGGGTGAGAGCATATTATAGTTTCAATTATTTATCAATAAACTTTGTCTAACATGTCAAATTGAAATATTCAAATAATTATGTAGAGAGAAAAAGAGAGTATAGTATAGAGATAAGGAGAGGGCATCTACATAAATATTAGTATTAATATTAATTATAGCTATAAATTCTAATGGTGTTCAACGTCCCCTTGAGAAAAAATGGTGGAAAAGAAAGAAAGGATGAAAGAGTGCATGAAATGCATTCAAATTTTTACTATGTATTTCCTTTACCTCCAGATTTACACACAGTAAAATACATTGTTAGGTCGTATGCATACGCGAGGGAATGAATAGTATGCTTCTACATAGTATAGTTATATATGACCAGACATATTATTATTACTATATAGATTATATTAATCAGTGGTAAAAATTGTGAAGTCATGGTTTCTGTACATGTAATAATTACACGTATAAAAACTAAACTCCTATAAGGTACATGTATTTTGATTGTATGAGGTTAACCTCGTAAAAAAATGTACTATAATAAATAATAAAATAATATTAATATATTACTGTGTAAGACTATTAAATTTAAATTAATACGAAGCAGATCATGTGACAGGACATCATATCATCATAATTCCATTTACATTGTGAGTGTAACTAACAAAAAATAATAATAAATAAATAAAATGTGCCAATTTAATGAGAACATTGTTTTTTTCTATGGACTGACGATGAGATACACGAGTAGTATAATGAACTGCATATTATATACCTATGTAAAAGAAGCTTCTCATGATTATAATTGCCATATATTCTATATAGAGATATATGGAAAGAAAGAAATGTGAAGATTCCGTCTTGTTTCTCCGTATTAGTCTTTCAGTTTTGTTTTATTATACTATCTTCTCGTGAGTATTTATTTTTTAATTATTTCTCTATTATACCCTGGGCTGAGTCAGAACAAAAGCGACGCCATGAGCGGAGCCACTGCCATATAGGTATGTAATATAAAAGTGCACAGGCACAGGCACACACACACCGTTTCCATTTCAATTAAATTCATGTTCTTCAAAATAATTGGAATAATTACTGTGTGCGCACACAACAAATGAGAGCATTTCATTTCATTCTTAATTATAATCACAACTCGTGACATTACCATTTACTGTATCTGTAATTATAGCTACATCATACATCAAACATTAAATTAAACTCTCAAGAATAGAAAAGTTTTCAGTTCATATCAGACTGAGTACTTTTATTACATGTCATATCATGTTTCATTTAGACGGGTATCATATCACTATATAAGTGTATTTATAAAGATATACATAAATATTTATAAGAGCCAAGGAAAATCAAAATCTCGAGAGTGCAGTGCAGTAATGTGCAGTGCCTATGACTATAAAGCTGTCTACAGATATTTTTACTATCTGTAGTGAAGGAATATATATGACACGCTATGATACTATTATATATGAAGGAAGGGAGGAAGTCATAAGTCAGAGAGAAAAAAACACTTTTGCCAAAAAATTACATCTCATTTTGTTTACTACAATTCAAACGGTGTGATTGTGATTGCGGTAGAGATGGCAATTGTGATTGCAACAGAAATTGCAGGGAAATGAAGTTTTTCAAAAATTCTGTGTTAAAAGTGAAGCAGTATAGTGTCTTTCATGACATCTTATAGACTTCACAGTCACGGGCTATAGGCATGGATATTATGCAGCATGTGAAATGGTTGCATGGCATGACATGGCTGATGCATTTGTGACTTGTCTTGTTACGCACTGGGGACCAAAACCCAAAACGATATTATAACCAAACAAAACAAAAAAAAAAGCCAGAGATTTTCTGTTTTTGTGTCTCTGAAATATCCTCATCGGACGATCTGAAGATGTAAAGATGTGAAGCTTTTGCCACGGGGCAAAATTTAATAGTAATAAATATGTCTTCCAATTTCTTAGTTTACACTCCACGCTCCCTGAGCTAACTAACGAGAGAGGCTAAACGTCCATGGTAATAAAAATCCGTGGTGGTGGTGGTGCATTTTTTTTTCAAGTTTATAAGACCAAGACCGATCGAAATCGATCGAAATATGTACCTAACTGTACAGAACGATGGGGCTATATGTACCTACATACAATGTGAGGGAAAAAATCTTAAGAGATGTAGTCATTATTCTATTCTATACCTGGTTCATTTTGAAGGATCATTGTGGGATTGAACCCTTTATTTTGATTTGACGGTGAATTGAAAAGCTGAGCTAAGTAATGAAATGAAGAGGAACTGGACTGGGATTGGTCCACAGATATGAATAGGATTACATTCAGCTCGAATTCTCAAGTTTCCAAGTCTTGTGATTAGCTTCTCTCTCTCCGACGCCCCACTCAATAAATAGTCAGGCACAGGCACAGAGATACAGATAGCTCTTATCAAAATCAAAGCTCCGCTTCCCGCTCCTGGCAAACGTGACTCTCCACTACACACCTGCTGCAGCTTCAATGTCAATAATAGTAATATTATAGCAACAGCACCAATCGTATTCGTAATGGAAGCTAAAACTGTCTATCTGTAACATTACATTCAAATTAATCTCAATTCCATTTCGTTTTATTCAGAACATGTATGTAGTTCATAATTACATACATAGTGATTAAATGACCCGGTCTCTATGATACAGTTTTGTAGACGACAGAGTATTGATACTGATCTTTAATTATGCATTACTATTGTCATGTAGTACCAGGGCCGGATAATGTGGCAGCGCAGGCATGCGCCCTGCCTAAATTTTCAAAAAACATGTAAATTGAACATTTTTCAAGTTTCAAAAATGTTTAAAAAAAAATATTTTGACTTTTCAAAAACATACAAATAAATTCTTTTTACACATTTCGAAAACATGCAAATAAAACATTTAGCACTTTTCTCAAAACATGTAAATAGAACATTTTGCGATTTTCTGAATCAAGTAAAAAGAACATTTTGCACTTTTCTAAAACATGTAAATACAACATTTTGCTTTACCAAAGAAAACCATCAATAAAATCAAAATGGTGGTTTTTGTATGGAAACAAATTGCTGCCTAAAAGTAATTCCTTCGTGTGTATTACTGCTCACTATTGTACACGACTGATCTAAATTCTATAAAAAGGATCTAATCCAAGAAAATCCAAATATTTTAATCTAAATATGTGTGCTAGATAATAATTATGATATTTCATATTTAAAACCTGTATTTATTCCCCCAACTGATAATCAAATTTTATATTCGACTCGGAAATTATTTATAAAACTACATTATAAGACTGGCTGGCTGAGGTAGTATAAGCGTAAAAACTCTCTTTTCTTATGATTCATATCCTTACACGTCTCATAGCGACATATTAATTAAATAATATGCACATATTGTAAGTTGATACATTATATGTTGTACAGCCTGAGTTGGGTCTGTCGCTGTCGTTCCTCTCCATGTGTGTAGAGATGAAAATTCTTATCGTAAAAATTAATTGAGGAATCTGATAGTGCTGACAAGTAATGGTATAACTCTTGGAATTTCCCTTGTAATTTGAGATGCGTTTAGATTCAAAGCACATAAATCACATGAAGGAATTTCTGTTCCTACTGCAACTCTACTAACAAACGGAAGGTTTACAATTTAAAGTATATTATGATGTTAACATGAAACAAGGGCTAGCGCCCTTGTTTCATGGCGGCTTTAACAGCAAAATTAGGCATTTTGAATTTGCCGCCCAATTTTGGATTCAATTTACAGGTTTTAAATTAAGGGAAGCAATAAGGCCGCACAATGTGTTGTTGGTTGTTATTCATAAATAATTTCTGTAATGCAACCAAAAATTCAAAATTCCAATTTTTGAATTTCCCGCTAAAACATTAAATATTGTATTAAATGAAGATTTCGACCGGTAAGTCAATGAAAATAAACTAACTTGATATATTATTCGAACGGCAACAATTTGCCAAATGTAAATAACTTAGTGTGCACGCACGATTGTTATTAGTTTTTAAATGGTTTCGAAATAACATAATTGCAAATTAAAAAATTTTAACGGATTGTGTCGAGTGATATATCATTGGAAAGCTCTTCAAAAATAAGCAGGGACCTTTTTTTTCGTTTTTTGATTGTGACCCATGCAACACATTTTTGGCGGCATTTAAAAATTAAAAGACCGTTATTTTGAAAGCGTTTTGTTATAATGGAGGCGGGTTCCTAAATTTGAATTCTACTGGCGATTAGCTTTCCAATGATATATGGCTCGATGAAATCGGTCCAGTATTGCAGAATTCTCAAAAATCCGGTAAATTATGTAGATAGGTAGGAAAAAAAAGAGAGAACGAGTTAAAGATTAATGCTAAAAGTGTGTAAAGGGATATATTGGTGAATTGGTCTGGCGGATGAGACAGACAAACATAGCTATGCGAATAATTTGAATTCGATTGACGTCCCATTTCTTGAGCTTCAACATTATTGTCGTGAACAAATGAGTGAATAATATTATTAGAGTGCAACAGAATCTTAAGTCAAAGCCAAAATTAAAATACAAACCGATGCGCCATAAGGACCAGGAGCAGGAGCATAGGACCAAGCGCCACGTCAACATTCCCAAGAAGTAAATTGCAGCTCTTGTGGCTTCTGCTAATAAAAGCATGTGGAATTTACTGATAGAATATTATGTACCTACGTAGCTAAGGTACAACTATTATTAGATATATACAGCCTATACACAACTACTGCTGATATACTGATTGGCGTATAATGTGTACACTCAGTAAACGGATGGGAGGAAACTTAAGATAAAAACGTAACATGTACTCATACGTACAGCAAACTACATACGAGTATTGAGTCAGGTATTCCTACTACTCGTAATCATAAGTATTGCCAAGTATAAAAGAAGGGAATTTATTCACAATCCATGGGGAGAGGCCGTCTAATCAAAATGAACATGCAAAACGACAACTTGTCAAGTAGTTTGCAGAGCTAAAAAAACGGCAAAAGTAAACTTGCAATTATTAGTCACGACAATGTTCTACGTCTCTACTACTATTGACTGTACCTTTTGAATACTCCGACCATTTCCGCTACTTCCAAATGAAGTGATAGTCATGTAAAGGTAAAGGTAAGTAAGTACCTATATGCAAAATGGAGAACAAAAAGTACACAATACATAATTGGCGATGGCAAATGGCAAACCAAACCAATGTAAGGTACTGGTACTCATAAATGGGAGATACAAATATACTAATTCAAAAAACTTTTATACGCCTGCGCGTATAACTCCGTTTTCTGACTAGTCGTCAGTTCGAGTCAGATTCCGATTTTCTTTCTTTTGTACACGAAGTAGTACTATCAAAAATCAAATCTGTTCAACGCATATTCTCAAGAAATCCTGATACAACAAACTTGACACTTGACGAGGACGAACAAAGTGTAGGTAGGTAGGTAATTCAAATTTCAATTTCAAATAATGAATCGCCAAGTTTCAGATTCGTTCACAATCTGTCAGCTCATCTTGATCACAAGACAAGTGAAAAGATGGCTAATAAAAAATACAAATACGAATTCGAACATAATAATATACTTCTACAACATCAATATTGGAATGGGAAATTGCCAAAGAATAATTTGGCTGTAGTAGAAATGTCGTTCTGACAACGTTAGTTTTTCTTGTCTTGATTGATACACATAGATTATAAGTTGTACATTATGATTAGCATGTCTTGCACGGTACATGATTAGTTTTTGAATTTTTTTTTCTTCTGAGGATCTTTATGGGAAATTGTTGGAAATGTGGAAGTGGAATGGACTGTTGAACAACATTATTTAAAATTAATATTAGGTACCTAGGTAGGTTGGTATACTAAAAGTAAGTATACTATACTTTAGTTCCATTTCCCACAAAATCTAAATGATACTGTGCTTATTACTTCGTACTTTTAAGACAGTAATACATAGTAAGTACTAACTACAATTTGATATTGGTTTTCTGATTTGCTTTTTTTTGAGGTTAAGATGAAATCAGTCTTTCTTCTCTGTAGATGTTGAAGTTTGTGTATGATGACCACATGTCATCGTCTCATATTTATTAGAATGTTCAATGGTGAATGGCGTATGGCGTCCACTCACGATCTTGATCATGCTTATGGTGATTTCAATTGTTTTAAGTATCAAAGATTTTACGTCAGGCTTCCTATAGGTCTTATATACTGACATTCGTGTAAAATGCAAAATGTTCCATATGCACATATATTTTTCAGATTCTTTATTTTTACAGTGACCTAAACCACCCAGGTAATATTTTAGTGAGTTTATAAGCAAAAAGTATTACATAATATACTTTAAAGAAAATATGTTTACAGTGCATATGTTACTATGCATACTGGTGAACTATTCAAAAAAAAATTAGTTAGCAGTGATTAGTATATTTTTTTGCGTCTAGCTTGAGTGTAATGTAAATAACGATGGGTATTATACAATATATCTTACAACTGGATAAGATTAAGATCGCAGCATGGACAATGGAAAGGATTATGGACGATAGCGATAAGCTCGTCGTCAGTGCGCAGAGAGAGAGAGAGAGAGATAAAATCTAAATATGTAAATAGGCTATATGCCTTATTTGCTAGTACACACATTCTAAATACATATATACTGTACGAAATAAAATTTAAATTTTGCAAAGTAATACTAATTAGGTGTCATTTGATGTTTAGGTAGGTATGCGATGGTGAAGGTAAATGGTTACTTACTGATAAACACAAACTGATATGATAGCGGCCGGGCATAAAAGAAAAAGAGGCAGCCCTCAGACTATGTAATAGGTACCTAATAGTATTATACTCAAGACTTCAAGACCGTAGTAGTCCGTAGTTATGAACTGGTTAAAGATTGAAGAAAAGAAGAAAAGCAGCAGGCAGGGGAAAGGTTCCTGCTGAGCACAGGAACTTCTCAGCAGGTTGACTACGTCTGCTAATTTTTTACTCCCCAAATATACTGGTATAGCTATATAGTATAGCTTGACCAGACTACCAGACCAGCATTACGAGAACGACCACTCACTGTATAATACATAATAAATAATGCATGGAGTTTCGACTAGTGTCTATAATATCGCATATGGTAGGCTATATACAGCTATACCCCTACCTACCTCCTTGTTATTATTGTGAACTATGAGTACGAGTACCCTGTAAATTGTATCCTAATGACTTATCCTCTCTCAAGTCAAACTTAAAAATCAACGTCAACATGAGCAAATCAAATTAACCAATCTGTAGTTGGGCGAACTTTTCCACTAAAATCAATATCAACCTGCTCCTATATGGCCATCGCCATCCTCATTATAGCTATAGGCTATATGGTAGCATGCTATAGTAAGCTACTTTTATATCAATCTATTAACTTAACATATACCCAGACTAGGCGTGTTTCTTTTGATTTTGCAACATTCCTATTTTCCCATATTAAATACCTTGTTCTCAAATTCTCAGTTTTATCTCACCAAAATTAAAATTCAAAATACATAAAATAAATTCGCAAGTTTAAGTTGAGAAAATCAATACAAATAAAACAAGTGAATCATGCATGTAAATACAACCGTATAACCATCAACCATTAAGTTTCACATGCCGTACCCAATTTAGAGAAATAAGATTTTAATCCAGTAATTGGAAAGGTAAGTAGATAATAGTAAAGTCATATGAATGAATTAAATCATGAATAATAAGATTACCTATGGCTGCACTTTTCCCCTAAAAAAATACATTTGCTTCTTAAACTGTATTTTTGTATTTGTTTGTTTTCCGTTGTCGTCGTTGACTACCTGCTACTAATACCGGGACCGGGATAATATATGCTTTTAATTTAAGAGGGAAAGTAATGGTAGGGATTATAATGTTTTCAAAATATGTTACACCTGTAATTACCCTCACGTGTCATGTTCTTAGATAAGCACTACATATCTCTCTATTTAGGCATGAAAAAAGTAATTTAAAGTAGTGGCAACCTGAGAAGTGTTCCAGGACCAGAAGTACATATATATATATACCTTTTTTATCATTACAATTTTTGAGCATAGGGTTTTATAGCTATAGATATCTGGATGTTTCTTTTAGTTGAACCTGATTACCTGATATACTATATATATATGATGCAAGTATGCTTTAGGGCATAGTATATTACAGGAAAACATTCCAGATCCAGATCCAGTCCAGGTTGACTATTGACTCGGTCCTCGGTCCTCTGTCTGGTGGTCTGGGGGCCGAGCTGAAGGTATATACTATAGGCTCGTATACTGATATGCTCAAGGTAGCTTTCATGAATTCTTAAGTGTGTATACGTATAGGTATATGCTTAATTAGAAAATTAGAAAAGGGGGTCTATTTAGAGCTGATGAAGTCTTTTGTATACAGAATAAAATTTGGAGTAGGAGTCGGAGTCAGAGTGAATTCATGCATATTCTGAAAATGTTTGAAATAAACATAGAAAACGGAGAGTTGAGACCGACTTCACGGAGTTTGCGTTTCTATCCTACGCTACACGCCACACAAATTTACGTTGAACATTACGTAAGTATGTAACATTCTGTTCGCTCTTCGGTTGAACCCCTGCTACAAAATACGTACATACCTACCTACCATTTATATGCACATGGATTGGAAGTGGACTTGAATGGGAATGTGTAGTGAGTCTTGGGGGGTTATTTATGAGAACAAGACTATTGAAGAAAATTAATTGAGCCAGTTTTTCTCAACATGTTCAAACTTGTGTTGTGTTTAATTGCATCGGCTCGAATTAAGTTTGTAGCAGTTTTCGTAATTAATATTTCACTCTGAATCTGGAATATACATGTATACCCTCCTCGAAGACTCAAAGGACTTTACACAGTCAACGATGTGTGGACGTCGGGTCTGGACACACATTTCCCGTGTTATTTCTGCATTCATATCACGTTACGCTCCGAAATGCATATAATGATTTTTAACTACCCTAATCAATCAAGTCCGCGTCCTTCATACTCTGGCTCTGGGTCCCGCTCCGGCTATAGTACTATATACTACAGGATGGCTACATATTATATACTGACGAAACGTGTGTTATGTCCGGAAAGTTGTACTACTGTTCTCCAGTCTCTGTACCTGTGTTTCCACAACCATTTTAAAATTACTTCTCAGCTCCTGGTCAATAATGCTAAATACCCAATTAATTTAAACTCCATCTGATTTCCTTCCACTATTATACAGTACGATTAGCCATATTATCACATAATCTCTCTTGACTACGTTTTTTCCAACGCCTTCTCGCCCTCTATACCAGTGCGTCGTACGTCCCATTTATTTGAGCATATGCTTTCACCATCATTGCAACAACAACAACTACTACTATACTACCTAGAATACACAGCACCTATAGTGACCTAGTATATATTACCTCCCATTTGAATTTGGATTTGGATGGGAAAAAGAAAAATGAGAAAGGGAAAAGTTGCCACGCGCCTTATTAATTAAGTACTTGCAATTTGGCTGTGTAGCTGGGAATAATTTGATTATTTCACTGATTATTTCACTTGGTAATAACCATGTCATAGAACATTTTTACTTTGTTAATTATAATAAAAATGAAATCTTAATTTAATTTTTTAATTAATTAATTACTAATACATAATTTTATACTTGGAGATTGTACGTGTTCGTATTCGTATTTTTATGTAGTAGCAGAATTTGGTAAGCTGCAATATAATTAAATATAATAATTCTGTGGACTCCGTGGTAGCTGTTTCCTTCCCACTTTAGACTGTTGGTGTTGGTGTTGGTCATAGTCGTAGTTTAGTAGTCGTAGTCTCGTAGTTCTCTTTGGATTTTGGATATCCTTTGTGTGTGTTTCAATCCGAAACGGAGCATTGCGGTCAAATGAAGATATCATAATATATAAGAAGAAGACGAAAAAAAAATTGATGATTGAGCAAGAAAGACACAATAGTGATTTTTCCATGTACTATTGTGATGATTGAGATGTTGTGGAGCTTTTGTAAATGATTCTATTGACCAACTAATGTGCAGGGCATTGATTCTCAATTATCTCATGTATTTATAGGACGTGTCTCATCGTTTTTTGTGTGTGTGTTACTCATCCTTTTTCAAGCTCAAGCAGTATGTATAGTAATCGAGATGGAGGAACGCGGAGAACGGAGAACGCATCGCGGGTCCCTTGTCATGTATTAATAATAATATTATTAATATTAATAATACATTATTATATGCATAATATAGCTCCAGTCACACAGTTTATCAGTATCTGTACTAATACTTTTGTATAGTGAGCCATTCTTGGAGTTGCAGCTACCATAGCTACATATAACCATATACCATGTGGCATTCGGTTTACTGTTTGTATTACAACAGATATATTTCCCCCTTCTTTCCTTTTTTTTTGTATCCCATCTCATCTGAAGAGTAAGAGTCATTAAGGGCTCTATTATGTTCCGGTCAAGTGAACATCATAATCGTTTTTCCTTTTGACTCCCTGTCCTATGTATAAATACAATAGTGTACAATCTGCGGTGTATAATCCAATCCATATGGAGAGCTATACATTCCACACACAATTCCGTATAAACTATTTGTATCTGTATTTTTCTATAGAACGATTTGACTGCCTTAAATTGTCTTGTGTCCTGCTCCTATATGGTCCTCCATGTCTTTAGTCCACCTCCAATACACACCTACCTAAAAGCGTATCACTGGGAAACGGGAAGGGAACATGGCTGTAATAATAGATTTTTATGATTATGAATACCGATAAAGATGACTTACGTAATGCCATAATTATTTTCTCACAGAATTTATCATTTAATATAATTATCAGTCAGTATAACTCTCAGTCCTCAGTGAGTCCCATATAGTGACGTTCAGAGTCCAAAAGCCTGGGCCTCGGCGTGTATAATATTGTGTAAATTGTAAGTCATAAAATAATTCGCTAAGCATCTCCACAAAGATACTGCATCTAGGGCCAGGAGCACTATGCACTATGCACATCGGTATAGCACTAAATGCACTGTGAAAAATAGAGACAGACACTTTTTTAGTCCAATCAATATCACTTCATCATCAATTATCCGTAACAATCGTCATTACATATAGTTTGGTCCAAAAAATTACGTTAGGTGAGTTTTGGAGTGTATAGCACAGCGTGGGTATATCCGTATATATAACACATTAAAAAATATACATTGGACAATTGCATCGGACAATGAACTATTCATTAAAATGATGAAGTTGTCTACTGCACATATATTTTCATATCTCTTCAGCCTTCCTGGACTCTAAAACTAGACCCTGGACTTGACAGTGTAATAAGTTATTAAGTAATGCAGTCTATAAAATGTTAAAAATAAAATTCTCAAGTGCATACATAGCTACGGTTACAACTACAGCTGAATTTCGGAATATAAATGGTCCCTATTGAAATTTAATCATCATTTTGAAAATGTATTCAAGTTTTTGAATAGATGATTTACACTTTACACGAGCATCAATAGGAATAGAGATGGAGCAATATCAATTTGATTTGGATTTGATAAAGTACAACAACAGCTGTAGCCGACCGGGCAGCATAGCCATACAACGACAACGACACAACCACTACTCACTCACTCCACCTCATTTATAATTCTCTCGTTGATTTTATGAAGACATGAACTAATGATGGAAGTATAAACAGTGACAATCTAGATAATAAGCTCCTTCTTCAGGATCAGGACCATAAGACCAAGATTAATAAAGACATTTTTTCCACCTTCTATCTTTCTTCAGTCAGCATGATTAATGCATAGAGAGACGGACAGGACCTGAGTCAGTTGAGTATGAAGTGGCTGAGACTCACTGTGTGAGTGAGACATTCAATTGAGACAGGTAATAATAATTGGAGTTGATTGGAGTTGGAATATATATGCAATGCAATTGCGAATCATTTATTCGAGAATGATACAAGCTCATTGGGATTAAACGGTTTTCAATTTTGTTTGATTGTATTAGTAAAAATGTACAATTATTACATTACATCAATAAATAGTGCTACTATCATATCACTATCAGACATGTCATGCCTATACACATGGGTCTTTTGTTGAGGTTGAAATGCAAAGAAATATTATTACTGCAGGTTTTTTATAGTAGATATATAGGTATCTACTTTATTACCATCTACCACAGAACAGTGACGTGACAACTAAAGAACCCTGCCCTAATGAAAAAAAAACTGAATGAAATGAAAATGTAATGTAGGTACTATAGGACGTAGACTTGGATGGTAGTAGGTGCATAGAAAAGGAGAACATGAAATGAAATTAGGCAAGGTAAAAATTAAAGCACTATGCTATATTGTAGATTTTAGAATGACCAATAATTGAATTGATTTCTTATTTTTGATTGTCAAGTATTATAGGTGTAAAAATCATAAAAAGCTTTGTGACAGATTATATACTATGATTTAATCCAACAGCTGTTCTGTCTTCTATCATGATCGTTGTGTGATGTGGCAGTCGATTAATTATTAGATGTAACTGACTAACTAAGGTATGATCACATAGTATATAGATAGTATATATATGTATGTATAGACATTATCTATCTCTGTACATATAAACTACACTCGTCCTATTGGGTTTGTATTGAAATTTCATCAACTTTTTTTAGTATTAAGCTTCTGCAACAAGGGAGTATTATTGCGATTGACGATTATGATTAAGATTGCAATTTGAATTTGAAATTCTGTTAATTGATACTGATTACTTATATGGGATCGTAATAAATTCTTTTACAATCACAAGGTTTCCTTGACAAAGTTATACTGGCTGCTATAGTGCCAATACCAGACTCCTAGAGTCCCAATTAAACAATAATGTATAGTTGGATTGTTAAATATGACTTTATATGCACTACTCATCACACACAAAAACTGAAAAGGTACGTATAATAAGTTGTTTATTGTATTCTTGTCTATATAACTTACCATTAACATGTCATGTAGGACTCATTAGTGAAGCTTTTAGTAATATCATATTACCGATTTATTTATTGTAATATTTAAAATCCATCTATATAACGGAGTATATAGGTTCTGTTTATTTTTTTAATACATTTAATAGGCTATAATATTACAGAACGAATATCTAGAATTACAACATTTATTAAATACATACATAAGGGGACGAGTTAATAATGTTGGGATTGGGATGGAGATAAATGATTGTTTTACTGTTTTTATTTAATTCGGTGTCCTCATTAAATTTATATTGTTTTGTATATTATATTAATTATAATTATAACGACAGTAAATTTGATTTTAGTTTATTCTTTTTTTAATGAAAAATTTAATTTTGATTTAATATGATATTTTAGCAATTGTAGCTTTAAAAGTTTATCTACTTAAGCGCTTATCGTTAGGAGTCTAACTGTACAATTAAGAAATTAAGTATGCATGAAATATCAAACATACGACACTTACATTAGTAACTTAGTATATAGGTTATTGTTTTATTTTACCTCTAGGAGCACTTTAATATTACAGTTTTTTGACAATTATAATTGGTTTAGTTTTTTTTACATTAATTTAACAATTTACAATGGATTCTCAAAGTGTATGTAGATATGTAGGTAAGTACCTACGCAAGTAATGTCACTGCTCCATATTTCACTTAATTTTTGAAGGTATTGTAAGTGCTTAAAGTGCTTATTAAATATTCTAATTGACAGATTTAAGAATACTATAACCTATAACTATAACTATATTAGCATTTAGCAGAAGCATGGGAAAAGTTACAATTTTTCAAAACTGGGTACAACATAATGTTGACATTACACTGCATATTGGCAGGGCAGGACAACGGGATAGAATTGATTTTAAATTTGAATAAACATTTAATGTTTACTGCTCAGTTAGACTTAATAAGGAAATGGTTTTAGGAGGTGCATTATTTTTATTCAATAAAAAATACTATTATAATTATTCTTTTATTATATAGCCGCTGACAAAATACGTAGATAAGTAGTATGTATTTAATGCAAAATTATTTGAGTAGCTATATCTATTGGCATTGTCTATTCTATAAACAAAATATACGGCGACCGGTGACAATTCTGAATACTGACGATATTATTATATAATGTCGCCGTAAATGGACGAACGATAGGCAGTTTGAATACGGAAATTTTAAAGTAACAAGACGTAGCTTAAGGTATAGGTGGATATAGCAAAAGCTTTATTAGTTAGTAATATTATTGGTTTTGGTTGAGTAAATAAACTTAAGTTGATTGAGATATTCTTGAAACATTATGGTAATGGTAATTTAATAAATACATACATACCTAACGTAGGTACTACATACATCCGGATTTTCATTTTGGATTGGCAGTGGTCATTAAATCCTGACACACCTTCATTACAACTAATCACATTAAGAACTAAAAGTTTGAAATTGATTGGCATATAATGGTTGGGAAGGGAATCTTAGTCATAATGAATTATGAATATTGATAAAGTATAGATTATGTGGGTAGTGTAAGGTACGTCCACAATTCACAATTCCAACGAGTAATGTGTCGCTATAGTTCATAGTAGTACAGTATATCCTATAATAGTGGACGGGTTTGTCGGGGTTTGAAATGCAGAGGGATTTATTTACCACACTATTATATGGCAGTAGATGGGCTTGCAATAGCAGACGGGTCTACTATTATAGGTGATACGGTATGTTTTCATAGTCACTAGTTGATAGTTGTGTGCAGTAGACAGTTCAAAAAAAAAGGAAAGAGTTGCAATCAATTTTTCATTTTTTATCAATTTATAGCATGAAATACGGCATTCAGGTTTTAAACTCACACTTCCATCTACAAGGGAATGGACCGAGTTAAACCGTTTGGTTCATTATTCAAAATCAGCACTCGCTCCAAAACACTTTACCACTTTTTACAAACTTTATTTATTAATACCAGTCACCAGCACAATGACGTTGCCCAGTACCCAATTATGTGTAGTATGTCCTATCACTCTTTGACAGTTACGATCCTATCCCTATGAATAGTGTTAATTTAGTAATTACATGTTTAAGTAAGTAGGCATCCATTCTTTTTTTTTTGGTTCTGCTTAGGCTTTTCCAAATTCAAATCCTCCTGTCTGTCTGTCTGCTTGTCTTTAAATGGTGTCGTTTTAAATAATTACATGTATTGCTTGGGGACTTTTTGAAGAAGAAGGGTGAAAAAATATTTACAAAGGATAGCGCCGGAGCAAGGTACTGTGTGTAGTCTATATAGTATGTTATATATTATTATTATACGAAAAAACAGGCTGAACAAAACACTAACAACAACTAACAAGGCTGACTTAATTTACTCTCTGTTTGACTCTGCTAGACAGCTAGGCTGACTAGCAAGTCCACTGAATTGTAATGGTAAATGTAATCAAACCTTCATCTATTTATTTTATACACTCAAATATAAGTCCAAATCCACACTCAAGGAACCTACAACTAAAGAAGTAGTATTAAGTTATATTTTTTCTAAATGCCCTCTTCGTGTTAAATATATGGTTATCATCCGTGCCTCGGTGAGTCTATAATTAAAAACAAGCTTTTTTCTCTTGCATTCATTTTTAGTTTCTCTCGCGCTATTGATGACAACTTATTAAGCAGCTCGAGTTTCGGAAGATTACACGATTCAACCTGGACTTTGGACATTTTTTGTGAACTTCAGGCATCGATATGACCAGTGCGGAGGCGGGGGAAAGGGAAAATGATGTTTAGACGTTCGCTTACGTTTGTATTCTGTGTGCAGCCACTTTCGTGGACAACTACATGTTACAAAGTATTGCGAGGAATATTATATAATATGGAAGGTATGCAAAAAAAATGCCCATAATGTGGTGGTGGTGCTGCGGTGACAATCGAGTAGTTTGGAGGGAAACAGAGCCTACATGCCGCATCACTGTCAGTATTTTCAGTATCTGTGTCACATATATGGTCATATGGTAATGGGGATATTTTTATTATGAAAGGGTTACATCTTAAATTTTTTATACTGAATTTTTTTCTGTTCTTTTTATACAAAACTAAAAACTTTTGTCGATTCTAAAACCCAAATCCAGGTTATGTTTATTATATTATCGGAGTACAAAGTTGGAGTCACACGCGAGAACGAACCTTTCTTACCTCGCCTGATCAGTGACAGCTGGATGTACTTAGTGAAAGACTGGAACCTGGAAGTAAGTATGTACGTATAGGCATAACTGTATTTGCAGACTTTTTTTAAACGTAATATGCAAAAGAAGTGAGAATAGTTTCCTTTAAATATAATAACAAACTGAATTCTACTAGTGCCGTTATATAACCACTACCGAGGACGATGGGAACCGATAACAACTCTCAAGTACGAGTTGGAAAACTCGAAAAATTATCATTTTTAAGTGTTTGGATAACAGTTTTAAGTAAATTGTCTTAGTTAGTCATTTCGTAATCATGACGTAGTTTTTAATACTTTGTATTTTAACTCTACCTTACCGACTATTAGGTATAGCTACCTTATTTTTTTTAAATTCACATTAAATTTTCAAAGGCAGTATTTATATTATAAAATTCGCTGAAAAGTTTTTACAATTTACTGTAAAATAAATCTAAATATTTTACATGTTAATTATATTACATATATTTAATATTTAAGCATTGAATTTAAAATCTAGGAGGCTATAGAATGTCAACATGCTTTCCACGTCCAGTAATGATTGTATCCACAGTATCATAATATGTGTTCTCATTAGGTATTCTCGTTTTAAAATTCAAATAATAGTATGTATTTATTCCGGCAGAATATTTAAAACGATTTAAAAATTAAATGAGTGTATTAAAGTAATCGAAATTTATTTATACATTACGTATTACGTATTGTGGATTAGCGAGGCAAGTACGTAGTCCGGTCCGACATAATAGGCTCGATTCGTTCATAAAGAAAATTTGTGTGTGATACACAAACCGTAAATTAATTGTAATATGCCACTGCCAGGTTCCTTGGCGTTAATACTCTCATAGAGCATTGAGGGTCCATCCTCATTTACATTACAATACAGTCCCGAGAAAAAATGGGGGAGTTCATCCCTCAAAATCAATATTACTTTTGACTACGACTGCAATCATATTATATGAATTTATCTTGCTCGAATTCGAGATTTTTTCCTCTCGCTCCTCTTCAAAATGCATTCTGTAGTTCTATAGTTCTACCAAAAGTTTGATACCGTGCCGAGATGGAGGAGACCAAAGCTGAAACGGTCGAGAGTGTTATACCTTCCACGTGCATGCATACGTGAGCGGATCATAAGTAGGATAATATTCAGCTTGAAATAAATCCCAGTAGTCTTTCTATAGAATAATGATGGTTAAGTGACTGTGACTCGGTCTTTGGTCCCACACCACACACCACTTATAGTCTACCATTGCCTAACATATGTTTTATTCATGGAAAAATGATGGATAGACAAGCTGGCTTTTTTTTCTACTCCGACCATATCAAAGCTTGGTTAAAAGTCTATTACTTGTAACCTATTATACTTTTATTTGTATGTACGGTAGATAGGTATTGTACACAGTAATAAAATAAAGAGAAGTGATGCAATATCCAAGATCCAAAACCGAGTTCTATCCAGTGTTAGTGCCCTTGAATATCGTAAAATAAAATTCTGCACTACTACTACAACTACTACTACTACTACTAAACTAATATGTCCGGCAAGAAAATAGCACCGTGAAAAAAGGATACAATTGAAACTAACTAGTAATAAAGTAGATACATAATAATATTGTGTATGTACCTACCTACCTACCTAGTTGTAGTGCATATTATGGTTGAATGGCATGAAACTACGAAACTTAGTGAATCGTACATGAATTATTGTGCGGGCAGGGGCATGGGTATTAGTATTAGTATGAGATGAGCAGATAGAAAAGTAAAAGCTATATGTAATAATTATATGAAATTTCCAACATACATAAAATACATAGTGGGTAGTACATATATAGTTTGGAGGCTACGTTAAGCGCCTTCGTCTACACATTTACAGAGGAGAAACATTTGATTCGTTGAATAATTCAATAACGTAATAAACGGTTTATACGTGGGCAAATAAATACAAGTAAATACCCTTGTAATCCTCTTTTTCATACATTTATCGCTGAGCAAATATAATTTGAATTGAGACACTGACTAGGCGAGTATGGAGCGGAGCAAGCTGTGTTGACCGTTTTATGATCATATCACCGTTGAATTAAGTACGAATTAAATTATGGATTGCTCACTACTCACTGTAATATAAATTCAAAATGGGAACCCTATACGTGTATTACGTACGTGTCTATTTCCTTCTCTGTGAACAAACGTATCCTTATGGTTTAGGCTGTATCCATTGTGCCTCTTATAATATGTATAACGTGGGTATACTTGTATGTACATGTCTAACTCCGAACTAAAGTAAAGGTGTAGGTACTGTAGGTAGTTAGTAGTTAGGGAGATAGATATCAGCTATAGTGTATTAGCGTCATGTTGTACAAAGTACACAAGTTAGTGTCATTATAATAAAGATTTTAATCAGTGCCATCACTGTACATATAATATGGTAATTACTAAAACGACAGAGAACAATGCCAACACACATTTTAGGAGAGACCCAGATTATTATTTATAAATTCTTTAGTTTCCCCCGCTCAGGATTTACATGAGCGTAATGGTTCTTTGATGCTTTGATACCTTGGATAGCTCATTTATATTCAAAGAATCAGAGTTTGAAAAGATACTAATGCCTCGATCGGATTTCGAGTTTCGTTCCCGTACGTTCCCTTCGTCAGTCCTTTTTGGCTTAGAACTCTTAAATCTTTTGACCTCACAAACTTCCCGTCCCGTGTTCAGAAAACTTCATCGAAACTCTGTATATAACTATGCTAACCTTTTATATAGTTTAAATAGCCATGTGGTAGCAGACGCTACAATTTCGAGAAAGGATAAAGCACCTATCTACCTACCTAAGTATATCATATATGGACAGGTACTACCACATAATATGGACGCACGTGCTCCAGAGTCAGAGACAGCATTAGTCTTATTAGCATTAGTCACCGTACCGTAGTTTTAGCAGACATACAGTTCCCATGCCGTAGCCGTACTGCACTGCTGTACATAGTATACGTAAAGGTCTATAAAATTTTTGTGTTATACTGTGAAATTGTTTGGCTAGTGTCCGTGTCCACACATATATTGTAAAATACTCACATAGTGGCCTGACTCTGACTTGGTAATATTAATTTTAATATTAATAGGCGGCTGTATATGTCTTTATAGAGAGTTTTAGTATGATTATAGTAAACGTGTGTTCTAGTTTCTTCTAGGACGAAAAGGAGTGTGTGAACTTACGTATAATAAACGTGAGCTTTAATTTCAACAAGTGAAGACATTGGGCGAGGAAAGTTGGGTTTTACCTTGAGAAAGGAAGTTGAGAACCACACAACTGAGGAACTAAATTTCATTCTGTTTCTAGTCGCGGGCAAATGATGAAAATTGAAAACCGAGAAAGTCTTCGCAGTCGGTGTTGGTATGTCGTGTGTTTTTGGTCTTGGTCTCTCAGAAATTAATTCAATATTATAGTTCATAGCCATAGGAACTGGCTCTGACTCGCGCTCAATTCTCCTATAGCCTCACACAAGACCAACATACTAGAAACGAGAGTCTAGAGTCACAGAGCCAGAACCCAGAACCAGAACCAGAACCAGTGAACAATAAAACCACCTAATGGCTCTTGCACAATCTACATATTCTCACGTACAAAGTGCTGTGGGGAGAAGGAGCTTCATTATCATCTTACATAAGTATTGACTTACGACTTATATCCTCAAAACTACTATGGCTCTCGGAGTCTACTCTCAAAATGAAGTAGAAATTTAGCTGGGAAAATATATAGGGATGAAATTATATTATGTAGCCTATGTACTTAGTAGTTTTAGTCGTGGTCTTAAGTATATGGCACAGAGTAGAACCGACTACAGATCTGTAGTCACGGTGGACTGTAACTTAAATAGTTACGCTATTAATATCATTGCTGACAGGAACAACGCTATATAATGTGTGTGCATATGCATTTGCTTATAGGAGGTATAGATATACTGCAAAGAGTGGATATTGGGGAAAGTAACCGCATGAATGAATGCCTTGCCTTTAATAATGTAATGCTACATAATTTTAAAGCCCTTTCGTTGTTATATTCTGGTTCTGTGTAATAAGTTTGGAATTGGGATGTTTTAGAAGGGATGATTTTATTATGCATCTTTCCCTATTCATATTTTATATATGGCTGGAGGTAGTGTTGGGTTTGGTGTTGACGGGATTAAGGATTTCATTGGGATATGCAAATTTTGAATTTATTAGTTTATTTATGTGAGTGATTAAATCCTTTAGTAACATCCCGTGTGGCATGATATGGTTAAGGTTAATTATGACTGGGAGTTCTCTCTATACCCCGTGTACATATTTCACTCTCGAATGTACTCAGAATATGTAACTGTTTTTTGCTCCCTCCCTTCTGTTTGCTCAAGAAAAGCTCACACTCATTTCAAAATTTAATAGCAAGAATGTTAAAATGGGATTTTCCATGTTAATCTCTCATCTCTGTCATCGGATTATTATGATATGGAATTAAGTGGAAATCAAAATTTTTGAAAAGGTTTTCCAAACAAAATTTAAGATGAAAATAGTAATCAAGTTTTTTTATTTAGTTTTTATAGAAATTCAAAATTCACATCAAATTCACGCCTCAGAAAATAAAATTGTATCAGACTTTTATAGAGTTTCCATTAAAATCTGTGTCTATCCAATTAACTAGTAGTAAGTGCTCGTGAACTAAAGCATGAGCAAAAAAAAGAATGCAAATTTTATTCAAATTTGATTATATTTCAGATTAACCTTCGCTATATACAAACATTTTTGCAAGCCTAAATGGCATAGATATATTATAAGTGGGTAGGTAAGTACAGAAGCAAACAAAAACTAATGATAACAAAAAACATGTATAGAACTGAAGTATAACTCATCGTCATCCCTAAACTCAAAAACTCCAACACAACATTAACATCAACATCCGCTCGTCAAAAATACTCATGCAATGACAATAAAGAGCAGTTTTCACACTCTGATAACCACATTGTATTTTTTCCCCTCCTTCTATACAGATGTGTATATACCTATATGCGATTTTTGTCCAACTGCCAAAGTAAACCGGACTGTTCTCTTACCTCGAACTTCACTGAAACTGAATTATAAATTATTATGATGATTGTTCTCGTACCAACAACAACAACAAAAGTCAAGTTGGAGTCACCAAGTAATTATCTCCGTTTAATATTATTAATCCTTGTCTAACTCAGCTTTGCACATGCAACGATTTAATTATATGTTCTCTCTCTCTCTCTCTCACTCACAAAAATAAAAATTCCATCATTGTTTCCAAATGGCGAACAAACGAATAAAGAAAGCGAGTAAAACCTTAAAACTCTTTTTTATTTTCCTTCATTTGCGTGTCAATTAATTTTTTTCTGTGTGAGAGAGAGAGAATGGATATGACAGACTATACAGATATTAGATAGAGACTAACAAATATATATGTATAGTTTTCACGCATAATTTTATACCAGCCTAATCGGAGTATTTGTAACAGCTCAAGTTCCTCGTGAGCTTGAGTGAGTTTGACTAGCCGACTCAAAAGGCTTTTTTGTAAAAATAAAGCTATTGCTATTATCTATTACGTTGTAATTAAATTAATTATCCCGAAGGATCATCACCGCAACTACTCACACTTTACTATACAAAACTATGTGTAATAATAAAATAATATGTAGGTACCTATGGTGTGTAGCGTAGCCTATAGTCATATAGTCATATACATGGAATATGGAAATGGAAGTGCCTCCCCACTGCACGGCATGCAATGAGCAAAAATACAAGACAGTATTAAAGCAGGAATTACATAAGCAGGTCTAATTAAATTTTCTTGATTGTTCTGCTTCTATGATATCATATCATATTGTGTGATGAATGCACTAAAGGACCAAGACCAACATCCCAAGAACACGAGACAGATGCTCTATGTATTTTATTATTGTTGTGTGAACACGGAAACGACTCATACGTACAGAGTTTATGCTTTGCATTTCTAACTTTGTGCCCAGGTACATATTGTGTAGCTCCTTCATTACTATGTCCAACAAAAATATGTTCTATGTTTCTGCTCCTATGCTCTACAGCCTGGTTCTGGTCTGGTCCTGGTCTGAAGTCCACCGTTCTTCCTTGAGCATTGAGCTGACTAGATGTATCTGAATACTTACTAAATACTAAACTAGTTCGGGTAAGCAGGTAGGTATATACATAAATAATTATAATACCTATATAAATGTTTCGATGAAAGTATCTATACTGTATAGCATTAAAAAGACCGAGTAGTAGGAGGTACCTTTGGTTATGGTTTTGGTTATCATTTATCAATCAAATATCAAAATGCACCTCCAAGTTTTAATTCTATTTAATTATTCATGGCGTTACACAGCATTGAAAATTTCAATGACAATACAATACAAATGTATGTATATACTTCCCCCTCTGTACCCTTCTTCTCATTACGACTTTGAATGAATTACGATTACTATTAGGAAGGTATATACGGAGCAAAAACCAACTATTGTAACATTATTTTTATTACTATTATTACTACTATGTTCTTGGTTGGCTTTTAGATGTAGCACGCAATTTTCGTACTTTATTACAAGAGCGCAGGGGAATTTGTTTCAAAAATTTATTTCGTGTACCTACTTAAAACTGTAATAGAGGCAGCGCTATGGATATGGACTATATGGACATATGACCAGAGCAGTGCTCATAATTTTTATATTTACGGGAGGGAATACCTTTTATAAACGACAAGAAGCGGCTTTACATTAAAAATATTATTACAAGTACCTACGAATTATGGAGAAAACATGCCCACAATTAAATTATTATTATCTCAACTTTTAAATACTGTACTAAACAGAGTAAACGTTAAAGATGCTGATATTTTTCCTGCTAGCTTTGAGCTCCTACGTGGGAATACATTACATTATATTATAAACACATTTGTTTTTGTAGATAGTACATTGTACATTTAAAGATATTCTCGTTTATCGTCTGTGAAGAACCAAAATGATCCATATCCATTTTTAGTTTCAAACAAAATGCACTATCTACAGAAAAAATTAAAATAACATGTGTATGAAAGCATGTAAATAGAACCTTGTGCATTTTTCAAAAACCAAGTAAATAGAATATTTTGCGCTTTTCAAAAAACATGAAAATTGAAAATTTTGATCTTTTTAAAAACATGTAAATAGAACATTTTGATCATTTTAAAAACATGTAGGTAAATAGAACATTTTGACCTTTTCAAAAACCATGTAAATAGAAAATTTTGAATTTTTCATTAATGTGTAAATTGGATATTGTTACCTTTTTAAAACATGTTAATAGAATAATTTGCTCATTTTAGAAACTCGTGATTAGCATTGTAAGCATGTATCATAATTACTGTATTTTTTGACATAGCTGATTTTAATTCTAGCATAAATTGGAAATGGGTCATTTTGGTTCTTCATAGACGATATGTTCTTGAAATATTTGAGCCATGTTTCAGTTTTAAACAAGATCCTAAAATTACACTGGTATCTATATTGCGTGTGCTGGACAAAGGTTGCGTAGCGCTATAGCATACAACCAGGCGTCACAAAGACATACACGTGAAAGCCTAAGCTTAAGAATATAGAAATATAGGAACATCCGGAGAATCCGAATCTACATTTATTTTTTGAATATAAATACTTTAGGTACATTTATTACATTGTCATAATTTTAGTGTACAGAGGGCATCTGTGTAATTTCTGTGTATTTTGTTTTTTTTTGGGTATTTTTACTCTTGTTTGTACTTACGTGGAGTCAGAGGACGGAGAGTAGACAATGAAATGAAATGAATATCCAATGTCCTTATATGTGGACCTGAGATAATTAGAAATTCACTTATATATTGAATGTAGCTCCAGACCTGACAGTTCCCGATTGCATGTCTACTTTCTTAATTAATTATTTTCTTTTTCTTTTTTTCTTTTTTGCTTCCAGCCTTCGGGGGATCCTCATTACTTACTCGATCAACATCAACATACTCAAGGAGTGCAGTATTATATATACGTAAGTCACTCTCTTTCTGTCTTTGGTACGCTTTACGCGCATCGATCGATCTAATCATCGAAATATGTAATTACATATTAATTTCGTCTAAACAGACACAGATAACTATGAGCTAAACGTCTGTTTTGTACTCAGTTTTTTAGTACTTCCTTGACCGTTGACTTTGAGCACTGTTTGTAACTTGCCCCTTTTGCCCTATGCTCTTGATTTGTTTTAGACCCTATATTCTATATAATATGCCCTATAGTCATTGTATCATTAGCTGTGATAAAAAGCAAAGTATTTATTAGATTTAAAATATAAGTCTATATTGTACTATATGTGGAGCTATAAACGCCACCCTGCACGCCGCACGCTACTAATCATTAATCAATATAGCGATGCTCCAAACATCATGATCCAAAGGCATACGTATATAAATTGTATCAAACTTTATATGTACAAAATGTCTGTCAAATTTATGGAATCAATCTGGTTGAAATTCCAAATTTTTTGGCTGTGTATTTTCATACTATGATATATTAGCTTTTCTTGTAGGTAGGTAGGTAGGTTGGTGTAGAAGATCTCAGTAGTATTTAGTATATTATATGGACATCAATAATAAAATATAAAAACTTTTAATTTGAACAGGATCACTTTCTGTCACCTTAGGCTTTCCGCAGAACAAAATGCCTAGTTAGCCAAAGTCAAATTGAATCCCAAAATCCCAATGTAATTGGTTGTGCTTGTTGTTTTTTTCAGTTAATTACATTCCTTAGTTGGGAAGAGATCAAAGTTGGAGTGTACTCCTCATATTCCTGTTTTTATTACAGTATGCAGCAAAGTACTACAAGTATAGTCTTAAGCAGAAACTATGGTTGGGAGAGCACAGTTGGATTGGAATTGGAAATCAAATTCAGTACAAAATAATTTTTGAGTCTTTCAGTTTCCGCTGAACGTTTGTTGGACTTGACTTTTGTGTTTGTGTTTTTGTCTTATTTTGGATTAATAGGCTTGTGCTTGTAGGTAGATGCTTGCTGTTGTAGATGTCCTTATTTGGCAAGAGAACAAAAATTTAATTTGCTAGTCTTTATTTGAGGGTATGTACGGCTGTGGTAAGGGACTGCCCCTACATAGTAGGGATAATTACTAAATATGTAGGATGGGAATAATGAGAAATTCAAACTTATTACATTTAAATGAACAATCAAGTAATGAAAAGATCCCTTCCCACATGAGAACACTTTAATTTGCATCATAATCACAATCAAAATCATACAAAATGAAAACGACTCCATTGTTTATAGTTTCTTACTTTACTATGGGAAATAATTGCGTGGATATACATACCTAGCTAAGGGAGAGGTACTATATAATTTTGTACATAAAAATACGAGTACTGTAAAGTCCGACTATAAGGGATTCTGATTTAAGGGAAAACGGCTGCAAGGGACGAATTTAAAATATTTGGTTGGCCAGCTATGCTTTCAATGTTAAAATTATCCGGATTTAAGGGAACCGATACAAGGGAAATTCGGATTAAAGGGACTGTTTTTCCATGCATTTGAGGCCTTTTTAGGTCATTTATAAGGGAAATTGTAATAAAATGAGCCAAGTTGTAAATAAATAGTTCCTATCTCTCTCTAGAATACTATTTTATTTTTTACTGTGTACTCAATTGTGACTGTGTGTGTGACCACAAGACTGCTTTTATCTCAACATTTACATTATCGTTAATTTAAGTAATTAGGTCGTCTATTTATAGATCACGAAGCATTTTTTCTTTTGTTATTTCTTATTCTTTACTGCTTATGCAGTTCTTATTGAGTTTGCAACCGAAAATGTTGGCTAAGCGGAAAAGAAACACGTTAGACACTGAACAAAAATATTAAATATTACAAAAGTTAAAGACCCAAACGCAAACAGACATCATCAAAGAAACGGGTATTAGTTCTAGTGTAATCAGTAGAATTAAGCAAGAAGATAACAAAATCACAGCCACTTGGCTAAAAGGACAGAACGTGAAGAAGCAGACGTTGTGCAGCAGACCAGATGTTGACTGCTATTACTCACTTTTTCATTGAATCTCAATAATCATAACTAAACATCGGTGTACATATCTTTTTTGACTAAATAAAACAGTTTTTCAAGTTGTAAATAACTATCGCTTTATAGGGAATTCCCTTACATGGTTAAACGGGAATTCGGCTAAACGGGACTAAAAATGCCGGTCCCCCCAGTTCCCTTATAGTCGGACTTTACTGTACCAATATCTCCTCTGTACATTACCAGATTTTATCTCCGTATAAAAATTCTGTCAAGTATATAATATGTTTATATATGATATTATCTCTGTGTAGGAGTTAATAGTTAATTTAACGATGAGTTGATGTAAAAGGAAAATAATAAATGAGTAATAGTTTATAGTTTTGGTGGAGGGTAATTTTTCCAACATATAAAATATTATAATTAAGTAATTTAAATCTAATAAGCTGTGCAATTACAGTGTACAATGCACAATTTATACTCATGTATTGTCGAGTATATAGAGCCACAATTACAAGGATATATAAGTGTATATAATTATGTAAATGCATTTAATTAAATGTATGAAAATTCAGTGGTACAAAGAAAAAATTCAAAGCCAAGCCAAAACAGAAAAGAAATAATACACACAGAAACTGTCAAGGATTTGGATATAAAAAAAATAAAAAAATCCTTTACAGTTTCTACTATATACTAAATCTGCCTTGTTGACAGAAAGTAATGGTTTGTCTGGTAGTGAAGAAAAGGAACTTGTGTTTCGCCTTCGCCCATTTATATCATATCATACTCTCTAAACCATGTAAACTCTAGATTCTAGATCTCAACTCTCTCTCATAGCCCCAGCCCCAACATGCACAAAACTTGAAGTAGGTAGTACCTACCTGCCTATATAGGTAGGTACGTATAAACTAAAAAAAAGTCAAGCTATAATGTACAGCTTAGTTAGTATGCTGTCGGTATGGTATTTTGAGATAGGATGAATATAAAAAAACTTGACAGAATTTTTGTTAAATTTTTTTTTCCCTACCGAAGGATAAATTTGGTAAGATAATTTGAGGAATAAATAAGCCATAATAGTACAGATGAGATTCTAATGGTGTGCAAGACAGTGGCAGTATAGTAAGGAATGACATGCATACGGATACGGATAGGGAATATGATAAGTCCATTGTTAGGATATTTCTTAAGTGAAGTAGCTAATATCAGAATCAGAATGACAGTCCCCTTCTTCCTACTCCGTAACTATACACCGTGTAGAAAATACATTTATGGGAGTGTGAAACTGTGTGTTAAAACCAAAAGAAGATGCTAGATTCTAATATGTAAAACTATTATGAGTGCCCGCGCGTACCTGCGACTGAATATGAAATAAGGGGCTACCGACACCGGCACCAGCACCACAGTCTCCAACTATCAGTAAAAGAAATACCTATATAGAGGCACCTTACCTATATCTCTAAATTTGGGTAATATATTACTCGAAGCAGCAGCAACAGTCTACGTCTCTTGACTCTATGCCTTCTGCCTCCGCGTCCGTCTGTGACATTTATATTACTGTAAGGATAAGTTTATAGTTATATGATTATGATATTATTACATTATAGGAAGAAAAGTGAAACTGAGAGACTGGAGCTGGAAAACATGACGAGGATATGATTCGAAATTCCGACTCTTTTGAGAAAATAATATACCCGCGCTCCTATATGTATATGTACTGTCTCCTCCGCCTGCCTCATCTTCCTCGTCCTCGTCCTCATCTTCTTGTGAGCCTAAGACTGGAGAGAGAGAGAGGAGTAGATGGGAGATGGGACGGTAGGTGGGATTAGGTTATAGCGGAAAGTTTCGCGTGTTCTTGATATAGCTGTCATTGGATAAATTAAGGAGGAAGTCGTTGTAAAATAGAAAGGGCGAGAAGAGGAGGATGTATGAGTAAAATAGAAGAGTGTTAGGGGAGTTTTGTCAAGGCATTGGAGACGCAATTTCCGTTGTTGGAAGTGTTGCGCACCCGGAATTTCGGATGCAAAATAGATTGGCCATATTTACATTTTTATGTTTCATAGGGCTTTAGCCAGAGCCCAAACTCAAACTACGGCCACGGTTTCGGTCCGGACTCCCAGACGCTTCTCCAACAAAACTACGGCTACATCCACACATCCACATCCAGCCGCCGTTCTCCCGCTCCCGTTCCCGTTCCCGTTACCTTCCTCTCTCTCTCTTCTCTCTCTCTCAGCAGCGTCTCGAGGATATATATTGAAATCCAACATCCCACCGACTTTTCCCTTCCTATTTCTTCCGCCTTCTTAAGTAGTCATATCCAACTTATTACTCTGCATTACATGCCATGTCTATAATATATCCATATATAATAAGCCCATATAATTTATATTTGAAGGTATGTGTCCAATACTCCTCGCATATTCCACCATAGTAACTAACATGCTTATGGTTTATTATATCTATAATACAGATATGCCCGCTCACTACTCACTACATAGGTACGTACGTGCCGACCCCGACACCCAAATTTTCTGCATTCTCCAACTCCAGTCAAATAGTCTATACAGACGGCGGAAAAGGAAGGGAAACTACAAGAACAAGACCAAAAGAAGAACCAGAAGTCGAAGTTGGAAGTAGAAAGAAGGAAGAAAAAAACTGAGAAAAGAAAGTTTTACTTGAGTATCGAAGCCGATGCCGATGCTGGAGCTGAGAAGCTCTATAGATGGTCTATATATATGTGTGTATATCCTCATATAAACCTTCAATACGTATAGGGACGTTCAGAGTGGGAGAGAGGGACTCTATGGTGATGATGGTGACATATAAATTGTCGAGGAGTCCAACGCACCAGAAAGACATTTAAAATAAATTCGATTCAATTTAGAGTTGGTGAATAGCATTGCAAAATGAAAGGGTGGTGTGTGTGGAGAGAGAGAGAGAGAGGACGTTCAAGAAAAGTTACCTCCGACATTTTTAAATTGAAGTCGTTTTTCTCCAATTCAATTTACTCACGGATTTAGTCTCTTTTCATTTTTATTACCATTTTTACCTTTGAGACACCATAAATTTTATGCAGATTTCAATTTCTTTCTCGTTCCATACTCGTTTAGCGTATCCTACCCGGGTCGGATTTTTTTTCACTCTTTCCCTTCACACACACACACTCACACAGCTTTTTCTTCTCTCCCTCTCTGTCTCTCTCTCAAGACTTTAACTATATATCAGTAGATGTAGTATAGACTATAGGGCTATGTCATCTATAACTGTTCCATTGGTGAATAATATATACACACTTACAGGGCTTCAAAGTCTTTTGCTTTTTTACTAGTTTTTTAACTTTTCCTCATCACATGTATATGAGCTCCGCTCCGTCCTCCACCGCTCCCTCCCTCTCGCCCTCCCTCCCTCCTTTCTCCTCCAAAAGTGTAATTCAAAGTTGGAAGTGGGAGGGAAAAGTCGAATTGGAATTCGAACACTCAAGTTGTCGTTTTGCTGACAAGCAAATATGCATACAGAGCTCGAGTCCGTGAAACTACTTACTGCACACTTACGTACTCATTTTGACATTACGTTCCATTACATGTCTACAACACTATAGATTTTAGATTGGATACGAATGAAAAGAATAGCATTTGGGAGAGAGAAAAACTTACTTCTTCTCCTGAGTGCGAGAGAGGCAGAGAAAAATTTAAACAAGAGTTGTATGGCAAAAAAGTTGAAACTGTTGAGAGGGAGTTTTAGTTGAGATGGAGCGGAGGGAGAGAGAGAGACTTTTTTTTATTTTGAGAAGGGAAAAAAAATGCATATAATCTTTTCTAGTTCCAAGTTCCAGTCTTTTGTGTATTCAATTCTCTTTACTGAATTGTTCTCTCTTTCTTATGGTTCGGGCGTTGGAGGAAGTCACTTGCATCTCTCTCAATTAAGTGCCAAACATGTGACGATGAGAGGATGACTATATGAATAGGACGGGGACGAGGTAGACAAGAAATTGTCCTCATCAATTCTTTTCTTCTATTTCTTCCCCATTTCTCCCTGTGTACATCTCGTTCTCTCTCTTTCGAGTCTCTAGATTCTAGATCTTAGTAGAGATGCAAAGTGACTGTGGGACTGGGACTGGTGTATAGACTGTACAGACCTGACGGTAGACGGAAGCATGCATGTACATGTCTGTATATAGGCATAGCCTCACATTATTATTTTTCTTGTTGTTCACTTTTAGTTTATTATTCTTTACAATTTACACATTTTATTTCCTTTCCTTTCTGCGTGCCATGGATGTCGGTGTTGGTGCTGGTGCTGGTACTGGTACTGGAGCTGGGAGTCACTATCTCCTCCACTTTGTTCTCACTCCATCTGCCTATTTGAACTAGAATCGGAATCGGAATCGAAATTCGGGGATCCTATTTTTTCCCCGTCTTCAGACGACTTTATCTGATGGTCATATAAAGTCATGAATCTATTCTCTTCCAATTTTACTTTCACTTGGATAGATAGAGAAATAGAGACTTGAACTTTTTGTCCTTTTCCGACGACTCTGGATCTGGATCTGGTACTGGTTTGGGAAGTTATTTTATTTGGTGTTGGAATTGATAGGACTGGGATCGGGAGGGAGGGAGACGGTAGAAATCTTGTATGCTGAGTCGTATGGACTTTAGCAATTTTATTCCAGTTCTAATACTGAATTGCCTTATAGTTGTAGCCTGTAGACTTTAGGTAGATTGGATTGGAATTGAAATAATTTATTTGAGCCGGGTCCGTGGATGGCTTGGTTCTTGGTTTGGTTTGGTGTTTGGTTCAAAAGACTATTTAACACGAGTGAAATGGTCTCATTAACGCTCAATAGCTAAAAGTCTAAAAGAAGCTCCTCTTTTTTTAATTTTTTATAATATATCCATAGTCCATATTCTGTACTATTTAGTTGCTAGTGATATTGTAGAGAAGGCGTTTTTGTAGGGACTTGAAGCAAGTTTGGTTGTGGCCATAACCTATTCAGGATGGTGTAGGAATGTTGATCTCATTAAATTGTGCTATGTACCTACTGCTCTGTATTATCCGTACATATTGTATGTAAGATGTTGCACTGCTATAGAGAAGCCGACGGAAATATAACTTAGCTCCTTGTTTACTAGTTAGTGTCTTAGTGTTGCTTGTAAAACTTTTAAATAGACAAAATATTACCCTTTAAATATCTTTATAAGGGCATAAGGAGTCGAGTCCACGTGCCGCACACTTTTCATCTTCTCTAATAATAATGATAATAATATACAAAAGGCTTTTTTTCTGTAGGGAATATCACATACATGTGTAGGAGCCACTCATAATATATATACCTAATTATATTTGCCACTGTGGATCTATCTTTAATCTTGGTATCTGCATATAGCTTTTATTTACTGCCCAAGTTCAAAAATACTATGAGCTAGGAATAGCCCTCTAAAAATGGTGGCGCTGACGGACATGGAGACTTGGCAATAATACTTACTATAACTCTTATTTGAAATTAAACCTTCAATTATTGCATTTGGTACCATAACCGTAATCGTATTCGTAAAATTTTCGAAATTAAAGTCGAACGAATGATCTGAATATCAAGAATCAAGATTCCATTGAGATCCCAACTTAATGAATTATATTCGCAAAAACCCTCAGATACTATATAGCATCTTCTCTCTCAGTCAGTGTATTTTCTTTCCAATTTGGAATTTGAATGGGAAGTAGTGTGGAATGGAGAGTAATAGACGGATATATTATAGTGTGTTGAGATGGGAGTCGGAGGGATGTGCGAGTACGAACGAGGACGCGAGGACTAGAGAAAAAGAATGAAGGAATAAACAATGATAATGGTGGTGATAATGGATAGGACAAGGAGAGCGAGTCGTGATAGAATAGAAATTGATCTATGTATAGAGATCAGATAGGCAGGTACCTTGTTACTAAACGGTAACGGTAGTACTGCTGTAGTAATAGTTAACAGTGATTACTTTATTTCTGGTGGGTGGATTTTTCTATCGTTTTTTTTCTCTCTCAGCCGTCGTCTCCTGATATGTTTCATTTATTTGCATTTATTCCAGATGAGAAAGTCCTTTTAATACAATGGAGAAGCAGAAGATGCATATCAAGACCGTCACCGTCACCGTGCCGTACCGTACCGAGTTCGCGTCCGTGTGCAGATGGAAAAGGGAAAAGTAAAATCAAAATCATCAAGCGGTAGATAATAAAACTATAGGGACTTACAGTGTGGATGTTATTAGTGTTTACTTACTCCGTATGTAGTTAGATTGCCATGCCACGAAAGAAGTATAATACCTCCATGTGACTCGTCGTTGGTGACTTGTGTGTAAACGTATGGAGGAGAGGCCTATAAGCGAAAGCGAGGGAAAAAAAGGGTACGGGGAGGGAAGTTATCAGAGGAGCATTAATGAAGCGATGATTCCTTAATCTGCTTTTCCCGGTCAATTAAGTTTGGAAAAATATCCGAGAGTGTGACGTTATAACTTTTAATTCCATTATCCCAAATCAAAAGGGGGAAAAGCTACTTACAGTCTCCCTTATGTAGAGACCGTAGTCCGTAGTGCTGCTGGCCGTGACCGTGCTAGTATTAGTAGTAAAGGCAAGACCATAGGAACAGGACCAGGACCAGAGCGAGGCAAAAGACTTGGCATATGTACCTAGGTACACTTGACTCAAAATTTTCCAACCAAACAATTTTTATACTAGGTCCCTACCTACATGTATATATACTGGGATATTAATGTGTTTTAAAGGCATATTGCTAAATGGCTATGTGAATAGAGTTCTCTGATTTTTATGCATGTGAGAATAGACGAAGCTAAAGTACGATCATGGCCAATATTGAATTCGAACTCTATATGTGATTACTAATAGATATATATAGGCCCCTTGTTATGTGTGGCATAACACACGTCAGGATATAGACATATAGCTGCTTCCCTTGCACTTATCGTTAGTACTTATATTATTATTAGTTTTAGTAATGCTCAAGCAGTGAAGCAGCCGAGACAGCGAGAAAATATGGTCATGCTGGGTATCTGTGGAGTTTTCAGTTATTACTATTACAACTTTCAACCCAGCTCCGTCCTAATACTATAGTCAGTATCAATATCTGTATTCGTATTTGGTCCCTACTCACTACTTACTGGCGTACTGCTCGATTTAATAGGGATTTGTCTAGGTCCTGCATTCGTGCACAGAGACAACAACAGCAGACGCACACTGATTTTTGGTACATAATACATACTTGAAGTTGGATACATAAATAATACATATGATGATATTTATGAAATACACAGAGACAGACAGACCTTTCACATCTCGGAGAATCTCTCTCTCTCTCGCTCCGCAGATATGATGGCCACGGATCCCTCATCGCATCGTCGTCGTGATGATCGTAAGCCTAAGCCAGTGCAGCAGCTCCGTAAAGTCAACTTTGTTGGGAATAGACAAATCGGGTGGGAATCATAATCATAATCATCCTGTGAAGGCACAATGCGTGTCACTCAATGATTAAAAGTTGACATAATAGTTTCCTACGTACGAATGATTATTTACAAGCAATGTGTCCAAAATAAATAATAGCACGTGATCAGAGTATTTGACTTGTAAAAATCCTTTCTAGTAGCAGAGTCTAGACTGAATTCACTGGATGCGACGGGAGGGCTCTCACCAGTACCAGTACATACCAGCTTGTCCTTTTGGCGTTGTGCCTTTTTTCAAACTGAGCAAATAATAAAAGGTCGTGACCAGCCACCGTGAGCATGAGTATCCTAGCTATGGTCATGGCTTTCAAGTCTGTGGATTTGAGTTTTTGATTCGTAATAAATCATTTTTATGTTTTTAATTATTGTACGTATAAAAATGCAGAGATGCCCATTTGTAATTTTGCCACAAGCTTCCATAATCCACGCACTAGTAACTACGTACTGGGTGTGGCTTAATTGTATTTTTGTTTTGTTTGCACTGTACTATACAGTGACAGTATTAAGAAGGAAGAAAGCCCAAAAGTATGAGATCGTATTTAAAAAATTAATTGGATCCACCGTGCACTGTGCACGCCAGTACTATTGGCAAAGAAATTCGGACAGTATTATGGTGGCTTATACTTTTGGTGTGAAAGTCTAAACAAAAATCAACGTAAACGTAATCTCCATACTATGAGCTTATTAGTATAGAATTTACTAAGCCCCTACATATTGAATTAGAGTTGAAATTATATAATTTAAAATTGAGACTTGTGGCAACAGAACCCACTATCTACATATGTGACAAGCTATTAATAGGATTAAACTTTTAATATTTCCTGTGACACAAAAGATTTGATGATTTTTTATTCAAGAGTTGGAAGAGTGAAAGAACTTAACAGATTGCGTTTCCTCTGTTCTCATCCGTAACAACTTCCATTGATAGCCGCATTGCTTATATGTAATATTTTGTATTATCACAATACAAAACATAGATATAACCCTCATTATGAAATCAAACCGGAGGAAAAGGGGAAACCATTAAGCGTTTTTAAATTCAAACATGTGCGTTCAGTGCTCATACATAAGTGAGTTCTTGGCACCAAGTAGACATTTTTTTGCCAGTTTATGTGTAAAACGAATTATAAATTCGAATTTTAATAATTATTATGTGTATGCAGTAGCATATATTCAAAACAGTGCTATCTATATAGCTGACATATTATTATGTAGGAAATTGCAATAGTGTTACGTGTTACATTTTTGTGAAATTATTAATCTAATTGCATGCCTTATTACGACTTATAAATTCCTGTTAATTATTAAGAAATACGATTTTGAACTGTGCGCTGCCACTATGTCTGTATTATTCCAAGTTTCCTCAATGCTGAAGATACTAAATACTTATTTTACAGATTCGACGCCTTCAAATCCGACATGAACATGAATGTAATGTGTGCATTAGCCCAATATATACAGAGAGCTTCATTTTCATTTTTATTCACTTGCATTTATCACATGACGTGGACAGAGCTATGTTTACACAAATGACGGTTTGGTTTCACACTATCCAACTTACGGGCCAAATGTTAAATGTTAATGTGACGGCTTATCTTAATTATGAGTTTCTGTTTCGTCTCAGATTTCTTTCTTATGACAACCACCCTTCTTCTCCATTTCTTCATTGAATCCCCAATTTTCTGTTTTTTCTTCAGGCTCAGTACACAGTTTTCCTGTACTTGTATATTATGCACCTACTTTAACTCCACTGTCATGAGGCTCGAATAGAATTGGTGGCATTGGCAGTGGTAAGTTTTTGGATAGGAAATGGAAACACGGTATTATTTAAACAGTTTAAAAGAACGCATCTACCGTATATTTCATAATAGTATACGCCAAGAGTACTACTCAGATTGAAATATCTTAGCCCCGCGCACTATAAAAGACCCGTACACTAAATATATTTTACTAAATTGTAACCTAAATGATGCCCACCCAGTCGTTTTAATTTTGAACGTCAACCATATCGTCTGTGACGAACCAAAATGACCCATTTCCATTTTTAGCTAAAAACAATCTGTACTATCTACAAAAATATTGAAATGTCTTGAAAGCATTTAAATACAACATTTTGCACTTTTCAAAAATATGTAAATACAACATTTTACGCATTTAGAAAACATTTAAATAGAACATTTTACACTTCAAAAATATGTAAATACAACATTTTAAACTTTTCAAAAACTAATTAACATTTGACGCACTTTTTTCATGTTGTTTTTATGACATACCTCATTTTGATTCGAGCTTAAATTGGGAATGGGTCATTTTGGTTCTTCACAGACAATATGATTTTTCGTTCCCCTTTATTACTGATGTTGGACCTTCCAAACAAATAACTTTACTGATCGTAACGAGATTATACTAATATTATATATGTATACATGTCTACAAGTACCTGGAACAGTGTCTGCTATAATTATAGAACATAGTACAGCACATAAATATTACTGATTGAAATACGTGTGTCGTGGACGTGTGATTGTTATTATACATTTGAATATTGTTTGTATTATTATTTAAATGAGCTAAATGTGTAGAGTTGGACATTCAGAATAAAAATAAACAGTTCCACTCCATTTTTAAAGATATTCCATAGGTTACGGTCATAAGATCATTTCTACATACATCCTTCCAATTTTATGTTCATATTTGTCTCTGTCATAAAAATAAAATCCTCCATTTTTTATAATAACATTGTCTGATTGGCATGCAATGTCAGATGTTTTCATATCATGAAATAAATAGCAATGCAATTTATGGTGTTAGTTTGGTACAATATTATTATTATGAGCATACGAAGAAATTAAAATGTGTAAAGGATGGAAAACATTTTGATTTTGACAAGTTGCATCTATATAGTTTCAAAGGTTCCAAGTCAACCATTAACCACATTGGAAATATTGAAATGATGTATCTTCTGTAATCTTGTAATTTTGTTACATTATACGCATTGCTCCCAAGCCATGTCAATAAAAGCCACATGATGACTACAGATATATTATATTTGGGCTGAGGTTGGTCGCTATAGTGATCTGGTTCTGGTCCTGGTGAAGCAATTAGTACGGAAAAAGGATTGGTTTTTGATTTTTACTTTTAGGATGTAATATATTTTTGTGTGAACTTTGAAGTTGCAAACTTTTTGACTTTGAGAAGTTTGTAGAGAAATTAATGAAAATTTCAAGATAAGGCGCATCACAACACTCCCTCACTTTCACTCTATGTGGATGAGCTATTCACAAAAATACATAAATAGATTCCATATTGAACTTCCATTCTTTACAGTCAGTCCCACTATCCTTAGATAATACTCAAACTCCATTTACTCTTAAAACATTGAAGACACCGGACTTGAGATAGGACGACGCAACTACACAACTACCACCGTTCCTCTCTCTCTCTCTCTCTCTCTCTCTCTCCCTGTTGCATTATTGGATTGGGAATTTTGAAGCAGAGCAGAACAAAGTCATAAACCATGTATGTATCTACATCTCTCTGATATTTTGGCTGTGGAAAGGAAGATAGTGTACTGGCGATGTACTATGTATAATATGTCATGTAATGTTGTAAAAGTTTTTTTTTGTCTCTCTATGTGTGTGTGCTCATCTGACGAGATTAAAAAGGCAATATGCTTAATTTAACCTAGCAAAACACCCAACATAAAAAAACTCCAGTCATGATGGGGACCACCAATTTAAATAAACAGTGGGCTAAAGTCCATGTAAAAATCTATCATCCAATTCCTATAATCCAAATGCCAAACGCCAAAGTTAGTGTAAGTTGCAGAGAGAGAGAGTGTGTGTAATTCTGTACTAATTTAGTTGATCCTCTAGAAGAACGTTGCTTTTTCGTGTTGTAGAGTTTTTCTTGAACTGTTTCTTAATTTATTTCCCTCCTGATTTTAAATTGAAATTTCGACAATTTAAACATAAAAAAACCACCATCACAGCAAATATCCTCAATGTAAGTTCCAGTTGAAAGTTTGCAATGTGTTTCTTCAAGATACAATATTAAAGTTTTAGACAGCATTCTTCATAAGAAAGTTCAAATCAATATAATAATACCCACACACAAAAAAACTAAGAAAAAATCTTCCCACGATTTCTCACCGATCCGAGTGCGAGTTCGTTCAGTACATTAATATACCTGTGTTTAGAAGGTATGTATCTGTTCTGATGTTGACATGCTGACGGCATTTGTGTGACTCTCACTCACTGCTGCTGCTGCTGCTGCTGGACCATGGCTAAATGGCAAGAGTAAATGTTTAGGTGACAACTGTCCAGAAATGGTTAACAATATAAAACTACCAAATAAAAAGGACATTTGTATATTTTACCGTTGATTGAGTCGAACCACGATAATAGGAAGCATTACGTATTATTAGAGAACAGAGTAATATATACCTAATCGGCATTCTGAACAATAACAATGAACTTTCAATAAAAGTGAGCAGTGATATTTTTTTTCTGTCTATCTTTTTCTCACTCTCTCTCTCTCTTGAACAGAACAGCAACAGTTTTTTTTTCGTTCCCCTCCAAGAAAAAAAATAAGGATGACTGTTTTGTACTGTCCCTATGTGTTGTAACTACTAAATACTAACTAAAGGGACACGGAATTGAAGTGAAGTGAAGAGAACCAAGTGCATCGAATCGGTTTCTTTGGCTAATTCAGCGTGACCGTGACAGTTTTATGCAGTTTATTTGGTTCTAACACTCTGGATATAGTCCTACTCTGTTCTCATTCTGGAGGATAATAATGGATAACTAGGAAAAACGACTCCGACGATGATAGTTGAATGGACACATATGACATCAAATGGAATGAATTCAAGAACAAGAAATTCCGCCACGGAGAGAGCGAGAGAGACGCAGAGATAATAAGTTGGTAGATAAGTACCTAGGTACAGTGCGTACATGTGTCATAATAATAATAATACACTTCTAACTTTATGCACTCCTCATATGAGTCTCTCTATATACTCTATATCCGGGTGTATGTGGACATATACATATAGAAATATAGTTGAGCAGTTTGTTAAGTATGGGAAATCATGTGCAAGAGTTGGCATTTGGAAGTTGATAGGATCTGATTTTGATAGTTGATCTCCACTTTAGTCCTCTACACCTTCCACTACTCCGCACACACATACAGATAAATCCAAATCCAATCAGTATGTTGGAGTATGTAGCCAGGACGACGTGTGTGTGTGTTTCTGTGTGTCTTCTTCTCTGTGTTGACTGCTGACGTCGACATTTCTTGTAAATGGAAACTGGATACGGGATAAGTCATCTTATGCACACGTCGTACATATCCTGATCCCTTCACCTTACTCTTACATGTATGTCCTTAACTATTGATCGGATATATCGGGATATATCAAGTACAAACTACAACAACTACTTACCTCCACTTGTCTCCTTTTTTTTCTTCTTCTTCTTCATAATAAAGTCTAAGTTAAAGTTAAGGATTCAAAGATCAAGATTTTACAGGATAAAAAGATTGTATAGACTTCGACTGCGAGTGAGAGAGAGAGAGAGACCTTCTTCATTTTGTGTTGGGGAAGAATTAAGAAGGATACGAGAAAGGGACTTGAAGAAGGACGAAGACGACGACAACAATGATACCATCCTTTCGAGAGGTTCTTTACGAGGCCGACTTTTCATCTCCATCACCAGTCATACCTTTTGATCACCTTTGGTCAAATGATCTCGAATCGAATCACAAATCTTTAAATCCTATCTCACCCTCCACCAGAATCAGTACCAGTGCCAGTACCAGTGCTAGTGTCAGTGCCGGTGCCAGTACCAGTACCACCACCGGCAGTCGAGTCAGCACCAACGTTCCCAGCACCAATCCCAATGTCAGCCCCAGTACCAGTACCAGTACCAGTACCAGTACCAGAACCAGTGCTACTCTCAATAATACTAGTACCATTCATCCCTCCTCCGCCAGCAGTTTGTATGGGTAAACCGACGCAAAATCATTTATCTGCCTCTCAAAAATTTAAACCGACGACTCACCTATAAATTTTAGTGTATCTGTCAAAGTTGAAATTGAAATTGACATTGAGATTTTATATTAAATCCAATCATGTGAGAGGCCATGGGCACATGGGTTCTGTAGGGGAAGGTACATATTTATAGTATTTAGAGAGAGAGAGAATATATTGTATTATATTTTATAGATTTTGTGGTAGTTAACAAGTTGGTTGGTCTACGTCTTGGCTCTTGGCCTTATTAGCTTCAGCTTGAAGGGTTTTTATCAGAGTACATAAACCTAATTCATGCTTTACAGACCTGGACTTTCATTATCCTCAGTCCTATGATCCCATCATGTAACAACAACAATCACAACAACATACTTAATAATATTATTAATATTACTACATTTCTATGGGAAGTATTTTCATTTCTTTTTATTCAGTTATTTACTCCGTCTAGATTCTACTATGCAATAGTTAGGATGAAGCCGTATCGCGGTCGTGAGTTTTTATTCGAGAGGAGATCATTGCATGTGTGCATTCAACATTATATTATTGTGATGAGCCCTGAGTCTCTGAGTCTGACTCTGACATGATGTGTCCTATAGCATATTTGTGGACTGTGTGTGTAGTATGTAGTCGGAGTCGGGATAAGGCAAGGTAGTAGTAGTAGTAGTAGTAACATTAAGTCCACAGTAATAAATCTGTAACTGCTCAAATTGTGAATGTTGCTGGAGGTATTTAGAGCTGGGCTTTTTATAGATACGCATATAGTCACAGTAGAGGTAAAGGGAGTTAGAAAAAGAATACATGAATAATATGCAGCACACTACCTGACGCTACACGTCCCACTGGCATCCAATATCATCATTAATATTATTATTAAGTGGTACACGGCTCTCAGCTTTCGATCTCTGAACTCTAAACTCACCCTTCCTTATAGCCCCTCCAAAAGTGTTACCTTCTTTCATCATTTTTCATTCTTTTTCTTCCTCTTTCTCCGTCTCCGTCTCCCACCATTAGTCATCTCTTCAAATTTCCTACGCATTCTTACGTCTCTATGTAGGTAGGTACGAGCCTTGTGTAGTTTCCATTATGTTTCTATAAAATTATTATAGAATATTTTATGCTCTCTGCTATACGCTTTATGTCAGTCTGTATTTATTATTTTCTGAATCCAAAGAGTTCACTCTTGACTTGATATTACCACTATTTCCACTTCTACTACTACTACTACTGATCTGTGATGTGGTGAGGTAAATAGCTCCCTTTTAGATTGCGTGGAAATGAAATCATGGTGCGAGTGCGGTAAGAGCAGTAAGTTGTAGTAATAACTGTTTACTGAACATCTCCGGCCAGAAATTTAGGTAAATTTTTTGAGGAATGTTCCTACATGGAAATAATTAATGTTGTTGGATCTGGATTTTAAAAGTAGAATACATCAATATTTGTAAAAACAGAGTCACCTACATATTTATGATAATGAGAGAGCCCTGCCTTTTAAAAGGTAGCTACTACTGCCACCGGTTCCCCATAATAATGACAATGCGATGAACTAGCTGTACTATAGCTCCGGCAGTGCAGTAGTACCAACAGTCAGAAGCTCTACAAGCCAGGTGGCTTGTTTTTGTTTGAATAACAGTAAAGAAAGAAGTGTATTTTTGAAGTAAACCATGAGAGTGCTTTCAATTAATTTCGAATACTCAGTCAAAAGTGCTTGGGTTACTCTACTACTGAATTAATTACGGGATGCCAGGTGACTGAATTAAAGGCAAATCGTCAAAATGCTAATTAATAAACCAGGAAAGGAGAGTTGAATGAAATGGAGGAGCATATTATATATTAGAACCGGAACTCCGGCGTTCTAGATACATAGAGCGATGAAACCTTTTAGAGTATTATTGTGTGTTATTGTGAAGCCAATTCTGAATTTGTATATTAACGCTTTTAATTTTAATTGAGTGTAATTTATTCAGCGCCCATATGTGTATAGTCATTTAAATAGTATTAATTAAGATTAATCAAAGGCATAACTACCTACCTACCTATTTACATTGGCTATGTGTTTTGTGTATACATGGTTGTGAATACATAGCCCTATGTTACTTCGTCTCGTAATAAGCCCATGCATTACAATGCTCCCACTTCCCTCACACTTGAGCTGTCCGTCCTATTTTGCAAGGGAAGGGAAGTACAACATACATACATAATACTAACTAGTAAAATAACATCTGGCCATCCGCATCGACATCGAAATGGGCATCGTAGGTGGTAAGGCGGTAGTATGCGAAATACCTACCGTATATTCTATAATAGTACGCCCGACCATATTTTTCAAACCGAGACCTAACAGTCCCGCGTAATATGTATAACAGACCCACACACTGTAGTGACTTTTAACTTAATTTATTGCTCGCGTTAGGCGTGTCTATCGTAACTATTGAACGTCTAATCATTTTTGTCGCAGGTCAGAGATTCGCTTACAGTTGCCCACCAAAGTTTTAAAAAATTAATTTTTGATCCTACAATTTGTATCCGATTGTCAAAAGGCTTTGTCGTCATCTCTAAACCAATGTTTAAAAAGCAATTTCTAGATTTCCAAAACTTCGAGAAGTTTCATTTTTTTCCAAAAAATTACAAGAGAAACAGTTTTTAGGAGGCCTGTAAATATATGAGTACCCAAACACGTATTATAACAGCCCAGCGCACTATTTCAGACCCGCGCATTATTCTACAATACGCGGTAGCTCCACTAATGGAAATCCTTAATCACTGGCAAATCCATAGCCGGATGTGACTCAAGTTAAATGTGAATTCAAGGTGTAGAGGAATAGCCAGGGAAAAAGGATGGCATGAGGCATGCATAAATCTTCTAATTGTTTACCCACTGCTCACTCTAACATGATTGTGATTAAATAATTCAAGTCATATATGTGAATAATGAACGCTCTCAATTGTATTAATTATTCCCATAATTATAATTGTAATTAATAATTGATTGTACTGTAGTTTAATAAGACTAAATTGAGAAATCATGATTAAAATAATTATTATATGAGGAAGTAATTTCAAGGATGAATTAAATCGTGAGTTTGAGTATACGTACTAAATTTAAGTACCCCAGTCTCATCACTATAGCTGACCAGCATATAGCACCACCACTAGCTGTAGTACGTTTTAATTTTACGTACCTACCATTTAAAAAAAAACTAAAATGAAAAATAATGGCAATTTATTTTTGTTGTATGTTTATTGTATTTATTAGACTTTCTGGGAATTTTACTCCGGTTCATCAACAAAGTCAGAGTCACTTTGACTTTGTTCCGAGCAGCCACAGTCATCATCATCATCACCATCACCATAGTAGTCATCATCTTAGTCACTCGTCCTCCATTATCACGTCACCCCATGTGGCGCAGTTGACATCCTTCTGCTCGCCCTTTTCCCCTGATTTCCTCTGTAGTCTTCCAAAGGTATGTTCTTACAGATGATATTTTTTTGTAATGGCGTACTGCATTTATTTGGCCGAGGGCATTAACTCTTGCGCGATTACTTTTAGGATTTTGTAATAATTAATTGCGTATACTATTTTTTTTAATAATAGTTTTATTTTATACATGCGTGGGCTGTTAGCTTTTACATGTCTAGTTCATATTTCGTATTAATCGTATTGTACGTATAGGTATAGGTAGTACCTATTTAATTCTCTATATAGTGGTAGTAATGGCGCCCATATATGTACGAGTACACCCACAATTATTATTGGGCTGAGTAAAAGAGAGAAAATAAGTCATTAATTAGTTTTCTTCCCGTTTATAAATCATAGTTAGATATTTACGAGTAAATTTGACTTTAATGAAAATGCCTACACACACACACACACACACACACACTGACATTACAAAGCGCGGTACACACTGCACTGTTGTGTTGCGACTAAGCAAGGATATTTCCCCCATTGGATTGCACAATAATATTTTCCCTAAGCTAAATTTAATTAGCACATTATTACATTATCTAAATACTATCTGAGACAATGGAAAAGATTAGAATCTCGTCTCTACCCATATAATGGCCACCACTGTGCATGTGCATAACTGTAAATTAGAGTTTGAAGTTGTAGTTGTAAAGCTGTATAAATATTACATAGTAGGTGGCAAATACTCTGGCGCAGACATAAAAACTTAGCATATAGCTCTATATGAATGTTCTTAACAATTAAATGTCCCTAATAGCTCCCCCATTCCTACATTTTCTTCCCTCCTTTGGTGTATTAATTTTACTTTATAGTTGATGTTGATAGTATTTACTTGTGCACACCATGTATTTATTCTTATTTATACACCTATAACCGTAACTATTACTATTATCGTTCCGTATCATAGCCTATAGTCGTTACTTGTGGTATATAAAGTTAATACCATATAGCTATATAGTTACTCCTACTATATAGTCTATCATCGAATGAAGTTGCCCATTTAATAGCCGCTCCACCTCTTGAGCATATAGCACTCTTATAGACAATGAAAAATATGTATAAATGTTAGCCAAGCATTAAATGCAGAGGCTAATAAAAATTAGAAATGTAATAATTTCATCGTACAGCAGCTTTTACCATTTACTACAGCGACCGCTACCTACGTACAAAACTTTCTCATGAGAGACCAAACAAAATTACTTTTGACGTAGTTACATTGTGCTCAAAGTTGTAAGTTGTACTGGTAGTTGTATAACTATATACACTGGTATATAGCGTTACACTTCACGTGATTTCCATTAATTCCATTTAGACGCTTACATATTATAGAAAAGCACTTAGCACATTTATATACTCAAGCAAAAGTTTAATTTCTCACAAGAAAAGTGGAGCCATTTCAGGGAATTGTTCTATTGTTCCTAATTCCTACACTATATATCTGTCTGTATTTCTCCTACTACTACATACAATCACAATTATTGAAATACATAAGTGTGTAATTTGGTTTCCTCTCATTGTTTTTGTTTTACTAATAAAAGGTCCTGTGGAGACGGATTTTTTTCAAATAATTTTCCAGGAATTTGCATGGTTTTTAAGCTGGAGGACTGCAGTACTGCAGTTGCAATTAAGTAGTATATGCTATGCAGTTGAGCACATTCAAGCATATTGCCAGAATTATGAAAGGCAATTCTCTGAAGGTGCATAATATGTACGTCCTTTGTTTGGGCGTAAATTGCCGGGGGAACTATGTTCCTACTTACCATATAGTATAGCATGGTATTTATCAGTTTCAGGGTATCACAGAAAGAAACTCTCCAGAAAAGATTTCTTATTCCTTGTTGGCTTTCGCATACAAATTTGACGTGAGGATGGGATGGGTTGATGAGTAAATGAGAAGGAAAGTTTGAGATAGCAAAATTTAAAATGATTTCCCCTTCCGATTGGTCAGTAATTGGACTCATTACATAAGAAGCTCTCTCTATTGATTATTCATTCCAGTCAGCGTATAATTATTGTTAAATTCACTCTCGGAACAATTTGGTATTTTCTAATGACTCCCTCACTCTCCAAGTAGTCTGCCTACTTTCCACTTGACTACCAACTACTTTCCTGTCACTCGTATCCCTATTCTTGGCTCTGGCTCTGGCTCTGGCAATCCTCAAACTATGTATGTATGTAGTAGTAAGTAACCTATACCTACTTGATTAGGTGATTGTCTCTCATTTCTTGGATTGGGCTCTGCTTCCATGCTTGTGTGGAGGGAATTCGTTCATTTTGTACAAAATTACAAAACTTCTCCATTACTCCATCAATCAATAGATGCTAATTTAGTGGAAAGTATTGAAATAACACACGAATATGACTAACTACTACTGCTTTAGCATTTAGGAATGCCGAATGGGACATAATATGGCATATCACAAGTTATATCTGTAGTCTCTATACTCTATAGGGATATAACTCCTAGCACAAAATAATACAACACATTAAGAAACTTATACTCACAGCTCAGAGTTTTTCCAGGATATAATTATGCAAATTAAACACGGTTTGAATTAACTTGGACGGACTGGATTGCACAGCTACAGTGGAGAGTGTAGATAATAAGTATAGTTTAACGTCATGTAAAATTTAATACGGGCTAGTACATAATATCCGCACTGTAATTCCCATTCAGGCCTTTCAGGCAGGCCTGGCTCTGCTGTGTGGTATAGGTAGGTAGGTAAACCTACTACAGTATTGCATGCCGTTCAATGATCCATGCCGATATGATATGGCTGTATAATATACGTAAATTCTACCGTCGACCGTCATGCACCACCGCTTAATTCGTATTCGTGAAATCCGTAAAGGAAAATAACAAAGTATATTAGTGTTGGCAAAATTAAACTACAACTCCAAGTTACAGAGACAAGGAATTACACAGTGATCCAGAATGGTGGTAGTGGTGGTGGTGGCTTTAAAACTAGACTCTCCAATTTTAGTCTATTCACATCCACTTATTGCGTGTTAAATTAATAAGTTGGCTCATTTCCTATACGATTTAGCACTGCACCCTATTTGAATTTTGCAGTCCTGTACCAAATCCAGAACTAACTAGTAAGAGTTCTCTCTCGCAAAACATGACAAAGGCTTCCAACATGCTTACTCAACTCCACCCAAGACAAAGGGATAATGAGCTATCAATTAGTTCTTGTTATTTGGCTTTGGCTCTCGCTCAATTTTGAACTCAAATTCGAGACTATTATATATAGAGGAGATCTGATTAATGAATTATGTACATGACTGTAAGGTTTGCAATGCATTGCGGGAATTTATATAGAACCCGAGAATCTAGAACTAAGCACATTTTTGAAAGCTTTAAGCTTTTAGTGTGTAAATATTTTCTCTTCAAACTTTAAAACTTGACGAGTGTGTAAAATAGAAGCATTGGGGGATTTTACATGTTATGTACAGCTGTATATATATATAATTATTTTGATGTTAAAAAGCCTATAATTTCATTTCCATAATTTATAATTCTTGTCCCCCTATATATATATATAGTTGTCATTGATACTGGTGTTGGCATTTTATATTGGAAGCTACATCACTATATTCGGTTATAGTTTTATTTATGTGAATATCCAAGTTTTCCAAGGACTCTCTCTATAGGGACATTATTAGGGGAAAAAATTCAAATGTGAAATAGTTTAAACGTGTAAATATCTGCTTAAATAAATTATACGTTCTCCTTTAAAGTTGCGTGCTTCTTATACTTCTTTTTCACCTGCTTAGTTGGCGGAATTTAATTCGCACACTTTGTATCAATAATATCGATCAGGACAAGAGAAATAAAGTATTTATTATATGTATATGCTTCTGTGATGAATAGCAACTATTTTCCATGTTTAAAAACACAATGTCCAACAATTTAAAATGTACCTTAACTTTTAGTTTTATTTTAATCATAAATTGTACAGCTCTACTTACTTACGAGGGAAGGGCTCAATGTGATCACGCCGAATCGGTCCCATATATTTTTTTCTGAAAATAGCTGGTGAAAAAATCTAGATTTGCTTAAGAACATGATGCCAATGGGCATTTTGACTCGCTGAGTGGGATTTTTGAAAGTATAAATTAGCTAATGGTAATTAAACGGGCGCCGTATTTAGTTGACCAGAATATGATTTTTTAATTCTGTAGCACCCCTTAGCTCAGGGGTCGGCACTAATTTTTTAACGCGTGCGAATTTCGATTTTTGAAGACAGGTCGCGTGCGACCTGTAATTTATCATTTTTAAACCTTGTTAATTTCAGTAAATTAAGTGCCTATCACGTAACTATGTATAATCGCAACAATTTACGTTTAACAAGTCAGATTGTTAGATGCTGGAAATTTATTTTTTAATGTTTTTAATTTTAGTTGATTAAGTAGGTACCTATCTTGAAACAACAGTCACAAAAACTTACGTTCAATTTGATGCTCGACATTGCATTGCATCTGCAATTCTTTCAAAATCGGGAGTATAATTAGTTACTGCTAATCTCAGGCAATCGTCAAGATGCGTAAAGATGCAAATAATGTGCTGGCAGCTACAACAAGACTTTCCTGAATCATTCCCTCATCCTTAAATTATTTTTGTTTGTTTACCAATGACATTGCAACCTTAAAGAAATGCAATAGTAGCTTATTTTGATTTTGTTTTTTAAAATAGTACTGCTAAGTAATATAGGCTGATTTTAACTCTAACACTCGATTTTTACAAAGTAGTGAATCTTTTAGATAGAGTTGATCGTATGTTTTGTGCCCTGTACTGTAATGTCACTCGCAGCATGATTTTCTTAGACTTACAGAAACTTTAAAAATGAGACAGATGCAATTGTCTTTACTAAATGTAAAAACAGCATTCTTCCTACTCTAAATGAAAATTAAACGTAGTTTGTTTCTTTGGTTCTGGTTTGGAAATTAATAAGACAATAAATAAAAACTTTTACTTAAACACGATCAATTTAGGAGTCAGAAACTTATTTTGTTATGTAAATCTTTTGAAATGAGACAGCATGGTGGACTGAGACACGAATTAGAAAACAACGTTGCATGGTGGTATGCACATAAAAGCTGTAATTGTAAAAACAGCATTGATAAATACATTTTATGATTGGCAACGTCTGCTTCTGGCAAACGCGACTGCAATGATGATCGTACTTTATTTCAAATCAAAGTGCTGGTGCCATTTACTAAGTGCTCAAGGGTATGATTGTTGCCTGCTGCACATATTTTTTAGCAAATCTTGCCTTAATTTCTTAATTAGCAAAATTTTGTCATTCAAGCAATTTTACTATTTTATATAGTATGAATTTACGAAAAATTGTAGTTTATCGCGTGCTACTAAAAATCCCGCCGCGTGCGACTCGTCGCACGCGTGTGACCTAGTGCCGACCCCTGTAGCTCCTACAATTTCCGTCCGATTTATTAAAAAAGTGTAGTTTTGTATTTTCTAAAACATTATCTATAAAGTAATTTCTGCATGGGTTTTTGAAAATTCAAAAAAATTAATTTTTTTCAGAAAATGAGGTATTTTTTTCGGTTTCCTTGTAAATTCTTATTACCCAGGGCCGAAACAAATGCCTCATTTTCTGAAAAAAAATATTTTTTTTTGAATTTTCAAAAACCAAGAAATCACTTTGTAGATAATGTTTCGAGAAATACAAAACTACACTTTTTTAATGAATCGGACGGAAATTGTAGGAGCTACGGGGTGCTACAGAATTAAAAAATCATTTTCTGGTCAACTAAATATGGCGCCCGTTTAGTTACCATTAGCTAATTTATACTTTCAAAAATCCCACTTAGCGAGTCAAAATGCCCATTGGCATCATGTTCTTAAGCAAATCTAGTTTTTTTCACATGCTCTTTTCAGAAAAAAATATATGGGACCGATTTGGCGTGATCACCTTGAGCCCTTCCCTCGTTAGTATAATAGGACTTGATATTGACTGTGTTTTTCCAATAATTTCGATTTTCTTTTCTATTGTGTATACGCAAAGACTTTTAAAGATTTCTAAGCGTAAGAAACAAAACGTGCTCGCATTTCCCCTGTACTTCCATTAAAATACTATTACTATCATCGAGTCTCATCACCTCGTTTGTCAATGTTACCCGCACGGAGCGGAAAGATGGTCACAATCACGGTATACCGTGTTGGATATTGGCATTGGATTGGAAGGTATAACTATATTATGAAGATTGTTTTGGCAAAAATGGTCAAGTCCTTCAAAGCAAATTTTACAGGAACAACGAATAACGAATAAAAGGTAACAGGTTTATTTTTTTGAACTCAATTTTTGTCTACAGCTACTGCGTAGCTAAGGAAGCGCGTTAATTATTACATGCAGTTTCATAAATCTAGATTGACTGGAATCTTTTAGAAAATTCTCAAAAATTTAAATTTGTGGACTTAACACGTTTTTCGAAAACAATCAATAACTTAACATGGAGTAAAAAGGATGTGGGATGAAATTTTAATCGTATTGAGTGAAATAAAACTTTGTATTGTAACGTTTTCTTGAGCACGTTTTTACGCACGTGAATTTTCTTCTACAAACTGCGAAAACACTCAAAAACGAAAGTTAAATCAGAAATACACATTTTCGTTGGACTTACCCAATTTTGCAAAACATGAAATTTTGGTTATTTTAAAAAATTGCTTTGATTGAACTTTGACCTTTACGATTCAATACAGTAGCGCATATACCTAGTGAAATAGTATGTACACGTAACGCAAATAATCACATTTTTGAAAAGAATGGACTTGACCCGTTTTGCCAAACAACTCTTCATATGTACAACCATCGCCCTATGTATGTATATATAGTTACCGTATTTCTTCGATTAACTTCCCTGGGGAGTAGCTTCAAAGTTTTCCAGTATAGACCCGGGAGTTATTTTTAAAATGCTAGTTTAACCAAGCAAAATAATAAACAAGTCGCATGTAGACCCCGAATTGTTAGAGACCCTGCGGAGCTACTTCAAACTTAGCCATAGAGCCGGGAGGTATTAGAAAAAATACGGTACTTTATTTAGGAATGAAATTTAGCAATGTAAAGTATCGGTGTCTGTATCTGTATCTGTAATGGGAGAGCATCTAACTTCTTCTTTGACTTACTATATGGGGGAATGGGCAATGGGAATACCAATTTCAATGAATTCACTACACGGGGTCATTAATTCACCTATATAGTATAGCTGCCGGACTATACTGACAGTATACAGGTATACAGTTAGTTACCCCATGCATATAATATGTAAGTCACTTCGGACTCGTAACTCGTAGGTACTTTGAATCGAAGTTCTTATACTCTGATTTGATAATTGAATTTGAAGGCGCGTATTTCTTTAAGCGAGAAAGAAAATAAGGAGAAAACTCAATTGAGTTCCTACTCTTTAATTTACAATAATGAAATAAACCAATGCCAATAAAATTCAACTCAATTTCCTATTTCAAACTTTGATTATTTTCTAGAACTCCCGAATTGTATAGAATCTTTTGGACGTTTCGGTTCCATGCTGTTGGTTGGTATATGTAGATATGGGAGTGGGACGGAGACAATAAAATTAAATGAAGAAGTGAAACAAAACTGAAATGGAGTTGTGTGTGAAGTGTGGAATCAGTTTAATTTCCTGTCCCATCCCCCCATTTCATTATCATAAATGAAAACGATATTGTCTCCTAAATTAGTACCCAATGTATTTTACTTTGATTTTATTTTTGAGTATCATATATATATAGTATTTCCATGCTTGACAGGATTGTTGGGGTGGGAATGGACATGGTATAGGAATGAGAGAGTTGGTGCAAACATGACAAAGGGAAAGATAGCAAGTAATATAGATGAAATTATGAGGAATTAATGAGGAAAATAGTTATTTGATTGTATACAGAACTGGAGAGCAATTATATTTTGATTTTAACAACGGGAGAGCAAAGACACCAACTTTAATGTATGTAGAAACTGTATCTAAGGCGGAACCGAGTGCAGATAATGAGAGAAGTATAGACAGAATGATTACATCTGTTCTGTCTTCCAGTCGTTTACAATAATTATTATTATGCTTTATTTCAATATATATTATCTATGTTTACTGTGTAGTTTACTTCTCGTTTTCTTAGATATTTGTCGCTGTTGAAGTGTAATTAAGAGCAATTCGATTCGAGTAATGCATTTTGCACTTTTGGAAATTACGTAATTAGAACGTTTTGAACTTTTCAAAAATACGTAATGAGAGCATTTTTGCAATTTTAAAAAATACGTAATTAGAACATTTTGAACTTTTCAAAAATACTTAATTACAATATTTTGCACTTTTCAAAAATACGTAATTAGAGCATTTTTGCAATTTTCAAAGATAAGTAATTAGAATATTTTGCACTTTTCAAAAATACGTAATTAGAACATTTTGCACTTTTCAAAAATACGTAATTAGAACATTTTGCACTTTTCAAAAATACATAATTAGAACATTTTGTACTTACAAAAATACATAATTAGAACCTTTTTCACTTGCAAAAATGCATAATTAGAACATTTTGCATTTAAAAAAAACGTAATGAGACGTTTTTTCACTCTTTGTATTTATAAATATATTATGAATAGAACATTTTGCACTTCAAAAAAATTCATTAATATTGGAAATCCTTACAGTGGCATTGTTTGGGCGTCTGGTCAGTTTTTTAAAAATATTATTATTGTTTTATTCAGCTTTTACCAATTTCAGTGCACATAACAGTTAACACAGGGTTGTGACACTAACTATGAAAATAATACATCCCAAAATAATACGATAGAAAAATTCGAATTACAAACTTTGCTTAAAAATATTTATATACGTTTTAAGTAGTTATAGTCAGTTAATTGAATCATGAGTACCAACATTTAAACAGTTGAGCAAGAAAAAAAGCAGATATTGCTACTTTCGTAACATTACACATAATTATTGACAATATAGAAGATGATAGTCTTTTTCATCCAATATTTCCTGTTCAGATTCTTAGAGATTCTGATGAAGGTGGAAGTCAATTGAGGACGTAGAACTTTGACATTATTTAATCAATATCTATAATTGTAATGGAGCTTGTCTTCACGTTGCATATTATTTCCCTACAAAAGATTCTACTAAAATATCAGTTCTAACGATTCCTCGTTCGCTGGCACTGGGACTGGGAGACACCATGTATCCCATTGTCATACTCATTTGTGCATTAATCAATTTGTTTTTCAAACACTTTACACCGTCCATTCTAAATTCCATTCCATAATTATATTCCTTTCAACCCATCTTTACATATACTTACTATGTACATAATTGTTAATAAAAATAAAAATCACAATATACCTATATACCTATATAGAAATCTTCATACTATGGTAAAGTCATATAGAAATAGCTAATATAATCTTGTACATACATCGAGATCCGAGATAAGCACTCATGTCCTACCCTATAGGCCATGTACTTCTCGCTATCCCTATCATCTGCAGAAAACAAAAGGCTGAACACAAGAACAACAAATTGAAAATTATCACTCTTGAGATCAATAGTGAGCAAGCAAATGTTCATGTTGTTCGCATTCTCGTCAAACAAGAAATGGGAGAAGATAGCACGATGACAGGTTGTAATGTTGAGTGTGTAATTTTGTAATTTGATAATTTAGTCTCAAATAAACTCGTACATTCTGAGCGACACATTTTTATCCCCACCAAAGAGACCACCGACTCTATGCAATCCAAATGTAGCAGAAGGAAAAGCAAATATTTGTATTTTTTTTAAAGGAGAAGAAAACAAAAAAGCTATTAATGCGAGACAACAAGAGAGCCATTTAAAATTTTGCAAATGCTCACCGGCGCCGTCTGTCACCCGTTCATCTTGACTTACGACGTCATCTCACTCCTCATCCCATGTGTGGATGTGGAGTGGAGCTAAAACTATTTGTACACATCCTCATCCTCCCATTCATTACTATTACTACTTGAGAATTTTTATTCTACTCTAGCCAGTTTAATCAATCCAATGTATCAAACAGAAAGTGCATTTTCCCCCCTCTATCTCACAAGTATCAAGTGCCAGAACTACATGTAGGTAGTACCAGTACCAGTGTCAGTGTCAGCACCTTCTAAACTACCTACCTACATACATAATATAAGTACCTACTTGCAAAAATCTGTAAAAAAAATAGGAAAATTACAAATAATAGCATAGCACAAAAAGACAAGTCCTCTTACGTCTGTCTTTCGTAATTTGGCTTCTGTAAATTAGAACACGCAGTACATGGGCACTTTACTTGTAGGTATAGATAGGGATTCGTACACACCTGAGGGAAACTTGAAAGTGTTCATTGACATGGATAGTAGGTTCGACAGAAAATAAATTTGAGGGAAAAAAAATATTGAAATGTCAATGATTCGACTTTTTTGTGGTTTGTGAAGATTGAGGATGGAACACTGCTAAAACTCTTCTACCTTACTAATACTACTGTAGAACACGCTATACCGCACCTGTACTGTAAGTTGTCGTCCAGTCTAATTCAATGCCAGTCACCCACCAGTCTCAGTCCCAGTCCCAGTCCCAGTCCATCCATTGTGAGTAGTGTAGAATGCAGAATGGCGGCATTTTATCTGTCAAACAATTGTACATTATATCGACTTGTTTCCGTGTAATTGTTTTCATCAGTTGATTGGTTCATGTTTTGAGACACAGCCTTTTTTCTCAACGAGTATTTAGTGACTCAGAGTGAGTATAGACTTTTATTTATGAGACCTGGGCCATGTCCCTTATATAACGCGACGAAGATGATCTCCCTTATGATACATGCGGTATGGGAGACTATGCAGGATTTGTATTTGGCTATGGCTTTTGAGTGTCTATATAGTGTCCCATGAGTGGACATGAAGTGAATCTCGAATCTCGAGTAAAGCCGTAAAGTGGTTTTTAATGAATGGACACATTTTATAAAGTAGGAGCGGTCGCGGTCTTCTTTTACGTAAGAAATAGTGGACTGTCCGAGTCCGAACGAAAGTAGAGATGGAATAGGAACAACAAACGACGAACATGCACAATAAATATGAGTCTGTAGGGGTTTTGTTGTACATTGTAGGATTTTTGGTGTTGGTTGGTGTTGGTAGTAAGTTGACTTGTACTCTACTGCAATTTCCCCATTAATACTTCCTACCTCTGCGTCTCCGCTATGGATGCGACGACTGTGGAAGTTTGACGGAAAAGGAGGAACACGCATTAAGTAAAATTAAATTGGGGAGGAATGGCTAGTTAGTTAGGGAATAAAGTAAGTCCAGGAGCTAGACACACGGGTCATAAAAATAAAAGGTGAGGAGAGATGGAGATGGAGCGTTGTCATGATCGGGTGGGTGTTGGACGTCGAGATGCGACTCATAATACATACACAGAAACAGATTCTCAAGATGAAACTGACGGACGGACTGACTGACTGACTGACGGACGGACGATGAGTGTCAATTCAAGTAAAGAGAGCCGCAGCTCAATTTCACGTTCACACTCCACACTTTTACAAACACTCACTCGGAGGGATAATATCTCTTGAAAAAAATGTCTGCCTTCGTCTCTTACCTTACCATGTAGGCTGTAGTCTGTAGGTAGTCCGGTCTGGAAAGGACAAGAACAACTCTGTCGAGTTTACACGGCAAATGAAAATGAAAGACACGAGTGTTAAACGAGAACCACAACGAGATTCATCCGGATCTTTTGAGCTTAAACTTGATCACACATGCACACACACACACACAAAATATTGTCTTTTAAATAATTGTCAGATTAATTTACACTGATTGGCTTCCTCACTTTACCTCGACAACAAAACGGCGAGCAGAGCCACACGGCTACGAACATACATATTTAGTATAGATTGTATAACTCTGTAACTTTATTATGGATTTTACTGGTTTTTTTTCAGCTGCAAGTGCCGGGAACGTTACTATTTAAATTCTACATTGATATAATTTAGCATAGCAGGAGTCTTTTGAAAATCCGAAATGTCATAATTACGTAATTTTGAAGGTTACTCGTTGCCACGAGCACATTACGAAAATAGCTTTCAAAATTGTAATCCGGTTATATGCATAAATGCTTGCTTTTCGAGACTTTTGATACAAACGTCAGTTTTTTGGAGATCATTTAGGCACGCAGATAGAGCGGATTTAATTAAAAAGTAAACTATATTAAATATTATTGATTGTGTATCATCAGTCATCATGTCATTTTGTATTATGAGTGTTTTTTTCTTTTACATTCTCTTAAAAAATACAGAGTGGAGATTCAAATGGTCATTCATGGGAAAGTGAGCCGAAAGCAAGTTTCCGATGTCAGAGTCAAAGCCAAGGTGACAAACTTGACTCTGGTCCTGGTCATCATCAGCACGGGAAGAGAGAGACACACCTTAGTTCTAGTAAAATCAAGAGGAAGCCTCGAGTCTTGTTCTCTCAGGTGAGTCTCTCAATAATTTCGATGTCAATTTCAAATTCTGTATGAATCAAAAGCCGTGTGTGTGTGGAGCGATAGTTCCAGTCCGTTTGACGCATATACAGATATTAACATACAAAATGAGACTGTCAAACTTGGTGTTGTAGGTATACATACTTATTGTTAGATGGGAGCGGAGTCACATGTCAATCGGTGGATCTTATCATCCTTTATATAATCGTTGACAACGTTACATCTTACTGATAATCATAATCATAAATTTAATCTCGTGGTCGGCCTTTGAAAGTTTCAAGCCACATGCGTCACACTCACAATAAAGTTTTGTACATTTTAAATAAGTTGGTGTGAGTGCATTGTAACTTATTGTAAAACAGTTTATAGTATTCATATGTAGCATTTAGTGTGGTGTAAAAAAAGTGTATGGCAGTGACAGTGGCAGCAGATTTTTTTTAAAGTCAAGCTGCAATTTCCTTCAAAAATCAAAATTGTTTGCTGCATTATTGAGTTGAGCGATGTATGCTGATAATTAATGTTATTAAAATAATGCCATGGCATTTTGCTGCTATGTGGTTCTTGCTACAAGTGATTTATAACAAAATAATCGTCGGTGTAAAAATGTCAAAATTTAATGAAAACAAATTTTTTTAAACACTGTGGATGTGAATGAAATCAAAATAAATTTTCACCATGCCGTTGCTTTACTATTAATATCAATGCTATATTATTTGCTTCAGCAGATATCAGAAAATCAAGATGTTGATTTCGTAATCCATTTTCATATTGTAGTGCCGGGCTGGGAAATTCAGAAAATTTGCAAACATAATAAAACTAAAATTATATTATATTTGTACCTTTTTAGTTGCAAAAATCATAACTTTGTCGTTTATCACTGTTATCACCTACTATAAAATTCCACATTTCGAGCGAAAAACTCTTTAAAATGGAAGACTATTTCCTTGTTGTACTACACGTGATTTTTACAATAGGACCACTCTTACTAATTTCGATTTAAAAAAGTATCGTTGAATATCCTAAGGTTTTTGAGGCACATTTAAAGAGGTTAATACTTACTGGCTATTGTTTTAATCTAGTACAAAATAATTGTTACTTTTACCAGTTATAGTAATAATGAGGGACGGGGCAGCTGAGAAAAAGCTGAAAGTGAATCCTAGTGGTGGTGGTTGTGAGTTTGTGTGAGTAGTGGGGTGAACTTGTCCGTTGCTTCAAAATGCAGACGCTGTCCCACTCTTCTGAGACCGCCACTCACTATTTGATCTCACATTTTCCTCTTTTGATTTTATTTTTAGGCACAAGTATTTGAATTGGAAAAGAAATTTAAGCAGCAGCGCTACCTCTCTGCCAATGAGCGAGACTCCCTAGCACGAACCCTCAAGTTAACTCCAAATCAAGTCAAGATATGGTTCCAGAATCGCCGGTACAAATCCAAAAAGTGCACAAGTCCCAAGTCTCCCCAAACAGGAGGACAAATAAGTCAAACTCTTCATTTTTCAAATAATTTTGCAAATAATGGACACGGACATGGGCATGGACACGGACACGGACATGGACATGGGGCTGGTGGAAGCCAGTCTCTACGAAACCAACGTGGTGGACAAGGCATAGTAGCATCTCTCGTTTCCCATTCTCCCCATCTCCCACCATCGTCATCATCATCATCAATTAACAACTCAATTCAAACTTTCTTCCCGATCCCGAATAATACTCAGTTGTATGATGGGAGTGGGAACGTGGGCTCTCTGTCCTCTTCTGCAACCTCATTACCTCCTATTCAACCCATGTCCACATTTCTTTCAAATTCCTACAATGACAATAACAACTTGTCTTTATTTCCCATTCCCATCCCGAATCACATAAATTCAACTACTTTCACGACCAAAAATCCCTTCGCCCACCCGTCACACATTGCATACTAAACTGACCCATCTAGTTCTGTAACTAGCTGGTATAGGAGAAACTTTATAGAGTATAGTAAACCTGCACTAAAAATGTAAGCTAAATTACCAACCAAAATTCCTGTACTCATTTACTACTTAATACTTAATACTTTCAGCATTAAAATTGCAAGAGTAAAACGTCACAAATAAATTACACTGAAATGATGTAACAGACTTTGTTTGAAAAATAGTTGATTATTTTGTGTCAAAATTCTGTAATTATTTATGTAATAATTTGTCTACCTAATTTAAATTTATATTAGCTACGTATAATTAATCTGACAACTTTTACAGTAAAATTAATGTTTTTAAAAGTTAAATGATAATTTTGACAGGAAATGAATGTTGAGGAATGAGGAATATTGATTATATAATTCATAGTACTTTGCTTGTACCTTTAGTTCCAGCTTTACTGTAACAATTTACCCTTGTTTCTCATTTCTGTTTACAAATGTCAATTTTACAAATGAGTACTTACTCGTGTGACGAATACTGTGCTTTACTTGGTGAGTATACAAACTTGACACTTGACGCTGGAATTTGAATTTTGTAAGAGGAGATTGGTCATAATAAGCGACACGTTTATAGATTATACGTATACTCATGTATAGTGTAAATACAATACTGAACTGAGCGTCAAGTTCGCACTTTAACATGGTTATGGTTCTATTTTCTATGGTTCTAGTAGTTTTTATTACGGAATTTATACGGTCAGATATATTATGTATTCTTCAGGTTGTCGTTGTTGTTGTTATTTTTAGTATTCGGCATGAGCCCTTACAATCTACATGCTGCTTAGTATTTATGTGTATATAGCTATAGTCCTAGTGCATCATAGTTATAGTCATAGGCCATAGGAAGAAACGACCTCGAAATTGTGAAAATGCTAAAAGTTTTAAACTGCGGTGGGGATTTTCATTTGAATTTGAGCGGGAGAATAATAAATAAATTTTTCAATTTTAAGCTGTAAAAAGATTTTTATCAAAATTGAAAATATTTGAAACCGTTATTTAATCAAATTAATCCCCAGATACATTGTGAAATTCAAAAACAATTCTTGCAGCAATATTAATAATACTACCAAAAGACATTAATCTGCATGTTTATCATCACGGCGTTCCTTTTCCTTATTCATTAAAAAGCAGCAAAGCAGCGTATGAATTTTGGATTTAATTCAACTGACTGTTATTACGGTAATCATCTCAAAAGTACTGCACTGCAAGGGAACTTTAATGTCAACTCGGACACGTTCAAAATGTATCGATCAACAATATCGATCTCATTTTTTCTGTCAAAACTCGATTTTCAATCATTCTCCAAATGTCACGGGACACCGGGCAAATTATTATTATGAACGCAAATAGCATTGAGCCTGAACGTTACTCTTTGTTCAGAAACAGAAACGGTTCCCAAACAACTGCTTCACGCTACCGAATTATAATATCGATAAAGTTTCTATTTCAATGTTTGCAGGCAAAGCTACACAATGCAATATGTCTTGAAGAATAAGGAAAATCATTACGTAATTTAAAAACGAGAATAAAATTATTCAGCTTACATGGATGTCATCGCAATCAAAATCATTAGGTGCATTGGGGATTTATTTTAAAGTTGTGCCAAGAGTTTTTGAATTTTTTAATAAGATTGATGATTGGAAAACAGCTTCCTATATTTTTATTTTTTTAAATAATACTATTATTATCATCTTCATTATTGTTGCAATGTGTCAGTTTTTGTCCTACGTGCTGCTCATTTACGTTGTATATCTGTTGCCAATTCAATATTCAATAGAGCGATCGCAGCGGTCGATAACATGGGAGAATCAACCATATTTATCAATTTAGCCCTGGCGACAGGAATGATGGTCATCGTCATCACTTTCTTCAGTTCATCAGCTGGTATTTATTTTTACTATAGTTAAATTATTGAGTTATTTTTTTACAGCTTCTCCAAAGTGCTAAAAACCAAAAGACCAATTTAAAAAAAATCTGAAAGCAAATAATAACAAATTGCAAATCAAATAGTAGCAATGTTTTGGCAATAATATTTCGGCAGTTGAATCAGAAGTCACAAGCTGACTTTCACTTTTTTTTAAAGTACATGTTAAAAATTGAAGTTCTCCTTCAATAAAATATCTGTAATTAAGCCACATAGTCCGACTGAAATTTTTAAAATGCAAACTACACTTACATTACATGTGTGTACATACTTAATTGCACCTTGCATTTTTTATCATTTCGTTTCAAATTACAGAAGCTCTTAGATGTTATTCTTGCGACAAGAGGTTTCCATATCCAAGCCCATCTGAAGAAGCATGCGATACTACAGAAATCTGCCACCCAACAACAAACCTCACGAGCTGCATGACATGGATATATGATGTTACGAGCACCTATAATGGGAATGAAACATTTTTTCAAAAACAATGCACACAACACGATGATTTTTTCTTGGGTTATAAAGACAACTACTGCTTGAACGAAAATGAGATGGCGAACTATCCAGTCAGCACGTACGGTAATGGTGTTTTCCGTAAGGCATGTGTTTGTAATACACATTTGTGTAATTATAATGCTGATCATGGAGGAGGTGCAAGATCTCTCCATTCTTACCGTTCCTTTTTTAGGATGCAAACACATACAGTAGCTCCTATCTTCTTCACTATTGAAAATATCAACCTCATTTGGCAATTTTTGTTAAAGTCGTGTTTGAGGTGACTCGTTCTATTTTCAGGAAAATAAACAAATATACATTTTACATTAACAAAAATCAGAGCAAAACAAACCTGTTTTATAAAATCGAACTATTGGCACCTAAGCGTGGATAACTGAACAATGGCTTTAGCCTCAAAAACATATACCGTCGGTGAAGGATCAAATACGTTTCCTACCACATTTCACTACAAGCAAATTCGTATATTCGCATATATACATCATCATTAATATATTTGATGTACTTACCTGAACTTAAATACGTAGCATAATATGCCGAAGCGCAGGGTCTCAAATATACGCCAGGCTGTCAGTCCAAAACATTTAATAAGCGCAAGCGCCGAGTTGTAAATAGCCCTAGGCAAAATAGAAGTACCGTATATCCTATAATAATGCGCAGGTCTGTAATACTACGCGGGTCTGTAATAGTACGCGGGTCTGAGAGGTCTCTGTTTGAATAGTACGCGGGTCAATTTAACACGCTATTAAACGGCAGTGCGCGGGTCTGTAATACTACGCGGGTCTGTAACAGTACGTGGATCTGAGAGGTCCAAATTTAGATAGTACGCGGGGCGTGCTATTATAGGATATACAGTATTTTAGGTTTTTATTTACATTATTTACATGAGAACCACGTGACCCCTGGCCTGGGGGTCAATCAATGCCAAATCATAATTAATAGTGGGTTGTCATCTAAAAATAAATATCTCACCGGCAAATTCCTTCTTGAAATGAAATAAACCCCATAAACCGGGGTGAGTTTAAAATTATGAGACACACTGTATACATGCTTAGAAAAATATGGGTGAATTTACTACTTTACTGTTATTTGTAACTGATTTCACTGCTACTCGGACATCCACAGTAAAAGCTGTTAACCGCAGTCAACAGGAATTTCAATTAGAGATTTACCGATAATGCAGTTATATTAGGGTTACGAAAAACACTGTTAGATCACCCAACAGCTAATCCTGTTGAATGATTTTATTAGTTAAAAAATAACACCAAAAGTTGGATTCGAACCCGCAACCTTCGTCATAGGTACCATCTAGGCTTAACCGCTGGACTGACGTAATATCTATGCTCTATGCTATTGCATCTTACATCTTCGAGCATAATGCTTTTGTATTGTATTGTAGTGGGGGAATCGTTCGATATGGTTAATAATAATTACGAAGTCATGTCGTGTCACTTAATGAAAATGAATCTAATATCAATACAGTAATATGAGTTACAGTGATGTATGCATATAATGTGGCGGTAGTAGTGAAATAGTAAAAGTAAATGGTGCACTCAATGAGTAACTAATTTCAATAACTCTTGAACCATGATACGCAAGCATTGGAAACGATTAAAGTCTCGTGTGCTTTTACGAGAGAAAAATGTATTACTGTGCCATATATTTGTACTTACATGCATATATGTTGGGGACGTCCAGATCTGGATTCTGGTGTATTATGGAATTAAGTAGCATTAGTCATAGTTCATATTCATTTATACTTTCAGACATTCATAGCACGTCCCTGCTGTAGTATGTACCTACGTAATAATTCTAGTTCAGCATATCACACTATGTAAACCGAGGCCCATCTATCTAGAAGCTGTATGTACAGCTGAATTGTCAAAGTTCCCGTGGTTTAAGTTTGACTTTGACACCCGATCAGCCTGCGGCACACAAAAGGGAACTGAATAAAGCTTATATAGCCCCCCCTTCTTAATCAAACTGATATTGTATAGATCAAATTGAGCTTGAAAATAGTTTCCGAGAACAGAATAGCTGATTACCCAACTCGAACTTTATTCATTCATTCATTCCACTTCAATATGGTCATGGTTTCCTAGTTAGACACGTTTAGACTGACGGAACTTTGGGTGTGCTTCTTCCAAAATTTTGGAGTCCTCTTTAAATTTCCTACACACATACGTATACATACGTAATATTATACATACGTATATGGGTAAATGTCTTATCGGGCCTTATCGTTAGACTAATATCATTAATTGATGTCAATTTCTTTCATACAATTTCAAAAGTGCTTTTACTTTCAAAAGAAAATGAGCTCTTCTGGTCTTGGTCCCGGTCTTGGTTCTAAGTATTATAATTAACGGTAGAACTTCTTCAATCTGCATATAATGGTAATGACAAAAACAACTTTGCACTTTTGAAATTCTAAAATAATTACACCTACGACAAAGTCCGCGGTACCGGGAGGAGATTGACTTCGGTCCTGAATCTGGGGTAAATAATATCAACGCTTTTTTATTAATTTATTTCTACTCATTTTTATACCAATTACAGCAAAAATTAAAACTGAAAATATTGAAATAATTTTCAGTAGTTCAAAAATCCAAAATTTTTCAGTATTTTGATGATCCACCTCATTCCATGCCTTTATTTTTAACGTTTTCGATTTATTTTAATTTGATAAGAGAGATTTATGGTTTTTGAAAAAATGTAAATTCAGTTATTAAGAACGGGGACAGGTTTGCACCAATTATCCCTCGGTAAGATACGCTATTACAAAGGTTAAAGGTATACCTGGCAGCCTGCATGCAAAAGTTTCTAAAAATCCCAGTGAATTCAGGAAGAGAGGGAAATAATCAGCCTATCCATATAATCTATATAGTGATTGGATGAGTCCAAAATGCTCTTGATTTTACATGCAAAGAAAACCTCAAGGATGAGGAATATTGTTCTTTGATTTGTGATGGATTTGGGACTCTCCACTCCATTCTCCACAAAGCAGTAGTGTAGATAAGTAGATCAACTCCAACTTTAGGAGTTCAGGGCACATCTCACTCGTCAGTCAGTCTTCCGGCAATAGGTCTTCCAATCATAATCATCCCTGAAACAGTGAAACAGAGATATCCGGGATGTGTATGTTTGACTATACGGAGGCACGACGCTCGGGAGAATCGGGATCTCCTCGCACTCAATTGTTTCCCTATACACATTCACACTCAAACACACACACACGCAGGCATTTTTCCTTGCTAGATCGATCGAGTCAATACTCAATACTAATAATACAGACAGTAGCTGAGAGGATCTCAGAAGTCGAGGAGAGCATCCGTCAATTCATATCCCCATCCCGAGCACAGGGAGAAATGCAAGAGAGCGACAAATAGGCAATTACATATTATGTATCAGCCAATATGTATGTACCACCATGAGCCTCCCTGAGCACTGTATGAGTACCTCTGTATAACTGGAGAGCCAAAGAGCCGAAGCCAAAAGCAAAGTGTTCAGCTCCACGATAAAGAAATAGGATCTGAAGCTCAGATCACATGATGACCATGTAAACGGAATGTGTGTGGGCTTCTAAAATGTTTACATTACCCGAAAAATCCTTTTCAACATGAGAGTTAAATTTGGTTTCTCCTTTCACGCTACATCTTTTATACATTCAACAAATCCGGATCGTATAAAATTTCTTATACTATCTCTGTACACTCTATAATGTGATCCACCTATATATATGTATGCCCTCACATGATATATAAACATACTAGTAGGTCCCTTGGTATATATCCATTTCCACACCATCTTGAGCATATACACTCCAGCTCCATTCCGGCTCCGGCTCCGGCTCCGGACTCCAGATATGCTTAAGCAATATCAATATCGCTCTCGTGGTTGTATACACAATCACTCAGTCGAGCAGTCTCACTATCTATCCGAGGAAGTATAAGGGAAAATGTAGGAACTGTACTGTAGAACTGTATACAAGCAGCGTCGCCATGTTAAAAGTCAAGTTAAAGTTAAAGTATGGAAAAAGTAGAGTCAAAGAGCTCCATGCGGTATTACCCGGGCAGAGAGTCAGAGAGTGAAGGAGAAAATGCTACAACTTAGGATGATATAATATACTTACGTCAAATGGAGATAGAGGCTTCCTTAGTGTCTCCCGTTTTAATGTGTGTGTTATTACGCTATGTATATAGTGGACTACAGTGGAGTTTAGTGGGAGTAGGTGTGAGTGTGGAAAACAGAGCGGGCGGTCGGTTGGTCGGTCGGTCGGTAACTCTATTCTTTTTCCTTCACTCAAACATCCAAACATATAAATGTCCGTTAATAAAACAATTTAATATCTTCACAAATCAACTGCGTACACATCATAATATGTATACTGATGACTGATGATAGATCTCCCATCTCCGATTCCGATCCTCCACATCCACGACCGTCCTTCCTTCCTTCCAAGTAGCAGTCTCTTAGTAGGTAGGTACCTACCTCTCTCCCAAGAACACAACAGTCCCGCGAGGGAAACCAATGCAATGGACCTCTCTTTACATATGACATACCGCTCACGATATCCTCTCGCCCTATGGACCTAACCTAACCTATCGTTGGTAGAATAAACTAAATTTAAATACACAACATGTAGTTATCACTACAAACTTTATTTGTACATTTGGGATCTGCTTTTTCCTTTGAACTTCACTACATCACTGTGTATAGCATCACCCTCAGCACCCGCTCATCCTTCTTCATCTTCAAGACACACTGATCGCCTCACTGAACAATAGGGCACGGAACTTCCCATCTCCTTGGTATGGTTTTTGAGACTCGCTTGGTTGGTCCTTGGGGTCCAGGAGGATGTGATATGATACGTCAAAAAGAAGAACAAGAACAAGAAATTGTATACCTATCCCTACCTCATCTATGTAGTTAAGATAATAAAAAGAACTTTGCTGTTTCCGATCCGCGATGCCAATGAGGTATCACACTGACTGACACCATAACACTATAATATTATGAGCTTTGGCCCGATTACGATTTTAGTATGTGTTCTGCCTTGGACTGTGATTCGGCTTCGGCTTCGGCTCGGCTATGCACTAAAATTATAGGTAATGGCAACATATTATGCAAATTCAAACTCAACTTTAATATTCACAGAGCCAGCCTTTGTCATGAGACGCAATTCTAAACCCCTACAAAAGGATACACAGCACAATACAAAAACACTTTTACTATTAGCGAGTATAATCATAATAAAAAATATCATTTTTTACTCTCCCAATTTTAACTTTTAATCAATAGTGACAGAGTCGAGTGAGTGTGTCTCACCTTAGTTCACATAACATCAGAAAATTATGTATTTTGAATAGGGAATAGGTACTTTAACGTTGGAAACGTGAAACGTACATGTCCCAGTCGAACGTAGCGAATGGGAACACCGGCACCGGCACCGGGTTCAGGACATTTGGTTATACAAATATAACATGAATCAAAGGCTCGAGAAAGAAAAGAGAGTAAAATGATGAGGCATATTATTACTTCTGGGTTAGGTGTGCTAATGTCATTATGGATGAAATGTGATCCTCTGACTTGTGTATAATACCCCCTATACTCAATATTACTACTAGTATATATGTGCCATGCAATGCCATGCCATCCCAGTTCTAGTTCCAGAGTTAATGACGCTACGATAGTTGATGTTGATAGTCTCATCCACCTGTAATAATAATCATATGAGTGTAAATGTGCTAATGCATTAGATTATTGGTCCATTAAGAAAATTACAGAGTTTTTCTCCTTCACTCAAATAAATACACGTCCCAGAGCGTGTGTGGTGGTGGTGATGGTGGTCGTGGTGTTGTTGTGGAGTGGGAGTGTGCTGGAGGGCTCAGAGTTGGAAAGAATTATGATTATGAGTATGACACAACTTATATAGAGTTGGGATTTGTACAAGGCTGTGCCAACACAGACACAAGCACCTTTTAAGCGTAAGCAAAACGGAGGCTAAAACCGAAGCCGAAAACACCAAGGAAATATTAAAAAAATAATAATAGCTCTCTAACACCTACACCAAAATCAGAGTGTGTGTGAAAGAGACAAGAGAGAAGCCTCAACTTCGAGTTCGACTTTGACTTCAACTTTATTCTTCAATTTACTACGAAGCTTCAAAAGTTTCGATTTGAATTAGGATTGTGATAGGGCTCCGGCTCCGGCTCCAGCTCCAGCGCTGTTCGGTCCGCGGAGTTTGGGACGCTCGCTCAGAACGTGTCTCCATCAATTTGTTACTGGTAAGTGCACGCGCCTTGGGGTGCTCATTCGAACGTTAAAAAAACAGGTAGGTGGGTAGGTAGGTAGGTCGACCGCACCACCATTCTATTGCTATACAAATAGCTGTATCTACAGAGAGAGAGAGTGATAATGTTTTTTTTGTTATGGTTCCTTATCTAAATTTGCATGATGTAGCATTATACAGTAGTGTGACTATAACCATGTAATTATATTAGGTACCTTGCTGCCTGCTGCTATCTGTACTGTGGAGAATGTGGGCTCTCTCTCTCTCTCTCGTATAATCTTACACTAGGTACTTTAGATTGTTTGTATCTGTGTGTGTCTGTAGAGGGAAAGTAAATGGTAATGGAAATGAAGGTAGTGGACGATCGACGACCAAGTGAAAGGAAAATGAGTAAAAGTGAAGAACTTTTTTTTCTCCGTTATTATGCTGAACAATAGCAATCTTGCTAAAACGTCGAGTAGCACAGTGTGAATGTGAGACTTTATAGATGGGAAAATCCTTAATCGTTAAATAAAGGCGGAACTTAGGACCAGTGTGAGTTCGGGTGGGGGTATTATGTACTCTCCTTTTTATCATCGTTATTTATTCAATACTACTCAAATGCCTTTTAGTGTTAGTGGAAGATGTAATAATAGCCAGACATAATATAGTTTAACAAATTCTTAAATATATTTCCTGTACTATGTTCTCCGGTATATCGTGTCTACCTTTAACTTGTAACAATTTGTGTTTTTTTTACTTTGACAAGGTTTGTAGCCAAATATCGATGCTATAAAGCAGGCGTGCTTGGGTGAGCGGTTAGGACTGCAGACTGTAACGAAATTTACAGTCTCAGACCCGGCTTCAATCCTCGGCCACTGCTAATCGTTTACGGCTCGGTGTTGTACGGTAAACGTCACTGGATGGTTGATTGAACCCCAATCTCCTTCGGTGCTCCTTAGTGACCACTACTTACTGTAGGGGCCTAGGGAATGAAACTCCTTTACTGTGGAGGAGGGGACGGGGATTGGTGAAAGGGTACAAAGACCGAGACGATCTAACGCGGTAGCCTCCTATTTCCTCACCCACAGTGACTGGTTGAGTCTGGTTGTATGAACTTCGGTTAAATCGACCCAATGAATAAATTATTATTATTATTATTATTATAAATGAAAATCTTGTTCTTAATTTACTGAATTTTAAATTCATACTATTTTAAGACGGCATTGCAGTTTTCTATTTTATATTTTTTTAATATCGAAATGTCCAGAATTAACTACTCGCCAAAGCTTTATTCCGTAATTCAGTATATTTCTCGTTTAAAATAACGCTTAAATTAAAATCTTGGCATGCAGATTCCTAACAAAGATTTTGCTATATTATGATTTTGTATTTATTAATTCCAGAATCTCGGGATTTTAGAAAAATTTACAGCAAGAAAAAATGATAAAAGATTTATGAAAATGTTATTGAATATTTTGAGTCTCCTTACAAAATCTGATTTATGTTTCAGATTTTAACTTGTAAATTCCTAAAACCTTACGGTTAGATACTAGAACTAGCTAAATTGAACTGTCTGGTTTCTGGTTTGGTTTTGTAGTTTGGTTTTCGTGATGGGTTTTTGGATTTTGGATATTGAATAAAAGTAAAGCACATGCCAATAGCGCCGTATATAGTTTGAGTTTCGAATTCATTTGAAAACTCTTTCATCTTCCCCTCAAACTTGGTCCGTGTCCGTACAGACTCGTCCTTGTCGTCGTCGTCGTCCTCGTCCTCGTACAGTTTGAAGTTGGATATAAGAGAGCACAAAAGATTGAGAGGAGAAACAGTGATCAGGAGCTCATTACGATTTCAAATGTTGTCCCAAAGCTAGTCGTTACGAAATGTTTTCAGCCTCAATAGTTTCCAAAAGGATTTTCATTTTCAGTTCACGTCCGAGAGCTCGCGACGCAGTGTATACACAATAGAAATCGCTGGAGAAATATAGTGTGGATCTCGGCTTCAACCCGGGATCGGCCCGGTCTCTGTCTTGTAGTTTAGGGATCCAGATTCACTCACAGTCAGAGTCACAGAAGAAGCTCAAGTCACCCTCCAAAGTGACAGTAACAAGCCAAAAAGTCCTCGCGTATGTACGCTGTTCAAAAGTCTATTATAAATGACGACAGCCTATATGTGGACACATGCAGAATAGAACTTTGATTCTATGTAGACGAATTTAGAATGTACCTACATGGATAATAATATAGGGGACACAACCTAATGGACGCTTGTGTGAATGATTTGACTTCTACATAAGTACTATATGCGACCAGATAAAATTGCGGAGAGAGATAGAGAGAGGCAGGAGACTGAGGAGACGGAGAAGTAAAGCCAACAACGTAAACTTTTAGACTTGTGTAAAAAGAAAAGAGACAGGAGCAGTGGTTTGTTTTAAAACGGAGAAATTGAAGTGCACAGATGCATTTTGAGATTTATCAAATAAATATATTTTATTCGAATATCATGCGGCTGCTGTTTGGTTTTGGTTTTGGTTTGGTATATAATTATATTATAGCCTATGAGTTTGTTTATAGTTTGGTTCAAGGGCCGATACTATACGGATACCAGTATATATGTATTAATTATATTTTATGTATTTTAACTATAGTATATATTTAGATTTACATACCATGTGTATATAAGTAGGCGTCTTACTCCTATAATTTGTTTTACTACCAACTACAATATAAAGTAATACAAGGTTACTAACGATAAGATAAGAAGAGTAAATCATCATCATCATCATCTAATTGAACCTCATTAACATTAGCATCATTTGTCCATACAATAATTAATACAATAAATTACATTTGCCACTCATTTTAACGCAAACACACACAGACTTCAGACATTTTCACTTTTCTCCCATATTAATACATAAATATTATGCATAGTAGAGACATGTAAGATCATGTATAAATATTATAGTTTTAGGTGAGGTATTAATTGTAGTCTGTATTCTGCATGACAACGAAAGTCTATAGTTACACTTTTTTCTTTCTTATTACATTAAAATATGCTATACTACGGATTACGGATATACACCATCCAGACTCGTTTCACATTTGTAAACAACTCAATCTTTAATTAACTAGATTTTTTTAAATTTGATTAATGGATCTTGTCACAATATAGTTTCTTCTTCGGCCATAGTTAGAAGATAGTAAGAGATATATTTAAATCCAAGTGCATGATAAATATAGCTAAAACCGTCCACATCCCACAAAAGAAGGGTGGTAATGGTAGTGGTCATTGAATTCAGTGATAATAATTTACATATAATGTTAATTATATACTGATACTGTGTTAAAGATGGAGATACAAATACCAAGATAAGGATTACACACTACGCTTTGCCCTCACTTAAATCTTCGATTGATTGAAAACAGACTGTTTATGTAACTTAAGAGGTTATTATCCCAATTAAAGTTCATTCAACACGACTTTAAAATACTCCTTGAGGCGAGAGTTGGAGAAAGAAGAGATGCTTTGTTTTTGTTTCGGATTTTGGGATGTAGAATCCGAGCACATCAACAGGATCAGGGGCATCCACAAAACAAAACTCAAGGTCCATACAGGCATTATACAAAGTAACAAAGTACTCACTAGTCAGTACACCGCATAATAATGTATAATGGACATTAATGCCTTAACGGGGTAAATATCTATCTTTCCTTCTTAAAAATAAGAAAGTTACTATACAGAAGTCCACGTCCACATAGGTACTTTCGAAGTCTTTGTACGAAAATGCCCCGTAATAATTTTGTGGCTTTGCAGTCTCTGAGTCTGTTACTTCAATAGTAAATGCTCAAATAGAACACCCCCGCGTCCTAGCTCAAATTTAATATCTCACTAAAATGCCTTCAGAGTCTCGCGTACTATTTGAAAATTTAATTAAAGTAATTACAGTAAGTTTTCTTTTAATATTTTTCTAAATAACGTTTAAAGAAATCCATGACAATGACCAAGATTATGACTAAAATTGCTCGATTTTGAACCAAATTTTGAATCTATTTTTAAAGGGTTAGTAACCACCACGGGCTATAAGCCAGAAATAATGGGGGTTGCGGCTGCGTGGCGTGTAACATGGCTTTCATTTAACGGCTATTTCTTTGTTGTCACTTGTTTCCGTCTACTCCTATACTCTACATTATCCATTCATATCCATCCGTTCTGGATTGTTACCATTAAGTTACAAAATAGTGATAATGTATCTGTGGCATATAGTATCAAGCTTTAAATTAAATACATAGATTAAACTAATCGGAATCGGAATCGTATAATCAGTATATATATTTAAGTATTTTCGTAGTAATATATAGAAACAGTGACAATCTTGGGGGGGGGGGCAGGTATAATTATACAGGAATTTCACAGAATTAATAATACTCTACAACAATACGGACATCCAGAGAGAGATTGTACCTATTTTAACAATAATTTTAAAAGGAGACTAAAGTCTGTAATTAATGACAAGATGAAACTGTACAAATATTGGTAAATGTGACATGTGACTAATACACGTAAGCGTATAGGGATGACGCTGCACAAATATGTTCTGTCATTCATACATGTCAGCCGTCACAGCCAACAATGACTTTGATAATTATTAATGAAACAAATACCTAATAAGAAATTTAAAATCCAAACTTCAATCCGATTAAGGGTGAAATGTAACTAATACTAGAGAGTAAAAATACTTATTTTTATATACGCACACACGCATACAATCATACGAGATTATAGTTCTACACATAATTTTATACCCACGAGAAAGATATCCTAAATTGTCAATTTTGTTTATTTTTTGTACAAAGGAGATGACTATTTGATCATACTTTGGATTTGGAACTGACACACACTGTCTCATTGTTTACATAGCATAATGGTGCACTACACACATACGGTTACGATTTACAAAGGTTCATGTTTCATTTTTTTTTGTGTCAACATAGCTGAGTATAGGAAAATGGGTATATGTTGTAGGTAGGTAGGTATATATTCCAGCGTAGTTATACTAACTATAGCAAACGTGTTATACTATGTACCTCTCAACTAACAATACTATTTTTGTTATCTATGCAGATTATTGGACATGGATAATTGATGAAAATTTGTTGACCAACCATTCAGTATTTGTTCAATTTTAACTACTGTACAAATACAATACGAAAACGGGTTCAATACGAATACTATAAACACGTGTACGTACATGTAAGAAGGTGTATCTGTATCAATTTTTAATATTGAGTAGGACAGCCACGACGGCACAGACAGAATTGCAACGACAATAAAATAAATACTTATATGAACCATGTATCAGTAAGGTTAACAACAGCTATGCTTATAGTGTGTCAAGATATTTCTTGTTGAATAGCTGAAGTTGATCGTGAAATCCAAGTCGAAAATTTAAATATTGATGACATATAAGACTTACATTTGAATTTGAAATTGATTTTCGTTCTCAGTTTCAGTTTCTCTTTTTCCCCTATAAACATTTTTCTTCAAAAAAAAAGAACTTGCTCGCTTATCTATACGTAGATTTTTTCTTCTCTTTACCGAAGATCTTGAATTGGGGGAACCAATGGCTTGTTTGGATGAAAAGGCCAACAGTAGTAGGAGTAGAAAGAGTTGAAGAGAAGGTTTGTAGGGCTGAGATAAGGCTTTATTTCATCACGGTTGTAGACTACCTGTCAAAACATTTACCAAATAATGTCATTCCCACCATGAATAATTGTTACCCCTAATCGATGCAAACATTGACGACGACGATGATGACCTAAAACAATGCTTTGTTCTAAAGACACTTGAGGCGTCTTGAATTCTTAAGAAAGGGAAAGCGTTCAATTGTGGGGTATATAATGTATAGATAAGAGCAGAGGAATGGCAGGCAGTGCATCATACATAATTATAACTCCTTTTCACATTAATAAATTAAGTCACAAATTATATCAGAGAATGCAGTGCATGACCTGAAAAATCGGTTAAGTAGCATTGACTAAATTTTTTAGCATGGCCGCATCACAATACAGTATATCGTCGACGAAGGATCAAGCTTGATCAACTCCATTTCCAACAAAATGGAGAATGCATACTACCAAATGGGGAACGTACATCGCATACCAACATATTGGTGTAACTTGCGCTGCCTGGTGATTACTGCGCGCGCGATTTCAAAAATCTTGAATTTCTCGAATTTTACTACGTTGTAGAACCTGCAGTTTTCATCATATCTTCATAAAATTTAAAAATCTTTCTCTCCATACCACTATCTGCAAAGTTATTTCAGGATGTTTTAAAATTCGAAATAAAAATAAAAATTCTAGGAATCACTGATTTATGTAGCGCATGAAATTTTTAAAAAATCAAAAAACTTTAAAAATTTTGATTTTTCAAAATTAGTAAATTTACTTTTAAGATCAAGTTTAAGGAACCCAAAACTAAAGCAGGTTGTTTTCAAAATCGGCTAACAACTTTACAAATTACAGCAATTCAAAATAATTGTATTTGTGAATAATGCTATAAAATTGGCATACATATTATTTTAATGAAAAACGCTTTTAAAATAACGAAAACATTTTTTGAAAATTTTGATTTTGAGTTTTTAAATATCCTGAATCACCTTTGTAGATAATTTCCCGGCGACTATATTATTCAAGCTTTATAAAAATCCGATGAAAACTTCAGGTTAGGTGTCATGATAAAAATGAAAAAATTCAAGATTTTAAAAATCGCGCGCGCGGTAATCACCAAACAGCGCAATTTACACCGATAATGTTGATATGCGACGTACGTTCCCCATTTGGTAGTATGCATTCTGCATAAAATTGTCGTCATTAGCGCATTGCATAAATCGCATTTAATCTAAAATGGAGATGTTCATAATTGCTTTTAGGCTAGTTATCACAATTAAATTCAACTTACTTTGTCGTCCTTCATGAGAATTTTTACAGCCACTTTTCTAGCCTGAGGAATTTGACATGGTGATGTCAAGTCTTGCTGCAGTTTTCGTTTTGTTTTGTACCGTCGATTTTGGAACCAGATTTTGACCTGTAAATTATAAATTTCAATCTATAAATTTCAGGCGCTTATTCTAACAATTACGGTAATTTCTCCGAATACTCTATGGCTACTGCACACAGAGCTTATGCCTGATGATTCTGTGTGGGTATATAGTATGGTTCCTGACTATTGAGTACAGAACAAACTTTTGGGAGTGTAAGTGAGATGAACGAAGCAAAAACAATAACTGTAAAAGTATTCAGCCATGTTATTCTACCTCTACAGAGGTATATCTCTACCTAGGTACCTACTTTAGAATTTAAAACATTTTAAAACAGTGACAACCACGAAGTCAATAAAGTACGCTTGCCAAAAGTGCAGGAGTCAGTAGTGTTGAAATGCATTGTAAGTAATTTCATTCCATGAATTGTCTGCTCACACAGCCAGAGGACTTTTACGAACAAAATACAGTTATAAATTTGAGTAAATTAAAACATTTCAGTTTAGTTCTTCGCATTTGCTCGTCTCGTCTGGCTCAACTGACACCCTGACGTTGAGAGTGTTTTGTAACCCAAATATTTGCAGCAGTCACCCAACTGGCAGGGCACAAGTAGATGCAGTAGCTGGTACTATATGGTTTGAAAACCTCGTTGATCTGGCACTGGCAGTGACTAAATAAAAGTGTCCATGAGAGGAACACCGAGTGGGTTTTGTACGTCTTCACTGATCATAAGCCCCGTCACTTAGGCGTATCTTAAGTACCAACCTAAAGAGATTGAGTGAGTCAGGAAGACGAGGAAAAAGGAAGGGAGGGAGCCATAGTGAGCCAGTCACAGTGTGAAATAAGAATCAAAAAATCCGAAGGAAAAGCCACAGCCAAAAGAAGGGTGTGTATGAATGGCATGTGGTGATTAAAGGAATGCATATGCTGTTTGCTCTCTCTCTCTCTCTCTCTCTCTCTCTCTCATTACTATTACTCTAATCTTTATATATTTTTCTAGTCACATATCCAAGAAACCTGTACAAAATGCTTATTTTCTACGAAATACGAAATACGGACCATCACAGTCTATAGATATAGATATAGGTGTTTCCTTTTTATAGAATAGTCATTCAAGGCTCAAGACTTTGCTCCACATGTAACATGTACTGTAACAGACTGGCCGTCATCATCATAATTTCTTGTCGTATGCTTACACTCAATTCTCAGTCACTTTATGCCATACTTTTCCGAATGCAATTGAGATCTCTTGAAATTTTTTGAGTGCCACTCCAATTCATTTCTCAATTGCTTTGGTCCAAACAACCAAAATGAACACTCCATCAATTTCCCTCACTACGAGCCTGTCTTTACATTTTGGGAAGAGTCGAGGGGAGAAAAAAAACCTGCACCAGGTCTGACTGTAAAAATTACAGATCGTCCGTGGACTGAGTGTAGAGTGTGGAGGAAGTAATGAAGGCATGCAACTAAATTAGCTAAGTATTCATACACTATAGATTTATCAATCTCGTATCATTTCGATCTCCACCACTTTTTCTGTGGCTTGAGAGAGTTTTTTTTAATAAGAAAAAAATATTGTGCATGCTCTTAATAATCTGCATCTGACTGTGACTGCGGGATAGTTGCGGTATAATATATTGGGCTTTATTTTGTTAAAGGATCTTCACAGATATAGTGTTAGCTGTTGTAGAAAGCATTGAGGTTTTGAACCCAGGGCAGATGTATTATCATTACTGCGATTTGTACTAAGTTTTTAAGGAATAATTATGGTTGATCTTCGTACAGCTGATAATTATTTCATGTCAATTATGACGAATAAGTTAGTTCATTATGAAAATGAACCTAATCAAATAAAAATGAGTTTGGGCTACGTTTCAGTTGTATGGCTTTATATCAGATATTTAATGTATACAACAAACAACAACAACAAGATGCACTTATAAAATAGAATTATACGATATGTGAGTACTTATTGCCGTAGAATAATTTAATCAACATAGCTATTTTAAGTTAATTTGCATCGTTTCCTTGTTGTAAATTTTTGGGATTCTTACCTGCGTCTCAGTGAGTTTGAGGGCTTGTGCAAGATCTGCACGCTCTGGACCAGATAAATATCTTTGATGACTAAATCTTCTTTCCAATTCGTACACCTTGAAAATAATTGATGTCAAAGTTGATTAAATAAACATATTATAATCAATATGAATTGAAATGGCTGCATACGATGGCACTGGGTTCATTTGCATGACGTATCAGCGTAAATAATATCAACTTTTACTTTCTGTTTCTTTAACTACTCTTCAAATTTTCAAAATTATCTTTGTATTATATTGGACCGAACATAATCTGGGTGCAATCTTTGATTTTACGTTACTGTGCAGCTGTACTTACAATTGCCGTATTGATAAATACAATTGATGTAAAGTTATCAAGTTATTCTCGCTATTCGTACTAATGTGTTGTATCAAATTCCGTGACTTTGTTTATAAGGCTAGCGTAGGACACAGTACAATTATTCTTATATCATAAAGATATGTTACAAAAATTAGACATTTGTTATTGTTATACTGAAAACTTTAAATGTTTTAGTTGTCGCAATCACCTCTCATTTTAGTTTTTTAAAAATATGGTTAAGTTAAAAATCCTTTAGGGTTGTCGCCTTGGCGCTTCGGATAATTTTAAGTAACTAGTAACGTGGCCCGTCCTACGGACGGAATGTAACAGCATTTATTTAAGACATATTTATAGCTAATAAACCAAAAAAATTCTTCATTTTTCGTTGTTTCTTCAAACATACAGTCAGTATTAAATACCAATGTCACAAAAGTTTAATACACATAATACAAAATTTAATTCCTCATCGAACAGTATGTTGCAGTTTGGTTTCGCTATGTTAGCTTTTAAAAAATTGACAATTACATTTGGCAAGGTATTGAAATTGATATTGGTTGGTCTGACATCCTTTCCTTGTTAAGAATACAAAACTTATCTCATTTAAATTAATTTTACGGTACATAGGAGATATATAAAGTAAAAGAGAGGGACAGCGGACAGAAACGGCGGACAGAAAGGGCGGACCGAAACGGACAGAAACGGACAGCGTTATTTGAATTTTATAGATATAGATAGATAGATAGATAGATAGATATGATTTACAAATAATGCATAGCGCTTGGTGTATGCACAAAGCACCCTTAAATCATTAGGTTTTGGCCCTATTTGAGTATCAATTGGTTGTTGTAGGGGGGTCCTTCATTTCGGAATTCAATATACCGTATTTCTTCTAATACCTCTCGGGGCTCTAATAGGTCCCGAGTCTATTTTAACTCCCTGGTCTGTGGGTAAATTTGACGTAACTTTCGGGTCTCTAATACCTCCCGGGTCTCTTATAACTCCCGAGCCTGAGCCTAAGTTTTAAGTACTGCGTTTCCTGTAATAGTGGACGGGTCTGGGAGGGTGGAGTTTGAATAGTAAACGGGTCAATTTAGCACACTATTATATGGCAGTAGACGGGTCTGCAATAATTGTAGACGGGTCTGGGAGGTCGAAATATTTGAACAGTAGACGGAGTCCACTATTACATTAAATACGGTAACTCCCGGAGGGGGTTATTAGAAGAAATACGATGCATCGTATTTAGGAGTTAAATGTGGTTGAAGATAAAGGTTCTTTTAACGGAAATGCTGATATTGTGATAACACAGATTTTGATATAACAAAAATAATTACAAATTATGAAATTAAATGAAATCACGTTCATCAAACTGAGAATTATTTCAAAAGTAAGTTAGGTGCAAATACAAAAATGTATCCTGAAAACATATATTGACATCTCAAGTTAGCTTACCTGTGCATGGGAGAAGGCGGCTCTCGAGCGTTTTTTTCGAGGCTTCATATCATTGTCTGAAAGTGCCCCAGAAAAGTACATTAACATTGTGAACGAGTACACGCTTCAGCATGACGACGGCTACAGCCAGGAGTAGACAGGTACGTCTTACCCTCTCCAAAGGCCATATCAATGATTTGCATAATGTATACTGTTCAGAAATGTATAGTTGCCCAGAAATAATACTTAAAGAATTGAAATTAAAATTAAAATTCCGGAGGTTAATACCGCCGTATTATTATCATAATTTAAAAAGGTGTAACTACAGCAATCGAGATCATTTCTCGTATAAACTAATTCTCTTATCTTATTGTTATCAGACGAATGCTAAGAATTTAAATCTGGAACTTAACTTCATGTACACATTTCTTTTATATAACTTGAAAAACTGGTAAAGTACCTACGGTTAGATAAACAGTCAAGAGCTATAGGACAGGAAGAAATCGTGGAAATGAGGAATCGTATTTACCATTCCACTGAAATCAGCTTGGGTCAGATTATCTAAATACCTTAGTTAACAAAACTAACAACATTGTCATGTTCTTGCATATTATGTGACTACTTAAAATTCATAATAATAATAAAATATCAACAATTTCTAAGTATTTCCTAATCAGTAGCACTTCTGGGTACGGCATTAATTATCCTAATCATGGATGACTGAAATAAAATGTGAGAAATCTCAGAATTCAGAAATACGTCCACAGCTTTTAAATTAGTATTCATCCCATTGGAAATTAACTTATAGTTTTGACCTAACTTCTGTGTAAAGCCAACCCTAACAAATTTTAATTAGCCTCACAATCCTCAATCTACGCTACAAAATAATAAAACTTAAACTTGAATTAAAAATGAACCTTTGAGTTGGTGCTTCATCCGCATATCCAAAGCTTCTGAGTCCCATTCAGTCGATCGTGAATTTCTTTCTGAGTCTCCAGAATGATTAGATAAAATCGTTGTCCAAACCCCATCAAAATTTTTACTCAGAATATTTTGAATAGAAAATGAAGTGGGGAGTGTTTCCTCTAATTTTGTTGACATTTTTCTCAGCAATTTTCTACTGTACTCCAGCAGCACAACAACGTTTAGGATCCTCTATTTTCTCCCCGAAATATCAATCCAAACCCAACATTCAACCATCAATATATTGTATAGTATGAGATGCTCCTCTCATAAAATACAAACACTTTGGAAAACAAATCTTTATTTTTTGTTCACAACTTTTACGAATGTTCTTAATTTTTTTTACATGGAGGTTCACAATTGAAATTAAAATTTTATTTTTCCTGGATGCATTTGCGATTTTCCACTGTAGTCAAAGTAATTAAGATAATGAAGTTGACTTGTCTGAATTTAGATTCAGATCTATCTACTTGTGTGTGTGTGTGTGCAGACTGACTGTGTGTGTATAACACCGAGGCCGGGAAGAAATTTTTTTCTTGAAAATTATTCAGTTGAAAAGATTGAGTGGAACTAGAGGAAGGAACTTAAGAGAAGGAGCTTATCCATTATAGCTCATGTCCAAGACTCGGCAAAAAACAGATTGCCCCTCAATTCTCTCTCTCTCTCTCACTCTGCTGATCTAGCTGCTCAGCGGCTGGGCTGATGAGACTTTGTAGTTTCGTATAGTTTGTGAAGATTCGAGGACTTAGTGCAGAGAAAAAGCCTGAGAGTTTAGAGTTTGAGTTTTTGAGGGAACGAATTCAAGCGGAATGGAAATGGAATGAATGATTTCCTTTTTGCTAGCCCATTAAAAGTTGGGAAAAATTCATTGAGATTCAAGTCGAGGATCTTCAGTGTACATATGTGTGTAGATGTGTGTGTGTGTACATAGGACGAGATTATAGTGTGCGGGTGAGGAAGTACGATGTGAGGATAAAGTTAAAATTAGGTATATTAAAGTGTCGTAGTTATGTAGTGTTGGAAGTGGATTTTGGTCAGGGGTGGTACACTTGATCCACGCTACTTTTTAGTGATAAGTTAGTAAGGTTTTGGTGGGCTGACATTGTGCGGATTGATGGCCAATTGCCTGGGATTTGCTGAACGCGCAAGCCAAAGCCAAACTTGTCGACTTTTATTATTATGGACTATCTCTCTCCCTCAGTGGAGCCTCACGTATGTATACTACACAGACAGTACAAGCAGACACACGCTCTTCTCGTCGATGTCGATGTGGACCGGTTCGAGTTTTGAGGGCGACGAGTATATTATAGTGCTTGGCTTCTTTTAAGCAGGCACTCACTACTTTAATGTTATTGCAGCTACAGCATGGAAGTGTGTATGTAGTAGTTCCCAAGCAGGTTAGACCGTAGGCCCCTTTAGGTCCCTTTTACAGTAGGTGCAGATCTCTAGGTCTAGACCACAACATATTAAGCCATATGCAGCCGCAAAAGCGTGTTGCCTGGCCAGACGAGACGTGGAATTGTAGAGAAAAATGAGTTTGCATTGATGGTATTTGGTATCACTTTTGGCGATAATAATGGCGAATAATAATGAGAATTCATTTCATTTTTTCGTTGTGGCGCCACCACATAAAAGATTAGAATGACTTAATTCTTTAAATGTTTTGTCTTCTAAAAAAAGAAAAATTTAACTTCAAAATATCCATTTTTAGTTTTCCTTCATTTTTCTTTAGCAGTTATTGCTTTAGCTCACACAATCAATAAAGGGTATTTCGATCAAAGTTCATATTTTTGGATTGACTAGAAGCATAATAGGAACGTAGTTTTATGTAAAGAGTAAGAGCGTACCCCTGCCCTTAGGGAAATAAATTGACAATGAGTTTAAATATTTGGAATGTAAAAATTACATTTTACTACTTTTATTGAGGAAAAATAACTTTCCTTTAATGTTGAAGAGAAGTACAACCAAGTAAACACAGATTCGCACATGTGATACCATATTTTTGTTTTGCTGTATTAATTTATGAAATAAAATTTATTTATGGTAGCCTTAACAGTAAGATTACACAGTTTGAATTTTTCAAATTCGCCAGCAAATCATTATGTCAATGTACTACATTTAAATTTGTAATTATCGTTTTCTGCGCATGGTAGTCTTAACTATTGGTTTTCTAACTTACGATGACAACTTTTGTGGATGCTTTTTTTTAAATATGCACAAAGTGCTTCAGGCGAAAGTCTGAATTAGCTCAGCCGGTTACTAACTGCAAATGTACATTATATAAGTGATACATCATTAGAACGGCAATTACAAGTAGTACCCAATTACTATCTTAAAGTTCATAGCAAAACACAGGATAATTTTTGAAAATTTTTCAAAAACCTTTTTTGTTTCCCCTAAATAATGTTGTATGGGCCAGAATTCAAAACGAAAAATATTGGTTTTATCAATTTAAAGCGCATTTAAATGGTATATCACTCGTTGAAATCGGTCGAGCATTCAAAAAGGTAATAAATTATATGCATAAGTTGTAAAGAAATACGATTGAAGAGTTTTTTGGTAAAACGGGATAAGTCCATCAAAGCAAATTTTACAGGAACAACGAAAAATGAATAAATGGTGACAGGTTGAGCTTTTGTAATTCAGTTTTTTTCTACAGGTACTGCATTCGACGAAGCGTAATTATTACAAGTAGTTTCATAATTCTACATGGACTCAGGAATTATTTTAGAAAATTTTCAAAATTTTAATTTGTGGGCTTATCCCGTTTTGCCAAATAATCAATAACTTGACATTAGGTAAAAAGTCCGTGATATAAAATTTTAATCGTTTTAAATGAAACCAAACTTTTTCTTAACTTTTTATCTTTCTTAGGATAAAAACATGAACGCACGGCAATTGTCTTCTACAAACTACGAAAACACTCAGAAATACAGGTATTAGGTGGACTTATCCCATTTTGTCAAAAATAATTTAATAGACTTATCTCGTTTTGCCAAAAAACGAAATTTGGGTTATTTTAAAAAATTGCTTTGGTTGAACTTTGACCTTTACCATTCAACACATTAATGTATCTAGTTGAATAGAACAAATAAAAAAAATAATCTCATTTTTGAAAAAAATGGACTTATCCCTTTTTTGCCAAAAAGCTCTTCAATTTCAGCAGTGTCAAGGTCTTCTGGTCTAGCCCATGCAACGTAAAATATCACAAACAATTGTCATTTGGCATTTCTAAGCAAATATCTTTAAGATACGTTGTGCATATATGGTGATATAAGGATATGTGTTTTCATTGTTGCTAATAAAGTCATTTTGTCAACAGTTCTAGTTCTAGCAAGTTCCAATCCAACAAATTTTAATTTATTTTTCTTTGTGATTCCATCTCTTTTCTTGGCAGACCCAAGGCAGTCATAACGAGGTTGTATTCTGACCTTGTTTTATACCAGAATATTTTGCGCTAGTGGTCTCAAGCGTTGGGTCTGTGCTCCAACCCTTTCGCGGACTACGACATATTATATACCCTATCAGACACTACATCAATACATAGACAAGATTTTAGTTTGAGCTTTCTTCCAATCCCACACGTTCACCGTCTACCGTTCACCGTGCACCGTTCACGGCAGACGAGAAAAGGAAATCACAGAATCCTATAAAGCTTTGAGTATCTACAATATTTACTCACGTGTATGTTGATGAGCAGTTTCCTTCACTTGACTTCATCTTCCTCAACTTGTTACCCTATCCTTCTGTTTTTTGAATTGCCAGTCGTTAGGACAAATACTCTCTCAGCCAGTCAGTTGGCATCACTTCTCTATCTCCAACCACACACACACACACATACACGCACACTAAAACATTCGATTCACAGTCCCAGAGAAGCTACTCACCGTCCCACAGTCCTACTACATACAATACCACACAAGTACAAACTATAATGTACAAGGCACACGTTGGCCAAACCAAAGCTAAAGCCATTCCTCCATCACCAGAGCGTGTGTCCTCCTCATTACTTTCAAGGCACAGACCGGAAAATAAGTATTTATTGATCGTTATGCTTCTTCTTCAACTAATTCCAAAATAATACTTAAATCATTTCTCAAACTCGTTTTCCTTTCAAACTTGACTCATCTTGTGACATTGACATCTCTTGTCAGCTCAATGGAGAGCAGCAACTGGTGACTGGTCATTTTTTCAACCCATAGATATTCCTCTTAAAGAAATTATATACGAGTCTTAATATAATTACATAATATAATACAAGTATTAAACATTAAAGCAACTTACGCATAGAATTTCCACTTCCTATGTCCGATGTATGTAGCTACTTACCTATACATATGAATGAACATTAGGGGATAATTCTGAAGGAGGTATCCCACTCTTCTGCCTTCAATACAAAATTCTAACGAAACTAAAACAAAACTAGATATGTGAATTTTTAAATATTGAAGTTTCTGTAGGGATTATCTGAAAAATTAACTAGAAGGTTTTGGAGGCATCAATTTCATCCAGAGTGAACCTCATTTTAAAAAGAATTGAGATTAATATTTAATTTCATTGACTGTATGTTAAAAAACAGGCAAACAATCTAGAGGAAATCCGTTTGAAAAATTTTGTTTAATGTTCTTTGTGCCGTTCGATCGTGTTATCTTTAATTTGAAGGAGACAGAGCAGAGTGAGAAAGTAACATATTGGATAAAATGGAAACAAGAGAAAGCTGAAACTCGAAAGTCAAGGCAGCTTATTCTTTTACATTAATATAATGGCTTGCCTCGTTTCTTTTCTTAGTAAATTATAGTTAGCTGTCGTTTAATGCTGGCATCACCCACGTTCTAACCTAGAATATAAAAGTATATCACTGTTTCTAAATTGCAGGAAGTAGGATGTTTTATGATTACAGAGAAAGACAAAGATTTATTCAGCGAAATATAAACTTGACGCTGTTCTCAAATAAAGGGATAACCCAACAGACTATGGATCACTATGGATCAAACTTTTAAATCTATGCTTACTTAATGCATTTAAATGAGTAAAATTTTTTTGGATAATTTTGAACTTTTAAAGAGTAAAACCTGTAAAGCTTCTTCTGTTTGTATATGTTTCAGTATGTACCTCGTTAAATTACCTGGTTTGAAGTATTCAGAATTAACAAAGTATATTTTTTTGAGAAACATGATGCTCTTTATCATTCACCACAAGAGGAGCTCGACGTGATCTGCAGATCCCGAACCCCGTATTTTCACCTGCATAGACGGATTTTTAACAAGTTGAATTTTTGACTGTGTAGTGGAATTATCCAGTCACCTACTTCCAACAATATTATTATTGATTTCATTTCAATGTCAATATTACCAGTTTTCAAATTTTCTTATTTGCCTTGCTTCCGCAATAAATAGCTAGGTAGATACTTTACTGTAAGATAATTTTTCATATTTCCAGACCCGCATTATGAATTCAAGCTTTTTATTTGATGTTTGGAAAACTATCGAACTGTCTTGAAAACGTTAAATAGGGATTTTTAGAGTCCTCCGTTAAGCTATTCAAAATATTTTATTCTTGGTGTGAACTACCTGTGAAAGCAATTACAGCTTATTTGACAGTACTTGAAAATAACAAAATCGTAAAATATTAAATTACCTATATGTATGTCCTTATTTTTGCCTGCTAGTTTCACAGTAATTAAACTGAATAAATTAAACTAAACTGAAATATTTGGCAAGATTATTTCAAATATAAAACCTGACTCATTTTTTAAGTCTGAAGGTAATCAAAATTTGAACGTACTAATAAATACCCCAGATCAGTTGCATTTACTAACCTTTCCAACACAAGGAACAATTTAGTTCCTTGGCTTCATTGTTGGCCACTGGAGAAATTCAAATATAAAGTTTATTGTTCTAAATAAATTTTTTATATGATAAATGACACCACCAAACTACATAGTACATAGTTTTACATCTTGTAATGTCTAAGATTCCCGAAGTGTATACATTAGCTTTAAATATTGTAAATAATATTTCCGCACTTAGTGCCCGGAGTAAATAACAACCGGGAAGCTGCACATAGTATAAATCATTGTGACATTAATTTTCGTGTTTTTGTGAAATACAATAAATTGACTCATTTGAATTTCCCGCCAAATCTAAAACCTCAAATTTCAATCGCGCGGTTACTGTCACTAACTATTGACGCGTTATACATCAAAAGAACGGCAGTCAATAGCAGAATCATAATATGTCAATACTGCGCTAAGAGATTAAAAATTCATTTTCAAACAATTTTCAAAAATCTAGAATTTAGAGAGTTTCTATTTTATTTTCATACTTGAAAATACTATCCAGCTAGTAACTTGTATTCATGGAAGATGAACAAGGCTTTTAATAGGCAAATATAGGAATAATAAAACTGCCGTTTTGTTAGCACTCGTAGGTTCAGGAAGATAATCAAATAATTTTTGTTCTTACGCAATCTAAAATTTTTATTTGTAGGACCACAATTTAATTATTAAATAAATGTGACCATATCCTATGAGAGAAAAATATTGCATTAGAATAGTCCCTTAGTTCTCAGGCAACCTTATTTGCCCTCAAAGCGACCTTGCAGAAATGTCTACAACTATCTGTGAACAACACAGCACCATTTTGCGTCGATACTATAATTAACAGATCAGTTTTGTTTGAGAAACCCTAATTACTATGTATAGGTACTATAAAAAAATGTATGTAGAATTTTTAAGGTAAATTTCCTGGACTACACGTTGATTTTATATGTTTCGCGTTAAAACTACTATTAGACTAAAATATTTAAATAAAAAGAACGAAATTGTTTTGTATTGATACTGTGACCGTACTAATAAAGAGGCGATTTATTGCATCATCATCACGAGATACAATTGAGCTTAACGAAATAAACATAATAAACGTGTTTATGATTGTATCCTTTCATCTGAGCTGAGGTTTCAGGATTTAGGGAAACCAAAGAAAAAATAACCTATACAGATTCCTTTGGTTTGGATTTAGAGAGACTATTTCTACTCTACTCTCCGTCTGTGTCTTCCTTTCTTTCTTTACAAAAAAACCTATTGTAGACGAAAGAAGACCATAGCTTAACAAGTTCGGTAAGTAATTTTCTGGATCTCTGAATGAATAGTTGCAGTTTCAGCTCAGACTCAGACTCATCGTCGGATTTTTAGAGCAAAGGGATAGTGCTCAATGCAGCGCGTCTGAATCTGTCTCTTTGCTATGGCACTTGGTTTAAAATCAGATAGAGTTAGTACATGTGTATGTATAGGGAAATACACTATAGGTGGAAATGGAAGCTGGAACCTGGTTGACTACGGAAGAAAAATAACTGCCTCTTTCTCTTAAGTTATACCACCACAACGCAACGCAGAACATGCAAATTATAGAAAGTAAAAATACTTTGCGAGCACTGTGACAACGTTTACTTACATCGGCATCGGCATTTACAATCTACTATCTACATACATCGTACTCTAGTTATAGTTACATATCGCCAGTGAAGACTCAAAATGACATACCCATTCTCAGCTAATAACAAAATGAACTATCTACGACAAAAAATATCTTGATCTAAACTCAATGAAATATGTCAAAACATTATTTTGGACTTTTCAAAAACACGTAAATAAAATATTTTGAACTTTTCAAAAATATTCAAATAAAATATTTTGAACTTCTCAAAATTATGCAAATAAAATATTTTGCACTTTGATAAACTTTGTAATAAATTATCATTTTACGCATTACATTCTATTCTATCTCATTTAGTGATTTAGTGAATTGTTTGACATAGCTCGGTTTAATTTTAGCTTAATTGAATATGGGCCGTTTTGATTCTTCACTCACTACATTATTATGAGCAGCGTCTCCTTATGTCCTAAGTGAGAGTATGGATTGAAAGCGTTATAGTTATAAGATGTGTATGCATTCGTGTGTATTTTACCGATACGTAGTAGGCTATGTTGTTAGGCACCTACATAAGTCTTCCTATTTGAGAAAGAGCACAGCCTGTTTTTCATATGATCTGCCTTGCCTCCTACATAATTATCGATTTATTTAACTTAGCGTTAGTTTGGGTTCGCTTTACTTTTTGGATAGACTCCGTCTCCGTAGGTCTATATATCCCCTGTGTGTACTGAGTTGAACTAAATAGCAATCATATAATCATCACGTCGGTGTCATATTTACGCAAGATTTTTTTACAACCTCCTTTTTCACTTTTCACAGCTACTCATCTTGAGGAATTACGTATCAACGGACCGACATCGATGCCGATATATCATCATGAGTATACAGATGAAGCATCTTCTCTGAAATCTATGATATTGAACTCCATCCATAACTGTTCCAAATAAAATAATTTGTACTGAAATTACAAAAACTTGATTCCTATAAATTCAATGTTTTAGCATGGCTAATGAATTTTAATGGTTATTTAAACCTTTGCAATTTTACACTTTCCAAAATCACAGTTAAATAAATAATAATATGCTTTGAATTCAGTATTAAGAATAAGTACAAATTACATACTATGTCTGCATTCTAATTTTCTAGTGCTTTGCATGGTACAAATTGAGTAACTTGCTTGTTTTTATTTTGGTTTAAATTTAAAATTGATAAACTAGGAATTTCTGTATGTTCAAAAATGTGTAGACGCTCTCTATTTTGCATTTTCAATATTTTTTACATTGCGTGTAGCGGCAGGGGCTTAGGGCCGGGCGAACGAATTACTTTTAGGCAGCAATTTGTTTCTAAATATATATATTGTTGCCATACAAAAACCAACACTTCGATTTTATTGAAGGTTTTATTTCCATGTTTTTGAAATGTGCAAACAAATTTATTAGCATGTTTTTGAACAGTCAAAATGTTCTATTTACATGTTTTTTGAAAAGTGCAAAATGTTCCATTTACATGTTTTAAAAAATGCAAAATGTTCCATTTACATGTTTTTGAAAAGTGCAAAATGTTCCATTTACATGTTTTAAAAAGTTCAAAATGTTCCATTTACATGTTTTGAAAAATGCAAAATGTTCCATTTACATGTTTTTGAAAAGTGCAAAATGTTCCATGTACATGTTGTTTGAATATTCAGGCAGCGAGGGCTACCTTTGCTGGCCTTATTATCCGGCCCTGAAAGTCTTGTGGACATATTGTTTTTAAATTTTATTATTCACCATTTCAAAAATACACTTCTGCAACAACTCTCTAGGTGGAGCATTTCATTAATTATAGTCAGTGAAGTATGTATCAAGAAATAAAACAACTCAAATATCTTATGCTATTTAATGTAACAGTAAGTATTTTGCATATTTTGTTATAATTATGCAAAACATTCATATAGCGTACTTAAAACATACGATACTTTCCTATTTAAATGTATTACTTGTCTGTTTTACAGATAAATAATATTTTGAAGATAAACAACGTATTTATTTCTTTGAAAGAATTTCGAGTATTGTTTGCTTCGAATTTTCAGTTGTTGCAGTAACTTCAAAAGGGGAGCTACACCATCTTTGGCAGTGAGAGCCCACTGATGAGGAGACCAGGGACAGGATTGAGTAGTTGCCAGTGCCGATGGCTGTCGCTTTGTACAGTGGAAAATATTGAGCATTACTATTTTACTTTTTAGAGTCAGTATTTTAGTCGGCAGTTTGAGGCCCGCTGGCAGTTTCGAGGAATCTCCGTTCTGATAAAATAGATGGCAACAAATACTTGAGGGGGAAGTTTCGCCTTTCCTTCCAGTGAGCCACACTAAAAACTCTGCAGTCCAGCCCAACTCTGGTCGTTAGTCATACTCGTGTAGTCTCGAGTCTAGGGTTTTTCATCCCAGGCGTCCAACATTCGTTTCGTATTGGAACGGTTCGCTCAAAGAGAGACTGTAAGCCGGCCTCCTTTCGGCGTCTTCAAAGGGCTCCATCAAAACCATGATAATAATTGACGAGTATCCGTTTTACTCATCATTTTCAAGTTTTTCATCAATCTACTCTTATTCCTATTGGAATACAAAGAAAAACTTCAACGCTTTGGGCTTCTGTCTGGTTTGCTGCACAGCAGCCTCTCACTACTCACAGTCTCTGTGTATGTTGTCTTGTCTTGTCTTATGTATTATGTGGCTGTCTCTCTGTCGGTGTGTGTGTGTGGATGTAGATATAAAAATGAATAAAAAAAATAGTATTGAAAATATATTATTGTGATGAAGTTGCCAGTGCCAGATCAAAACTTGCGGTTGTGGTAACTTCTTAAATTATTCTCTCTTTACCATTTACAAGTATATTCCGATCGTATGGATTTTTGTGGGGACAACTTAATGGACTCTAATCCTCGTATTATGTAACATATGTTCAATAAATATTTAACTAGGTGGATTGAGACTTCATCGTAGCAGAGTTGGAATTGTTGACATGGCATTGAAATCAAATTGGAAACCGAAGACGACGAGGAGAGGAGACCATTTATGATTTACATATTATGTACAAATATGCAGACCGACAATGCCGACGCCGACAGTTTCTCATGCTAACCTCGAAGCTCAAATATCAAATATTCCAATTCTAGAATCATTCATATAGCAATGTCGAACATCGATGTGGAGCAATACATGATCATATTGAGTAAGTACAAAGAACCGATTTCTTGAGTTTTTTCTTACTATTTAATCCAAGTAAATTATTTTTGTTGAGAGTTTGAGATTATTTACAATTCCACAATAATCTTCCTGTCTTGTTGTCAGTTGCTGTTGTTGATGGTTTTATTTAGTGTGGGAAATTTTTTGATTATTTTTGTTTTGCAATGATTGATAACAACGATGGATATAGTATTTCGTAATTTTTTTTGCGGGTTTATGGCTATATTATGGATTATTATGGTTTGGGCAAAATATTAAGCAGTAATCATGCCATTATTTTAACTTTCAATATTTTACACGGCTCAAAAGACAGTCATTGAGATACAATATTTTGTGCATGATTTCAAATTGGATGTTAATAAATCAGCCCATGGTCGATGATAGAATCCGGTGATTCCAAAAATCAGGATTAGAGTCTTATTATTAAGCTCATGCAGAAATTTTTCTCTTTTTCCTATGAGATACATACCAAAATCAATGTTGTTTTTGTTTGGTTGTAGGATTTTTTACTATGCACATAAATTATAAATGTGTACAACTTTTTAATCTGCAAGTGTCCAAAAAATTACAAATGTTTTGGATAATTTTAATTTCCCATTTTCATTGCAGCAATTAAGTTTTATCAATAAAAAGGTTGTCATAAATTGTACCTTCATGAATGTCTCCTGATATTTTTAAGCTTTACATATGTTTATAAGTTCATTGTGCACAATTTTCTCCTTTCGCTCGCAGATCACGCTGAGATTTTTTAGTAGGGCGTAAGTACATTTTCCATTTTTACTGTATAGCTAGAAATGAGGGAAACCCCTCAAGTATTCAGGAATTCAAGCATTTTCTAGCTTGCTTCGCTTCAAGAATTGTTTCAGATTCACGGTTTTAATTAACGAAGGAAAATTATCGGATGAAATAGCTTTCGTATGTAGTTGCTTCGCCTACATAATGATATTCCTCGACTTTCAATTAGGCTTGAACTTATTTTTATTTAGTTTGACTTCAAAGATTTCACATTGCATTTGATGGTTCACGCTTAATGAGCCGAAATTAGGCTTAAAATTTAGTGTTCGTAATTAATAAACTGCAAGTTAATTATCTAGTGTAATTATTCATGCTATGTAGTTTTAATATATTATGTAGGCCTATATTTATACAATATTTATATCAAAGTTTCAACTATACTCACTAGTCAGGACCGTGCTCGATGTCGCGCAGGATCATCTAGATAAAGATTGATCAGTTTACATCTGGATTGATGATTGAAGTATACTACTGCACTGATTTGATTTATTGAGCCTATTAATTTGTGAATTTATCAATCCCAAGTCGAAGCCCCAGAGTCAGCAGTCCTCTCCTATAGATAAATAGATTAGATCGAGTAATAAAGCATAGTAGTTTGTCATCAAGGAATTGAAAAATAGGTTCTGGACCTTGTTGGATGGATGGGGATGATGATAATGTCATATAGTAGCCCAAACCAATACCAGGACCAGGACCAGAGTATGTATAAGCAACGAAGACGAAAAAAAGAGGAAAATCTCGTGTTCCCTTTTTATTAAATCGTCGGCCAGCCTTTAAAGAGCGTAAAAGGGATTAGCACAAAGTTGATATTATCAATGTTTAACCTAATGTAATTCTTATAAGTCTTTTTATGAGTTTCCCAGGAACGATCAAGAAGATGAAGAATAAGACGACGACGACGTCGTCGAAGAAGAAGAATAAGATCTACCAACTGTAGGTTTGAAAAGATAACACATGTAGTGTAATGTTCATAATAGGTATAACAAGGTTTTACTGCATCCTGCCTCGCTAGAGAATTATTTACGCTGTGAATGTGATTGTTGAGTTGTTGGGGACGCCTTTTGAGAAGATCTGAAGAAGCTCAACCGCTACACCTTCTCCGTCCTCTTCCCTCTTATTTCACTCCATCAAGATACACTCTTCTTCTTCTTCTACACACGTCTACTTCCTCCTACATTGAGAACATGAACGGAGTTAAATACCTTCCACAAAAGTAACAACAGTCCATGGGTACCTGAAACTCAACTCTTTTTCTTTTTTCTTGAGCATACAAAGTATTCATTTGATTTGAATGAACAACGAGAGGAATGAAATGTAATGTGTAGTAATTTGTGAGCGAGTATGACAAGCGCTTAAGAGGATTTTGTACATTTATGTAAAGAAAACCCGCATTAGTTGAGTACAGCTCGTATAAACTACCTACTTATATGTACTTTTTCACGACTAATTCTACACGCTTACATCCTCTCGAACTAGCTACTACTACTACTACTATACCATATGCTATATTATATGCAGTACAAATATTGTTCAATTGTCTACTCAAGTTGTTCACTGCGTGTGCATCGACAATTGTGCACCTTGTGCGACAACGAGACAGTACGTACAACTACAACTCATCTCTGCCTCTATTTGGCTTTGGCTCTTCTCTAAAACCCAAAGTTTTCAGCCGCTCTACAGATTAGAATTTAAAATTAAAATTCGTTTATTCAAGTCGAGTACGCTTTGCCAAAATGTTATGATGAATTCCGAAACTTTGAGTTAGAGCATAATATTATTATTATGTACAGAAAAATATTGTAAAAGTATAAATCGTTATACCTCATCTAAAGCACTACATAGACAGAATATTCTTGCTCGTTGAATTATAATTAATGTGTATTTTTGTTGTCTCCACAGGCTATAGTCATGTGACACATTACAACATTGCAGATTGCAGCTCACCATCTAATCTTATAGTGTGATGTATGGAGATCATGATTGTCAATCGTACTCATTAAATGGCGCATTTTCGTTTCCTTACACAATCAAAAGACATGTCTCCAAGGATAAACTATCTGTGATAGAAGAACATAATCTAAAAAAGTGTAAGTAGGGACGTACATAATAACAATAGTATTGTGCACACAGTACCTACGAGTCAAATTCGAATTATGAGGAGGGGTAAGAAAAAAAAGAGATTTTGTTGATGTTTTTGCTGGGAGTATGTCCTATTCGTTTCGTATTATCGTATGTGTGTACTTCATTTTGGTTCGGTTTGACGACTCGTTTCAACTGTCGGCTTTCCTATGATCACTCAAGTGTTCCACACTCTTTGTTTTTGTAAAAATTTAGTTTGTTTGGATTTTTACCAGCTTGTTTTTTTCCTCGAGCACAGCGTGAAAATTGGTGTGTGGAAGGAGAGAAGTCAGCGAGCTAGTTGTGTTGTTGTTAGTAGAGTAGTATTGATAGAAACCTACACGCAGACATATTCTCTTGTCTATGATCGCACTCCCTGAACAACCTCTACAGATTCGACGATGACGTCGTCTCTCTCTCTACCTTACCTACCTGCTATTTCCCTCCCTGTCTGCATACAGGTAAATGCGTGTGAACTTCAATCTTCTTTCATTATATGTGGATAAAGAATAGATACATCTAATCATATCTGTGTTGAGTCGTTGAGTGGAAGTGGATGTGGAGATGAGGGAAGCTCCACAAAATAAATACAAAGTACTTAATCCATGATATAGACTCCAAGTCGAAGTCCGCCTGCTTCCTTACTGCTTTATATTTTATTTTGGGCCGCCACATGATACTCATCACACATGACATGTATACAGGCATACAGGGAGGAGGTGGAGGACAATAGCCATAATTTGAGAGAGAGAGAGAGATTAAGGGAGTCAGACTGTTAGTTTTTACTTTTTACCTTCAGTCGGTTTTTCATAACGAACTTGGTCGTCTCTTTCGTCATTGTAACGTAATCTTATTCGTATTCGTAATATAGTAATAGTAGTAGTAGCCCCATCCTTGGTGGGAACGTATGTACCTACCTACTACCTATGTAGATCTGAGAAAGGGAGCAAATGAAAAGGCCAAGCAGGACGCGAGAGGACGACCAGGCTTGGGAAATTCAAACTCTGATTTAGTTAGTCTCTTCCATCACAATTTGCAAGTCATAGTTAGTTTTTCCGAAGAAAAATGGGTGTTCAATCCATGCCCTTTATTCTCATTTGTTCAGTCAGTCCTTTACGTTATTTATGTAGTTATTTCCACAGTGTTTCAGATGCCCGAGCGAGGAGGCATCTTATTGTCAGTAGTGTCAGTACTATGTGTGGAGTGTGAGGGTGTCATGTTTGAGCTAGATTTTGAGGGATTCGCTTCGGAACAGTGTGTATGTCTGTGTATGATCGGGATGTGTATGTGTGTGTTTGTTTGTTAGTAATGTGTAATGTGTAGCAATAACTCGTAAGTTTGTATTGAACTTTTGAGTTTTTGAGTAGTTTTACCCTCAAAAATCCTGACTGTGTGTACACAGACAGAACCATCTCCCCAAACAAAGCTGACGATGAGAGCTGTAAACCAAAAGCAATTAGCCATGGTCATATAATTTACCTTTGTTTACCAAGGAATAAAACTAGAACTGTACGAGGAAAACGAAAAGCAAGGTGGGTAAATGATACTATGAGTGAGAGTGAGGGGTATCGCTCTCTGTCTCTCTCCTCTACCTCCACCACGTTCTCATTCGTTATCGTTATCAGGAACGTTTGGAGCGTCCAAGATTAAGGCAAAGCCAACCTCCCAAGGCTCATAATACTAAACCAGCCAAACCTTCCCCTATAAGGTTAACCGTAGGAGAGACGAGGAGGAAACAGAGCAGGACCAGAAGAGAGACCATATCATATCACTATCACGTTGTAATTGTTGTGTATGTCGGGTCTTTGGGATTAGCTCCTTGTAATGATCCGCTGATTTGACTTTAAGTGCGTATACAATCTATGAATCACAAACACAAAAGGATGTTTTCAACCAAGCTTGGCGGATGGATCATAGGATCATCATAATTGATATTAGAGTGGGCGACCAGTTGAGATATGGAGGGAGAACTTGTTAAACGAGCTATGGGTTTCCCCTATACATACTGCTTACTTGAGATACAGTGCACAATATCTCTTTTTTTTTCCTCTCTCGTCTGTATTAAGTAAAGCCTATGACTTATGATTAGGGTAATGCAGTGTTTGAGGGTAGAGACGGTTAACCATGGAAATTTTTATTATTCTGTCGAATAGACGTGAAGAAAATTTTTTGAAGTTGAAAACCCACACAGGAGACCGGATATTAAATTCTTACCTGAGAAAATAATTAAGTACCAAAAGAAAGTTTTTGGAGCTCATCCACACAATTGAAATTTATAAGCTTGTTTTGTTCTCTTTTCTTTCTTTTTACACTTTCGGGAAACTTCAGAGGGGATTAAAGGGGAATATTAAATATTTGAGCAAACAAATTTGTACCACCAGTTATGAAGTAAATATGTCGTATTTTTAATTCAAAGGCAAAAGGTAAGGGGAAGCCTCATTTTTCCTTTCATCTCAGATTTTATAATTTTGTATTTGAATTGGTTTTCTTCCCTTTTGTCCCCCCGTGCCAACCATTTTTATTTGTGGGTAGGCAGTCCTCTTCTTCTTCTTCTTCTTCTTCTTCTTCTTCTTCTTATCTGTACTTTGTATTTACAAAGTATTTATGGAGTCACTATCATTATTGTTATATTGTGTCTATTGTCTTTATATTTTCCCAGTTAACAAAGTCTATCTCTATAATCTTGACGGATCACGAAATCGAATTTTATTTACAAACTCCAATACTCATTTACTGCTATGGTATCATTTATGAAATTTATGAACTGGGTAACTTGTAATATTTTTTAAACGTTTACATTTTATTGTGTTTGCATTTGAATAGGTCTCGGAGCTTCTGGGGAAAAAGAAGAAGCTCATGGAAGCAAGTTACGTTCTGTGTTCTGTTCTGTTTGTTTGTTTTTTTATTGCAAAAATGAAAAAATCCAATTCATGATCATGACTAGTTTCCAAGACCAGGTCCAAACTCCTATGCCTTGTGATGTTGATAATTGCTTGGTGTAATTAAGTTATACACAAAGGAAGAATTTTTTTCCCCGTAAAGACAACGAGTTAGTTCATCTGATTGTGGTAGAATGTAAGTTGAAGTCGGAGAGCTCATTCGCAGTATTATTTACCATTATAATGATGCTTTCACGATCGAGCAAAAGCAAGCCAAAGTAAAGGAACGAACACAGAAGAAGAAGAAAAAAAAGCTGCCAAAGCTATAAGCCTAATGGCGATGAAGTTGAGTTTATTTAGCCTATGTAAAAATCCATGAAGTATTTATCCTAGAATTTGGTTCGGTGTCGGTCTTGGTTCTTGGTCTTTGGCATTATTAGGAAGGATGCGATGGTGTGATTCAAGTTATGGAGTTGGATTTGGAGTGAATAACCAAAGCTCCTGTTCACTGTTCAGTATGCCTCCTTCAGTCTTCAGTGCTCATAGGAAGGATTCTGTGTGTGAGTACACAGATAAGGTATCAACCAAGTCAAGTGAAGAACAATTAGTGGAAAAGAACAAAAAATAAAAAGCCGCAAATCTCCTCATCATCCAACTACTTCATCATCAGTCTACTTAAGTAGCTCAACTTTTTTTTTCATTTATTTATTTCTCTGTCTATCGTGCTATGTTAAGTTATGCCATGTCTACCTCTGCCGCTGACTACCATGAGTAGGTAGTGTTCCATGTTGGCCCATTGCATATGTAGTTGTAAGTTGTGCTGACTCTGGCTGGTATGTATGTACCTACCTACGGTTTTTCGTCAGTTGTCTTACCACCACATCTTCACTTGACTCATGCAATAAACTAGCGGGTAAACGAAAGCAAAAAGGGAGACGAAGAAGATTTCAAGTTGAAGTTTGAGCTTATGTACAAAATGATCAAGGAATCCTCTCTCTCTCTCATAGCACTGCTGTTCTTAATAATTATGTAGAAATAAAACTAGAAAATACATGGAGGCTTCTCATCTGTACCATTATTATTATTATTATGTGAATGCCTCCGTTATAGATCGACGTCGACGTCTACATTCTACATCAGGCCGATCAGTAATTTAACGTTCCAGGGAGCAAAAGTTTTATGTAACTTCCAACTTGAGTGAGAGAGAGAGAGAGATAGAGGGATAGTGCATGGTCCATGTCTAGTTTTCCTAAAAGGTTTAATTTATTACCTTATTAATAACTAATTACTATACGATCTCCCGATCACCCAGGTTAAGTTCTTAGAAAATCAAGCGCTACTGGTTTACGATCTACAGATACAACATCAACATATCGACATGATCTTACTTTATTTGTAGCAACAGCAGCAGCCCACCGAGTTACATACATTTTAACACAACACCAGTTTAACTCTTTAGAGTTGAGGAGAGCCTCGTTTCGACGGACTTTCTCGTTTACAAACACTCATACCATAAGTATATAACTCCATGCATGGATTCTCTCACACTAATTCAGACTTGTTTTTTTTATGCATTTATCTACTTACTTGTAGCTTCATCCTTGACATTAGATCATAAAAATCTTTAAGTTAATAAGATTTCTTGAATATAGAATTTTTTCCTTATCTCCTACGTTCTCACTTGTATGTATGTGCTCTGTGCTCAAAAAGTATACAAGTATTATATATAGTATAGGAGCTGTCTGTGTCCGTTGTGTAGGCAACGGCAAAGACCTAATTATTATACAAATACATACCTCCTTGTTTTAGGATTATTATTTGATTTTTTATGATTTCCAGATATTCCAGAAGCGTGTGTGAGTTTCTGGTAAGAAAAATTTATGATAATAATATTATGTGCAGATCTCTTTAAGATAAGTAACCTACGTAATTACCATCCTGTACTTCTACTACCGGGGCATGAAGTGTGTGTGTAGTAAAATGTCTACTATGTATGTGTATATATGGATGCGTAAATTACAGAGATAATTACGTATCCCGCTTTTAAGCCTCACAATCTTAAACTCGTCAAATAATTAACTAGAAACTGATATGATGAGAGCGTCTTATTGATTTTCAAAGACTTTGTTTCTTTCGTCTGATTTAAAACTTGAGCCTCCAAAATATTTACCTATTAAAAAAAAATACCAGAAGCAGAAAGTTGGGATTTGAAATTGATGAAACCTTCATCGTGGTTTCAGAATTCAAATTCAAATAGGTAAGTAAAAAGCAACGAACGAAATTACTTAATTTTTTTATTAAGACAAAATTGTTTGAGCATTAGTTGTAGTGAAGTATACTATGCAGATAGAAATGAATAGCCATTTGCATCGGCATTGGTAGTGGGACATTTGTGCACATTGATATGCACGGTATGCTTACGTTGTAGATCTATGTATGATTTGGAATGTAAAGTTAAAGTGCGGGCTGCGGGAACGTTTAAGGTTTACAATTACAATCAAGAGAGAGAGAGAGAGAAAGAGTGAGATAAAAAAATAGTTAGCTCAAGATTACGAGGTGAGAATAATTACGACAAAATTTATGTGCATTTATTTCCCTCTTATTGCCATTCTTTATTGCTTAAGTAATGATAAATTTTCCCTGCAATATTTCATGAAATAAAAGCCCATCGTTATTAAAAAACATATATATTGTAGGTTTATGAAAGTTGAATTATTATTATCATTGTCATTGTCATTATCATTAGCATTATCGTTACATGTGTAGTGTGTAGTCTGAACACGAGAAGATTTAATATTCAGTGCGCAATGAGAGAGAGAGAGAGAGAGAGGGAGATACATTCTGTTTCTGATTTTGAAATCTGATACAAACCACCTTGCAGACATACTACAGAGTACAGAGTACAGGAGACTACGTAAGTGTAAAAAATATACAGTCAGTACAGTGGATTTAAAATGATTTAATACCACTGACTTCTTTTGTGTCAATGGCAAGAATTTTCCCAGGCAAATTGTTTTTCGTAGCTTAATATATCATATATAGAGGCAGGGTCATGTACATAAGTGGTATAGCCACAATTCTCTGACTGTTGTAATCCCCCCACATATATGTATTCAGATTTTTGAGGTCTTAGGCCTGTGCAGTTTGGTGTATCTGTCGGTGTCGGTGTCCGTGTCCGTTTGTACATGTGTTGGTTTTCGTGTTTTCATTTGAAGAAGATCAGCCAAACTATTTCAATAACATTCCATTTCTTCTTCTGCTACTGCTTCTGTATAAGTATTTGAGCACATAATATATACCTAGGTATATAATGCTAATGTCTCGTCGTCGTCGTCGTCGTCGTCGCAGAGTAGTAGGCAAAGTAGAAAACAACCTTTATTTGATTCCACAAACATATCTTTGCGGTGTGGGGTATCTGGTATAATAATGATATTTTAATGCTACACACAGTCCTCCTGTCGTGCTTAAAATATATATAATGAAAATGGAAGTTGGCTCTGGACTGGAATGGGTCTCTCTCTCTTGGTTTGGGATTGGAATTGAACGGTAGACGCATAGAGTGAGATAGGAGTGCTCAACAATGTGTTTTCATCTGAGATTTGTACCAAAGTATCATCATCAGCATCATCATTGCATGATCATTGTAGCAGCATCCCGTCGTCTTGTGTGTCTCATGATGATTACATATGAGCTTACCACTCGCCTTTATTTTATGTAAGTAGTAGCAGTAGTGCAGTGCATTACCGTGTGATCTTGAGCAGTTCAACTTCAAAAAAAGCAGACTGTTTTATTGTACAGACAACCAGTATTGACGAGGTTGGGATTTGGATTTATATATAGTGGCTACTTTTACTATAGTGTAGTAGTTAGGGAGCGATACACTTGAATACTTCTGTGGATGAAGTGTAAGCGATGAACCCGACTGGAAGGGAAGGCACTATAGGCTATATGCAATATGCACTAGGTATAGGTGCAAGATATACGTATTGGATATATGCGTAAGATGCTTATTAAAGGCAGGGAAGAAAGATGATGCTGCTATTAGTACGTTCTGCCTTGCCTTGACTCTTGACAAGTATTGAGTTTATTTGACTACAAGTAATTTAATGCAGAGACTTTCCCACACAAGAGGAGAAGATGAGGCCACGGGTCATAAATGCGACTCGGATGATAATAATAATAACATAACGTATAATGATAGTTCCTGAACTGAACTGAGCCACAGAGGAACAAGAAAGAAAGGGGAAAAAAAGGATTCATTTTCTATTTTGTTTTTATATATCTTTCAATCCAATATATATAAAACTTTTTCCAGGTTTTTTCTTTAGCTTATTAGTTGCTCTCATCATCACAAAAAATTATTCAAATTTAAATTTAGCAAAATCAGCGGAACAACTGCATCATTTCATGATTAAGATTTAATGCTTTCATGATTAGTTGTCGCTTTCATGGCGACAATAAATAGTGTCAGTGTCTGCTGTAAATCATACAATTAGACCATATTATGTTAATTATGTGAGCTGGAGGTCTTCCGTGAGGGCTGCACTGTTTCCACCATTTATAATTGATAATCTTAATTTTATTTTTTTCGCATTTTTATGTTGAATTACTTTTACCTACTTTATTTATAGTGTGTATTATTTCCCGAGCTAATTTCATAAGATATAGTTCTTTAAGGGTAGCATTTATTTTTTAAGAATCTTCAACCGTCCTATCCCATTGTTATCCCAAAGCAAGTAAATAAACCGAATCAAAATGCAAATTCACTCCTGCCCTCTCAATCCAAAATTGGTCTCAAATATACTAAAAAGTAATATGCAATAAAAAAAATGAATTACTGCACATAATATCCTATGCATGTCTGTTGGCGACACACACATCAACTTTACATAAAGCTGTCTAATACTCGGTCTCGTTGGTGTTGGTGCTGGGACTGCGACTGACTGGTGGGATACAATTTTTTGTGTGTGGATATCCACAGAGATGACGCGCAGACTTTAATAGGGAAGCTATCTCCAGTTTGTAGTGGTGGAGTTGACGCGTATCTTGTCTAATTTGTTATATTATTGTCTTGTTACCATGTGTTTTGAAAGGAGAGGGTAGCGGAGCCAACAGTCAAGGAGGGCCAGGGCTAGCGCCAGCATTCATAGCATAGCTCAGGAGATGTCTATAAGCGGGATATGAAGACTACTAGTATATGAGTATAGTGAACCATTAGGATAGGGTTGAGGCCGTGGTGAGTATTACTATATGTAGTATGTGTACTGCAGCAATATATTATACTTAAGTCAACGATTACGGAGACGAAGACGATACGAATACGGATATGGTAGGTATATTATTATGTATGCATGGATGGATTATGAATGTAAAGAAAAATCCCATTCTTAGATCCCTATTACCGACTTGTTTGTTGTTAGGAGACGAGTATGTGTAATGTGTATGATATGAAGTCTCTTTATTCTCCATCACGAGAAAAGAACGAGTTAAACGATCTTTCCTAAATGGAAGACTCCACAGAGGTTTATTGAGATTTTCAAGACATATTATGAATGTAATGTTGGTGTATATGTGTAGACGTGGATGTTTGAGTATGGGGCCGTATAGTGTGGTGTAGTGTGAGGGATATGCTCAGCTCACATAGAGGGTATTTCACAAATTTCACATCTCCAATTCCAACCCTGCATTCAAAAAGATGTATGTTACAAGTCTAAAAGGGAAAGAGTGTATGGGGATACAGTACATAGCTGACATGAGTGTGGTAGTACAGATACAGATAGAAATGGATGATGGTGGAGTGTGTGGTTGAGTAGGTCCTTACGTCTTGGTTTTCACTCTTGTGTCTTGTGTATGTGTGTGTGTGTGCACTGAAGATGAGAGTATAGGGAAGATGATAGGGACTGGGATAGTAGTAGTATGGACATGGAGAAGATGACGGAGCGACGAAGGTATCCTGAGAAATGCTTTTTGTTGAAGCTCATAGCCTTCAAGAGCTCATTTACGTCGGCATCATTTGTTCTGCCATATATGGTAAGAGTCGGCCCTTTGTCCCCCGTCTGTTGACTTCAATCATGACTCTACTCGCGCCGCTAAGGCTTAACGACATCATTTTTAACACATTTAAGAAGCTCAATTGATGTTCCCACTTAACCATTGGCTAGTTGGGAGGTCGGCTTTCACAATTCACAAACAGTAATTATTAAAACTGAGTCGATATTCCCTGCCCTATTATGGACTCTTGAGTCTTGAGAAGTGTCGGACGTCCACTTGGAAATTATTATTATTTCTTTTCGTCTCTTCTCCTCACTTACGGAACTCAGCGTCCCAGTACTCATCATCTCCTTCACCCCCAAAACTTCAAAAAATGCTCTACTATAGCCTAATGCCCAGGGATGGTGGACGGATGGGTAGGTACATAATAAAAGAAGGAAAGAAGGCCCGGTGTCGGTAACGTATTATCGTCATCATATGTCGTTCAGTCCTTCCTCTGGGACGGGAACCAGTCCCATGAGAGTCACTTCCAATTATTACTATTATTATTATTATTGTCCACGAGACATTTGAACATTATTTGAAGGAAGCCAAGCCCACTCATTTTCGTCCTCTCCCTTCCATTGTTTCAACTTCAACTCTCTCGCTCATTCATTCACATAGGTAAAACTAATATGACACGAGACGAGGACGAGGGCGACCAATACCGATCCTCAGACTCAGCGCTATGACGATGAGTACATAGCCAAGTCCAGAGTCTACAGTTTTTTATGATCTTTCTCTCTCCATTTAAAATAGGAACTTGGATGTAGTCCCCGGAACGAATCATAATTCCTCATTACTCACTCATCTTGTAAAACGCTATGAGCCACATCCATATCCATAGTCGCAGTCCAAGTCCAAGTCAAAGACACAGGCAAAAAAAACGGTTTTGATTTTTTTTCTTCTGTGTACTCCCCTTTCATTTAAATCTTAATCGTACTCATAATTATTGTAACTAAGTACGTCCACACTTTCATTCCTTGCCCTGTATATTATGTCGTCGTGAAGATGTAATACGAGACTGTAGGGCCGGATAATTCGGCCAGTGCAGGCAGCCCCCGCTGCTTGAATTTTCAAAAAACAATTAAATGGAACATTTTGCAGTTTTCAAAAGTATGTAAACAGAATATTTTGACTTTTCAAACACATATAAAAAATTTTTTTTTGTACATTTCAAAAACATAGAAATAAAAAATTTTCCACTTTTCTCAAAACATGTAAATAGAACATTTTGCACTTTTCTGAATCAAGTAGAAAGAACATTTTAACCTTTTCTAAAACATGTGAATACAACAATTTTACAAAGAAAACCATCAATAAAATCAAAATAATGGTTTTTGTATGGAAACAAATTGCTGCCTTAAAGCAATTCCTTCGTCCGGCCCTACAAGACTGATGATAAGATTGACAAATTTTACAGTGGACGAAATATTAACGTTATATTTTAAAACGCTTGTGCCTAGTATTAATATTTACTTAATATAATTGTTACTTAAAATTTGAAACTTAAGTTACTTTGAAAAATTTTACAGTCTAAAAGACAAAGTTATAATAATACATAAAACTTTAAAAAGTTACGTAAATAGGACATTTTGCATTTTTTTAAATGGTGCAAGCTTATATGGCAAATAAGCCAGCTTGCTTGCATGAAGAACGTGTAAGTTTTTCAATTCCAAGATGTTGTCATTTGGTTAGCATCAGGTGAGTTGTAGCAATATAATTAATTATAAAATGTTGACTTTAATAATAATTATTACATATCTCTGGTATTGACACTCCAAATTCCACTATATCATGCTATTTTCAAATGTGTAGTCGTCCCCGTTCATTGTCAAAGTCAAGTCAAAGATTTTGTTCTTATTCATTCATGCATGTAGTAATTTCCTTCTTTTTTTCTAAACTCTTCTGCTCTACAATAGGAGTACTGTACACAGAACTCCTATTAGCATGTATACGCATTTACAGAAACAGAACTATGGGTTCCTATAATAGGTATTAAATCAGTGCAGTGAGAGCTGGCATATGGCACTGGAGCGGTACTTTAGGACTGTTGCTAAGCGCTATACTATAATACCAAAACGCTCGAGTGTTTTTCCTTTTTTCTTTTTCCCGAGTGGTAATTGTATATCTGTATAACTTGGAGCACGAGTCAAAATAATTACTGCAAACAATTTGAAAATAGTGATGTCTTAACTCTCTCAAGTCTCAACTCACTCACTAGAGTCAGACTCACCACAATCAGTCAGACACATGTAGGTACATATTATTCACATATTTGTAGTTTGTAGACATTCCCTTATCAGCAGGAATGGGAGCCAAGAGCAATTCCTAATCCTACGATTACAGGATTTTTTCTTCTCTCTCTCTCTCTCTCCCTTTGTCTAAATTCTATAATTTGGCATGGAAGAGGAAATGAGGAAAGCCATTTTGCATTTTTTTTCACCCTTGCCACTGTAATTTATCCCTACAATTATTCAAGTCACCGTATTATTTCTTCCTCCACCTTTCTATTGTTCTTGAAATATTATTCACAATTACCATTCCTCTCACCCCGGCTGCTGCACTACCAGCCAATTTTACCATTACCTTATATGACAGGGAAGTCATAGTGTATTTTAATTCAATAAATTCCTTTTTTTTTCTCCTTTATTTTTTTTTATTCCGACTGGTGAAAATATACGTGAAGGACCGACACCGAAATTCAATTAGTCATAATTATAATTGGAGAGTTGGGCTTCGGTTTTTTTTATTGTTGTAGCAGTTGAAAGGTGGAGCCCATATATAATGCTATGGTCGAGAACACTTCATATATTTGTAATTCCTGATAAGTATGTGGTACGACTATATGATTAAATAACTACAAGGAATACCATCTATATATTTACAAATAATTACGAAAAAAATATAGTTATATATATATATAATTATAATTTCCTGTTGTATGATTGTAACACAATACCCAACATTTTTGGGGAGTTTGTTGAAATTGAATTTATTTCGTGGGGCATGAATGACGCAATCCAACTGGCTATATAACATCTTTATTAATTTAGCGTAAGGCTTTCGCTTGTACAGTAGTGCCCTTTTGGTCTCGGTCTCGGTTTGGTTTTGGTTTTGGTGTTTGAGTGTCAAGCTTAGTATTTACTACATAGTATTATTTCCATATTTCACTTTTTCCTGTACACACCACCACCCCATGGAAATAGTTGTTGACCTGTTCGTAATTGAAAAATCAGTGGTAATTTATTGCATTACTTTAGTATTTCTCTAATTATTTTGATTTTGATTATAAAGTCTCCATGTTAAAAATTTTAAGCAGCTTTTGTTAATAATTAAATTATCACCACTGATGAGTATCTTTTCTCCTCTCTCTTCTGCTTAGTATGATGGGGATGGAGCATGCAATAGGAAAGGAGTGTCATGTCAAAAAATATTCTACCTAAAAAACAGTGAGAGAGAAAAAAAAATACTAAATTCCCTAACTCCATCCCATGTCCATGTCCATGTCCATGACACTGTAGATGTACATAGAAGCTTAGAGCTTTTGTCTGTTGTAAGTTGAAGTTAGAAAATGGAAAGGAAAATGAAACAAGTATTTCCTTTGAACTTGCGGACTATCTGTATAGTCTGTAGCCTGTGTAGAGCGTTTTGACTCTTTAGTTGTGGATGATGTGTTGCATGAGATACAGCAAGAAAAAAAATAAATTCATTGAAGCTCCTATAAGTAATATCTGTGGAGTAATGGTAGTACATTGTAATAGTAGTAATAATTATATAATAATATTTCGATTTCAGCTGTGGGTCAATCATTCAAGCTGTGAAGCTGTGAGGGAAGTTAGAACAACGGACAACGTGGAGGGAGACAGTGTGAGTGTGTGTGTGTGTGTGTGTGCGAGGAGAAGACTTAATTGCTCAATTGAATTATGGTTCTCATCTCATTTCATACGCTCTGCCTCACACATCCACTGACACACAGATCGGAACCGAACAGACAGACGTACACACATATTTTAGATACATAATCTCGCATTCTGATTTCTTAATAGAGGTAAGATTATTCTCATCATGATTTATGTATCCCCGAGAATTCATATTTTCATAGATTTTTAACTAGCTTGGAGGTTGCACGTTAGCACAGGGCTCGAGACTGTAAACCCACGGCGAGGAATGACCGGAGTTATAGTGCATTGCATATAAGGTAGTATTACTATTTATTACTATATAGTGTGGCAATAGCGTGCAGTTTTTAAACCTCACATTATCAGTTTGAAAATCAAAATCAAGGCGCTGTACTTACCATAGGTAGTGCACTATAATGTGCTGAGATGAAAAAGTTTAGTATTTTCTAGTTAAAGTAAAATACTAAAAGGCATGGAATGCATTGCCTAATAAACTTTTCCTCAAAATAAAATTCTTTACAGAACACCTTTATATTTGCGTACATAATTTACATCCTGGCGTACATAGGTGAAAAAACCTGGAGCATTTAGCACCATATAAATACTGGAAGGGATTTTTCTCAATCCTGACTTATTCCATTTTCATCTTGAGTATGTCCTTGCCCACAACTTTAACTAAAACAAACATGTCTCAAGTAGCTCATCGTCAGCTGTGAAGAAAACGGCAAAAAGAAAAGGTCATCATCACATGCTTCTTATAATTAAGCTTGATTCGTAATTTAAAAAAAATAATACAAGAGATAATATGCACGAGCAGACTTATTCTAACATCTGCACTGTTAATTGCACCATTAATTAGTAATAGGATCCATTACTATGATCTTTTCATTGCATTGTAATTGTAGGTAATTAAACATTTTTATTGAGATATTTACAACACATCTGTTTAGTAATATTGACACACCTTATACATATTTCAGTCAAGGTTAGGTAGGATTTAAGTCATAGTCTTGGTCTCGATTATACCAGCATCTGTGCGCAGGTTAAAATTTTCTTACCTTAAACCAGATCCAGATCCAGAAAATGTGTCCGTAATGTGTATACTCAGAAAATTTCATTTGATAGATTTTAAAAGCTTATTATCTTGTACAATTGAGAACGAAATAAGAATCATCATCATTATCAAGTACTAAATGAGCCAGGGCTCAGACCGACACCGACAACGAGATCATGGTGTGTCTCCTTTCATTGTGAATTCGGCAGTCGGGTATTTCGATTTGGACGTGATTGTTATATTATTATTACAAGACCGCCTGGCAGATGCCGACGTTCACTGTGAATGAGATGCCCTAAATAGTGTAAGTAAAATGAGGCATGCATGGTCTTGACGTATGTAAGTGTTCGTGCGTTGTGTTGGTGCTAGTGTTGATGTTGTAAGTTGTTGTTGTAGTTAGTGGTGGTGGTGGTAATGTGCCTCTGTAAAACATCTTTGAATTTGTTACGTTTCCAAATAATTACTGAACTTATCTATCTATCAACTTGCTATTAGGGCCTCTGACTCTGAAAATACAATGCAGGTACCTACTGTAGATAGGTACTTATGATACGATTAGTAAATAGTTCGGACTTGGAATACTGGACTCCAACTCCGGCTCTGATTCTGGATCTGGATCTGGATTTCTTCTTAAATAGAATAATATTGTGTGATGATATGATATAGATATATGGATGTTCTTTTTGTAAGGCTCCTTTTCTTTTTCTGTATCTGTAGTAGTGCACTGAATTCTACCACCTTCGTTTTTTTCCCTCCTCAGCTCAGCTTTCAAATAGGACTTTGAGATTCAATTCCTTCCGAAATGGAATTAAATTGCTCCATGTAGACTAATGAGCTCAGTGCTCAATTGCGCCTACTTTATGCTTGGAACATCTTAATCTTTCCTTCTTGAAACCATAGATTACACGAGGACGAGGACGCTTTGTTCAAAGGATTCTCGCTCTCTCTCTCTATATCTCACGCTTGTATTAAGTAGCATGTACTGATACAGGGAATCATTCATATCTGTACTCGGATAATCAATTTGTTCGTTTTCCGTCTCCTCGTTTCTGTCTACTCACAACTGGAATGAAAATTAAAATGCGTAGTGGCATTATATGCAGTGTACACACTATAGTAAAGCTGGACTGTGTACTCGAACATTGCTTTATTACAGATATTTTAGTTCTACGTTTCAGGGAGCGTAACAAAAGCTACACGTATACAGGTAATTTTTCCTGCTGGACAATATAGTATTCGTCAATCGAGGTACTGTGTAGCAGGCACCAGCATAATAACCTGCATACTACATTATTAAGAGGCAGTGCAGTCTTGCTTGATTTTTATAGTTAGTGTAATCCATGCATATCCTGAGATAATTATATAAACACGACAGGAGCTACACACACACACACACACACACACACACACACATGTGTCAAATGAGATGTACTGTGGGCTGTACTAATGCGTGTATGTATGTCATGTCGAAGGATAAGGGGGTAAGAAGAGTGGAAAATGGATGGTCGTGGCCGTGTCTTGACTGGAAAGGTGGGTAGAGCTCCAAGAGAGAGTCGCCCCTACCTTGTCTACCTTCCTCAGTTAAGTTAATATTCCTGATTGAGTCCTCAAGTTATGATAACTGGATGGATAAAGAAATAAATGAAAGGATTTCCCGACCTTCTCCATTCACAATTTAACTTGGTTCGCTGCGTTTTTACATGCTTCCTGCTGGTGTTGGCGTTGGGGAGGATGGTGTCGGTAGTAAACGAAGCAAATGACCGTCTTGTATAATAGTGTTGTATGGTCCTAGGTCCTATAGCATTAAAAGTGTACAAGGAGTGTGAAAGAAGCAGTAATGACTTTCTAGGCACGCAGTCAGATGTAATATATAAGTCATTTTTCTGTAATGCCTAGTCTATGCCTAAGTCCCTCAATGACTGAGTGTGTTGATGCTGGAAGTGACTGACTATAGACTCATAGGTCAAGTGTATGGAACGTCAGAGAGGTATATCTATGATACAGCTCTGACTCTGACTAATACAAGAACAAGATAGCGGGAATGAAAATGTATTAATCAAATAGCTAATGTGGAGGTTTGGATATTTTTTTTTCAAGAAAACTTGAGCTGGTGTATTTAATGTGTAATGCGTGCATAGCAGGTTATAAAATAAAATTCAGTGCTGCTGATCTACTATATATGTCCTATCGGTGAGTACAAGTGCACAAGTTAAAAAGTTGAAGCTCAAGCCGATACCGATGCCGATACCTATGCCGCTGCCGAAGCCGAAGCAAGTGGCAACTTGTTTTTTTTTGGAAAAGTTTCTGTGGGTGCACATGGTGTTTTATGATTGTTGAAATGACTTGAGAGTGTCGGTGGGGCCATTTCCACCATTCACCGTTCGTCGTTCTCTCTCTTTCGCCGTACTATGCAGTTTTTGTAGCGTGTACACTTTACTAAAAGGAAGGTAAGGTTTACATTGAATCCAGACTGACTGTGTGGACGCACACATAGGTTTAGTATATCATGTAAGTACAAGGTAGGGACTCTCACAATAATATATTTGACTGACTCTCTTCGTTTTGGTTTTGGGTGAGCAACAAGAGTATTTATTATGTTCTCGGCACCACATGTTATATGTTGTTATTGTTATCCTATTAGATGTATGGAAAGTTATGGTTATGGTTGATTGCCAAGTGGGACTCCTACCTCTTCTCCCCCTCTCTCTCTTCCCTACCTATTCAAGAGGAAAATGAATCACGACTTTTTACCTTTTACCTCTTGCCGACTGTGTCTATTGACAATGCGTCTTCCCGAGCACAAGACAGGTCTCACAATTCACTGTATCAGTAGTCAGCAGTAAGTACCTTTCCCGTGGAAATGTCAATCTTGAACATCTTCATTTAAATTCAATTCTCAAAATTTGTAAAGTCAGTAAATAGTCAGAAAATTAGAAAACGGAAATCATCATTTTTAGCTTTGTTTTTTTGCGCTTATATTTTGCAAACTACAAAAATACGGAAACAGAACTATTTTTGTATTTTATTGTGTGGATTCTTCTTCCAGGAATTTAAATGAAGAAATCCTGCATCAAAATTTTAAAAACCTAGGTACTTGTGTACTTTTGTACTGGTATGTATTTCTTAGAATTTTTCGAAAAATTTTGGAAAGCAATAAGAACTAAGAACCACTTTCGCCATGCATAACCATTCTATGATTTTTGTTTGTAAGGAAGCTCTTCGATGTGGTTTCAAAAATAGAAAATAAAATTATGCATGGTTATTATTAATTATATATTTTGTATTATAATATGCTGCTGTTAAAAATTGGTTATATTTTTATTTTGAATGCAACTGTACAATAAGTGGTGGTTGGTATAGTGGTGTTACAGCATCATATTGGTAAAGGCTTTTGAGTTTGGTCTGTGAGCTTCTTTTTAATTTTTCCTGTTCACCCAAGTCATCATAATAATAAATAATAGTTGAGAGTGTATGTAGTAATATTTTAAAGGTACTACATTATATAATTGTAATATCCTGTATGGAGACAGAGAGTCCTCCTAAATCCATTGTTCAAGGTTCAAGAAATTGAGGAAACATTTCAAAATTTTTATTTCTACCAATGCAAATGTTAAATGGTCTTTATGGTGGAGGGGGTAGCGGACGGAGAGAGAAGAAAGAAAGTAATAAAATAAATACAGAATACAGACGTTGGGTGCATTAAGGAAACCATCCACCGTGAACACCAACACCTTAGCTGAGGAACAGTTAAATAATAGAAAAATACATTGAGTTCAAATTTTAAAATTCAAATGAAAGCCTTCTAAGAATTATGACAGGAAGAATTTGTCATAGGTAATTTGTGAATAAATTAAATCTTTTTTCTGACAACCTCAACGCGGAGTTTGAGTTGTGATGTCTTTATTATTCGTATATTCGTATTATCTTGTGGCTGCCATAGCCATAGCCACAGCAGCAGCAGCTGTGTACATAATATGCAGCTCCTCATCCTCACACATGTCCATACATCCACATGCCATACCCTTTCCACGTCGTGTCATAATAGTCAGGAGCATTCAGCTTGACGCAAAAAAACACCGAAAGAGCAGTTTATTTTCAACGAGTAAATAAAATATGTATATAATATGCCCATACATGCTTTCCTAATATCTGAGTAGATATAAGGTAAAATGTGTATTATTTAATTTACTTCTTTTCTATTTAGCCCTAAGCTTAGCAATAGGTTAAAAGATTAAACTGAAAAATAAAATTCTCACTAATTATACCAATTACAAAACTACTGGCAATTTGCATTGAGAGCATTCTCAATAAATTTTTAGTTTTTTAAAGCTTTTGATTTTTCTTGACGTTGGAAGAATCTAGACCAAGAAACAAACTGGGACAAAATTCTGGTGATAAAAATAGTGCCCAGCCTTATTATTTCACTATTGTATAGAAATAGAAATAAACCTGTGACTGGTTTTTGATTAATATTTTTATAGCATTGTGATCCGGTCTGTAAAACACGAATAGGGATGTTACAGATTGTCGGGCTTTGTAGTTGATTTCGTACTTTAATCTATTATAGTTTTTAAACCCGAGAATCTGCACAGAATGCAAAGTAAAAAAATTGATACTGATATTCTTAAGTGTTATTAATTATCCACGGAACTTGCCATATCAGTCTTACTTGTCTATCTGTCTTTATTTTTTTAGGTCTCTAATTTGTTTCGTTTTTTGTGTGTGTGTAAAAGGAAAACATGTAATATAATGCTTAATTACTCTCAGAGATTTAAAGAATTTTATGAAAATGGGAGCTGATACAGTAAACAATAAAAATGGCTGGGATAAAATGAGGAAAAGCAAGCCGCCTTTCGTTGTTTCTGTTGTTGTTGGTTGTCGACGTCGTTTCGCCATCTCCGCTCAATCAAAGCTTGAGCATGTGGAAATGAATTGAATTAAATGTCTTTTGTCGTACGAGTCAACAATGCGTATGTGTAGTAGGTAAACAATTAATTTGTCTATGTATGAAAAACACAAAATTGGCAAGTTAACACAGTCGCTGCCGAAGTCATAGCCATGTGTTTTTCCTTGTAATTCTTTTGTCGTTTTGTCATTTTCTGGTTTCCGCATTTCCGCCGCTACTACATATATCATACCTCATACTTCATACCATTATACTGTACCACGACTCCTATGCTGTTTATATTGCTGCTATTATTTGAGGTTGAATTTGTTTTGTTTTTTATACTTTTTTGGTATTTTGCACAGACGAGTGCCTTAATTATTTTAGGTGTTTCCACATTACAATAAAATATGTACAAAAGATTTTGAGGGGGAAATGTACACAAAATTGACAAAATGAAATTCAAAGAAACAACAAGTTCATTCTTAATAGCGCAAGTTCCTTGTGAAGTAGGCATAGGATCTCCTGTACAAGTGTACATATTGAGTTGTGTGAGAATAGAAAAATTTGAAACGTACTGAACGTATACCTAAATAGGAATCAGAGGCCAGAGCCAGAGATAGGGAGAACGAAACGGGAAATGGCAATCATTATCATTAGTCAATTGCATCATGAATAGCTGGAAATGCCGACTCCTTTAGTCTACTTTAGGGTGTGTGCTTCAAATTACAAACAAACTGTAATAAATGAGCCGGTCAACAACAAAAAAAGCTGATTTTATTCATTATCCTATATGTACTGGCCAACCCAGTATTTTAAGATTTCTTTATTCATGCCGCAACCCGAATCATCGATTCTGACAAATAGTTTTTTTTCTATAAACGCGTAGGTAGGTAGGTACTTATATCAGAGGCAAGGAATTTACTCTAACTGTGCTACTTTTCATTTCTTCAGTATAATTTCCAGTGTTTTGAATTTTTGAAATATTTAATACTTGCAATTGTTTTTGTTATTGAATTAGTTTGTAAATTAAACTCGCCTCTATACTATTTAATTTCATGCAATCTACAAACTTGCCATAATTGCTGATTATTGTTGGCACATTTAAGGAGTAAAATATTTCCGGAAATTTTACAAAATTGCAAACACGATGCTTCTCTTACAATAAAATCAATTTAATTTTCGTGAGAATATATCAATTTTGAAATTTAATATTTTTGAAAACAATAAAATTAGGGTGACATTCTTGGCGGACTCTTTCAGAAAATTTTCTATTTAAGTGATATTTTAGGAAGCCTTACGTTAGATTCAAAATATGAGCACGATATTGATACCGAATAAAAACCTACGTATAAAAACGTGTGAATTTTTGTATACATAGAAAAATGACCGTAGACGTAGACCAGTAGACTAGGCATATAAAATCCTAATATATATGTATTTTGTGCTGCTCTTGTTGTTTTTATTGCTGTTTCTGGACTCTGGACTCTGGACGGCGATGATGATGGCGATACACATCATAGCCATCTGTCTAATTGGCAATTACAGGTGGAGACAGCGAACAGAATTCTAATAACATGAGCTGATGAATACAAAATAAATAATAATTACAATATTAGAAGATATAGCAAACAACCAGAATCAGGGCCAGATACCAGCACCAGCCCCGGCACCACCAACACCAGCACCAACTGGACTAGTATTTTGATTTCTTTCGCATGGTTTGACATGGCGTGGACTGACTAGTGAGCATTATAAAATATTGCGTGTAATAAAACACATGTATACCTACACAGAATCATTATCTGTATTATTACCATTAATCCTCATCTTTTATGAACTACCTCATAGCATCGTCTTCTCTTTATCCGTATCAGTACGACAATGACAAGTAGAAAATTACGTAGGTATAGTAGGCTACCTATTACTACTTACTAATACCTACTTGCCTATATAGACCGTATCAGTATATCTGCTTTTATTGGTGTGTACGTGCGCTTACGGAAGGCAGAATGCACTGAACGGAGGTGCCTACATACTTTTATATGTAAGGTGCTCGGCCATCCTAATCACGGTCACACTATATAAAAATTAAAAACGAGAACGAGTGTATTTATGTATGTTTGTGTGTGTGTCTGTCTGGTCTGTAGCTCCGTTCCAAGTCAGACTCAGAGTGAGAGTAATGTATGTATGAGGTAATGTAGTTGGACATCCGTCGTTACAGACCCATTATTCATGACTATCATAGGAGAGGAAATGCCAAAGTAGTCAGTTTATTACAAGATTTATTTCTACTCGTAGGAATTATTGGACAGGAGCACATGTAATATCATCATCATCCATGGATGGAAAGAAGCAGCCCGCGGCCATTAAAGTTCTACTTTTTCAAATAGATTAACCATCCCATGGTAATTTGCTTTCTTTCTTATATTATTAGAGCCTACTGTATAGGCACAGGACGACACACTACTACACAATATGAACATAACTTGAACTACTACTACTACTCCAGTACTCCAGTTCACCTGTGTACTGTGTACCTACTTTGTATATGGTAGATATGTACGTAATCCATTAGGACTCACATGCAAGACAAAACCTAGGCAAGGTCGCTGGAGAAGCTTATATTCTACTATGTTCATCTAACTGTAGGGAGGTACCTACCTACTTCTGTATCTGTCTCTACACTGAATCGGCTGAACATGGAAAGAAAACTAGACAGATAAAATGGTGAGGATGACGGCATAATTACCACAAACGATGAAAAGTTGATCTATTTTTGAGAGATTGAGAGAGAGAGAGAGAGAGAGAGAAAGAGCTCGTTTAAAAAATGTATTTAATCTTCATCTTGTTCGCCAACCCAAGAGCAAGGGAAGAAGGCACTAATATCAGTGCAGTACATCTCAAGGTTTCCCATGAGCGTTATACACTTTTACTTAAACTAAAAGTAGGTAACTACCCACACATATTTTAAATAGCGCTTTTTATTTAGGAAAAAAACACTATATTTACACTATTACCCTAATTAATTACCATTGTGACTGTGATGGTATATTTCCAAATTATTTTAGCCTTCAGCAATTTTTTCTTGTATATTTTATAAATCCTGACGACGACTTATTCGCTGGGTTGTTAACCTAATTCCTACAACAGCTGATTCCACATTAATTACATAAGTAGTGTATCTTTGAATCTGTACAATACAATGGCTATGTGTAGGGCCACATGTAAATAGAACAATTTGCACTTTTCAAAAAGTTTTTTTGAAAATTTTCTGGAAATAGAACTTTTATTAAGTCTTTTGTGGACGACCCCTAAGTGTACGTTATGAGTACAATACAGTCAGTAACATAACACCCCCACCCAATGCAAAGGACAACGCGAAAGCGACCTCGACAGCAGCTACCAATCGTATGGATTTGCGACAGAATGATTTTAGCTGTGCACTGGACTTACGACAGAATGACTCTTCACCGACGATATGCATGAATGACAGGCATACTTTTCAAACAATTATTTGTGATGTTTTTGCTTTAAACTCGCAATTACAACTTTTTACAACTTTTTTTGGTATTTTGAAATTATTTTGAGATTTTGCCAAAAATGAATAAAAAACGCAGGAAGGGACCTGGATTTTTTCATTTTCACATGTTAAATCCCATAAGGATTTGGCCATTTTGAAATTCGACCAATTTTTCAAAATGCGCGCGCCTTTTATGCGCGAACAGCGCAAAATGCACTCAAGTCTATATACTAGTGGAAGTGTCTAGGGTCAGTAGAAGACGTTTTGGTAACAATCGGTTAAATCCTAGAGTTACATGTAAAATACTTCCCAAGTGAGTAATAATAGTAATATTGAATCTCTTGAGATGTCTGGAGTCTATGGAAATGTATCAATTTAGCTCAAAATAAAAATGATGGTAGTGATTACCTATACATTGTACCTATGCTGTACAAAAAGATTTCATCTTATCATTAGTTGTTGTTTAGGTTGTCGTTTTCGTGCAGTTTGGAGCGCAAGTAAGTGCGAGTGTCCCTATCCCTAGTACCATCGCGGGTGGACGTAAGTGGAGGTGGAAATGGAACTGACTGACTGAGTGATAGAGAGAGAGAGAGAGACGTGGGGATGTGAACTGAGAGTAAAATTGGTGAAAGGGAACCGGGTGTCAGTTAGTGTCGGAAGAGTGTGAGAGGGAAAATAGGTGAAGGGAAGGGAAAAGGAGTAGTAGGAGAGCTGCTGTGTGTAATAATGATGATAATAATAATAATGCGTAGACAGGTTATGAAGAGCCGCCATGTAGTCAGAGACGCTAAAAAGAGAAGTTAAATACAGTAGTTTTTTGGAGTTGTTGGAGATTTTTTTGAGACAAGAAGAAGGAGCTGAGAAGCTGGTACTGGAACTGGAAATGGTGCTGGAAATGGAGACTCTGTAGTTACACGGCATTTACATTCCCATCATATGTCATATTATGATGATCACGGCCGGTCTGGTCCGATGTACATATAGATTTGTACGTAGGCATTCGTAGGGTGATGTACGCTTTTAACTTATCCGATTTAACTTATCACATTTAACCTGACAGATTTAACTTATGGTCGATTTACCCTATCCCGATTTAACTTATCCCGATTTAACCTATGGCTGATTTAACTTGTGGTAATTTTAACCTATTCCGATTTAACTTATTCCGATTTAACTTGTGGCAGATTTAACCTATGTTATATTTAACTTTTGTATTACATGGTACAGCAAAATAATGTTCGTGTTAAACTGCGATGGAATACTCATGCATAACTTGTTTTAAACCATAAAATTAAGATACAATTACAATAAAAAGTATTGACAAGAACTATTTTTCAGTAGAACAAAGCTTTAATCTTGGATTACTTACTATATTGTATATTAGATCAAAAAATTAGGTACCGTAAATATTTTCCTACTTTTTATATTTATACTGCCTAATTTCCCTTGACGTCGATACGTAAAAAAATCTTAAAATGGTAAAGCAGTTAAAATTAAAAAAGGTTGATAGTCGCAAGCTTGCATTCTGACTGAAAGTTAAATAAATACAAACTATTAAGACAAGATTTGCACAGTTCAAAAGAATAGGGTATTCCTATTTTCACTGAATTTAGTTATTTCCTTTGGAATCCGACGTTACCAGCCCCAAATTACGTATTAAAAACAGTAGTATAATAAAATGTAGTTTTATCGTCAATTGTACGGTTTAAAACAAAATATGCATGAATATTCCATCGCAGTTTAACACATACATTATTTTGCTGTACCATGTAATACAAAAGTTAAATAAAACATAGGTTAAACCTGCCGCAAGTTAAATCGGAATAAGTTAAATCGGAATAGGTTAAAATTACCACAAGTTAAATCAGCCATAGGTTAAATCGGGATAAGTTAAATCGGGATAGGGTAAATCTACCATAAGTTAAATCTGTCAGGTTAAATGTGATAAGTTAAATCGGATAAGTTAAATGTAGGTAGAACCCATTCGTAGAGTCTAGTCCATAGTGAATATCCCTGCATGTCCGTCCCTTGTCTGTAAATAAAATTGAGTTAAAATAAGAATTTCCTTGGTCATATATATGTACCATCAGAAGGATCGCCATCGCCCTCCCAGCCAAATCATAATCATACTCATAATTCCCAGACCACTTGTACTTTTGCATGATAAACTCACATTATCAAGATAATTTTATATTATTGGTTTACGGACTGAGGGCCACACACCAGAAAATTGACTCAAATTTCCGTCTTCCAAATGTTCAAAAAAAAATGAAATTGTCCTTCCATGAATTTCTATATAGGTATAGCCTTATCTGTCGAATATAAAATCCTGCTCATAGCAGACATACGTAATTATATTATTTCAATTTAGATGTTGAGAATTCAAACACCTAAAGCCCAACAGCTTGAGTATAATATACTGGCACGGTGCAGTAGAGTACCACCGTCCCATGTTCATATCACGGTGAGAGCTTGATAAAAAAAATATTTTCTTTCAAACGCCATGCCATAATACCATACACTACTATTACCATATAATTCCCATTTTCATGTCTGTATTGCCGCACAAACTACCAGTGTTAGTGTGAGGCATGAGGACCAGTACCAGTACCAGTACCAGAACCAGTACCGGTCCCTCTTACACGAACAAGACAAGTCAGGAGGAGACACAAGTGTTGTAGCTGTAAATTGCCTTTGAAAAAAATAATGTCAGCCTTGTTGATGTAGTCCGCCTCTCCTCATGTATTTACCTTCATCACAGGAAATTAAACGTCAAAGTCTAATGAATCCTACGATACTAATATATGAAATGAGACTCACAAACCACCACCACAGACGATGATTTCAAATAAAGTAACGTCTCATGATGTAGTGAATGTGGATGTGTCAGGAGGATTTTTAAAAATAATTATTTTTAGATTACTTACTACATCGTTCATTAGAATTGCAATTAGAATGAGAGAATTAGAAATCACAATATATCTTAAGCAATTCACCGAAACGGGTTTATTGCCACCTTTGACGATGCGAGAGCGAGGATGATGATGATGATGATGATGATACTGTGTAACGATTACAGTGGAGTGAGGGAGAGAGAGAGACAGACATACAGAGGGAAACCATTGAAGGAACAAGAACAACTGAGCTGAAAGACTACTTCTCAGAACTGGAATGCTAATATGCAATGCTGCTTGTGCGAGAAAGAAGGCTTAACGAGGCATGTGGTGAAAATAGGTTTACCTGTCCAGCAAATGGTGAAAATAATTGATGTCTCACGTGCGGTTTATGTTCTAAAAGTTTGCACGTATGCCGCCTTCAATTTCAACTAATATGTACCCACCTAGTACAAGCCCAAGCATGTATGTATCCCCCATGTGTATGTAATGGTATCTAATGTGTCTAATGCGAAACAATCATACCTAGTACACCTACTGATACCTAGGTATAAATGTACCTACCTACCTAGACGCTCGGCACTCATACCTGTAATTGCAAGCACATGCACAAACACGCAGTGCAAGTCGTTTAAACTTATAAAGTATTTATTTTTATTACATTCAGCGGACGGACACACAGAAAGTCAGCTGGACTTGGAGTTGTATGATGCAATGGTTTTACATATGCCTTATCCCTTGTCGCTACCACCACCAGAACCAGAAAGGTGTCTGTCTGTAGTCAAGGAGGTAGATAAGTATTGAATATCGTTACTGTAGATGCAAAGTGGCCGTTCTCCAAACGCAGGTAAAAGCAAAGTGGCCGTTCTCCATCCTTTACTAAACGCAAAGTGGCCGGTCTCCAATTTGATCCTGTTTGAACAAGATTGGAGACCGGCCACTTTGCGTTTAGTAAAGGATGGAGAACGGCCACTTTACTTTTACCTGCGTTTGGAGAACGGCCACTTTGCATCTACAGTAACGATATGTGCATTTAGTGAGTACATATAATTATATGGATGTATCTTTCAAACCCTTAAAGCGTCCAACATTGAGAGTTAAAGCCATATAGCATACCCTCTCCCTCTCCTATGCCTATGCCTATACATAATACAGGTAGGTAGTTAGAATATATGTCATAAAAGAAAAGATGCATGAATAAAATCCGCTGTGAAGACCGACCAAAGAACCTATTAGTCAGTACATGTCTATTAACTGACCACCTAAGGTCAAGTAATGAAAGAGGCGATGACAGAGAGCGTAACAATAAAAACTATTTTATTTCCTCAGCCTTTGGGACTTGTGAAAAGCCACAGAGATATTGCCGTGGCCAAACCAAATCGTCGGGCCGTGCCAGTCATGTCTATAATATACATGTGACTGTGTGTGTGCGTCAAGGAGTCGTCCTACGGAATTTTACTACTGTCCCCTATAGAACTGTGTGGAAAAGTAGAAACGTAGAACAGTAGATATGTAGACAAAATAATAATAATATGTAATACTCTCAAGACTCTCAAGTGTATAAAGTTGACGCTTTGAACTTCCGTTAAATAGCCATGTCCAAATCCAATGGAAGGACAAGGAGGGAGGAGGAGGAGGTGGTGAACATCTCTCGAAAAATAATATTCTATGAACTCCCCAAACGAATATGTTTGAAATAATCCAGAATCCAGACCAGGACCAAAGTTAACACCAAAACGAAGAAGCAAACTTCCATTCAGCAGAGAAGAAAACAGATTTTCTATGGAAAGGTATTAGAGTATCTAATTGTAATAATAATTGCAGGTCCCTTCTCGCTCTCGGTGGTTGTCACTGTCGGTCCCGTCTTCGTGGGCTCCGATTTCCAATAACTCCTGTAAAGTTTTTATACTGGCAAACTACAACAAAATTCCTTAGTAGAGCCTTAGTAAATTAGAACAAGCCCTGTTTAGCAGGAGCAGTAGCAGATATAATTGTAAAAGTAAAGACAAGAATGTAGATAGTAGATATATTACCTAGATTAGCTGTAGATTGAACATATAGATGACCGTCCATCATTTTCCCCCCACTAATAAACATAATTACTCTTTAATCTACAGTAATAGATGGACTAGGTAAATTTTCAATAAAACTCGGGAGAAAAAATAAGCGAGGGATGGTAATCGAGCATCTTAATGGTAAAATAGTATTAGGATGATATGATAAGAAAGATAAATGCATCATAAAATTTGGGGTTCATAAACTAGTTGTGTAATCGCAGTCGTAGTCGTAGTAGTATAGTTGTAGTGTTGGAAAAGATAAAAAGACAAGACCAAGTTACATGATAATAAATGTGTACTACTACTATTACTAATAATAATAATAATACAGGAGATAAAGAGAACTCTAGACTGTCGACTGCATGGACTGTAGATACAAAACTCATCCAAAACAGTCCTTGCAATAGACGAGGATAGAACTGACGATATGAGAACAAGTGGAGGAGACTCTTGAAGACGAGATAGAAAAAAAATGAGCACCTTTGATTGGGATGATGAGGAATTGGGCAGTTGACTTATTGACGTTTAGGGAGTTAATATTGGAGGTATGGATGTCAGAGAGGTTTTTGTTGTGGGGCGAAGAGTCGAGTTAAGATTTGTAGGAGACCCCCCATCCAGTTTTCACACCTGTTATTCACACACAAGCCGAGTCGGTTTGAAACCCTGAAACTTGTTTTTCAAAAACCTTTCAAATTAACTTCATCATATTCTCGTTTTTGCCTCATCCACATCATCCACATAGCCAAGGATCCACCTTCCTCGTCTTCTCCTCACTCATTTCAACAATCCAAAACTCACCTCTCTCTCACTGTCTCTGTCTATGCAGTATATTATGCAGTATGCACCTTTTGCAGTTCAAGTACAATGATCAAGTTCAATTCATACGGCCAGCCAGACCAGCAGAGTACTGAGAGTCACAGTTATGCCATGGAGACAGCTATAATAATACAAGATATTACCCAGTATTTTGGAGAAATTAGAAATTGTAGACACTTTCCAGCACTCCAGAATCCAGAGCTCCAGCCCCATATATACGTCTGTTACTTTGTTATATCAGTAGTGTCTGTAGTAAGTACCTATAGTCCAAGATATAAGAGTGGACACAATGGAGACTACAAGCATTTTGCATTTTTAAAGGGTGTCCAAAAACAGATAGAAAAACAAAATTCAAGAGTACCTACCACCTATACATCTTTTGCCAGAACCATAACCGTGTGTAGTGTGTTCAAAACCCGGAGATCCAAAACCAGAACCAGAAGAAGTGAGTCCATTGCAATGCATTGCATTGGATTGCGTTAAATTTCTTGGCATTGTATCGCATTGAATTGAATTGTACTGGAGAGATGAAGATTGAGGGAGAGTGTGTGGAGCTAGTGTAAAGGTAGTGAGTGAGAGGGGTAGAGAGAGAGAGGGAAAGGGAAAATGCATTGAAACATTGAGAGTTTAAAGAACAAGCCAGCAAAGCACCCGAGAATTGTTTGCCGGCGTACATGAAAAGGAAGAGCGGCTTGCTTGAGTATAATCAATTGAGAAAAAAATGGGGGTGCGCGTGAAATGGGAGTTAGATGTTCACTTTACTAAAGCGCTCTTTAATTTCCTCACCGAGCTGAAAAGGATGCTTTTTCCCTCCAGGCAAGACGAAAGAGTTTCTTCATTCCCGTCCATCCATCCGTAGAGATACACTGTGTAGTGGGGAGTGAGTGTGTGTGTGTGTTATAAGTCCAGGGATGATACACCTTCTAACACAACACTGCATTTCTAGACACTTAGATACACACAGACACAGACACTTTAGGCAGGTACCCAGAACCAGGACCAGGACCAGGCCCAGGTCCATTGAGAGTGTAAATGGAGAGAGATACACGAGACCAGAACCAGAAGACGAGAAGAGTGCTTCCAGCATGTTATGAGAAACAACCAAATATCTCAACTTGTTCTACATTCTTGTACAGCGATACTCACAACACCAGATTACAAGTTGACATCTAGCTCTCAATCGAGAGTCATGGCTAGTCAAACATTTTCATTTCATTTAATTCTTTGGTAAATCCGCTTTTCATTTTTTTTACCCTTATACCCTCTCTCCATTATCCTCCACTTCTACACTTCTACTTGTACAGCTTCAAATTGCAGGGTATCTCTCTCCTCTCTTGCAGATCAAGTGCCTCAGCCTCTCAAATCCACTTCCAAATAGGTACCTACCTACTACTACCTGCCTAACTTATTAGGTAGGTACACTATTTCCTTATTTACTACGAATGTGTCTCTCTCTCTACCTGTATGCATCTACCTCCACCATTTGTCAGCACTGCTCTCCAGGTGTTTTACTAAATGGCCCAATCCAATAGCTCAACTCCTTACTTCCCCGTATTTCCCCCGCAATGTTTTCCTATTGAGTCATTTTGATTTGGTCAAAGACAAAGTACCTACCTAAGTACGTAGCTTGTACACTATGAATCATTGACTTTCAAGAATATTTTTATAACAAATCAGAGCCAGAACCAGAACCAGAACCAGGAAAATATATATGTTTAAATTTCCTTTGGATTTTGATAGTGAGCAATCGTTCGTCATTCGGACGGTTCAGGGCAGATTATGAGTCTGTGATGGAGGGAAAGGTGCGAATTATGAGTGCGAGGCGAGACAGTATGCGACGAACAACAATGGTGAGTGTGATGAAGAGAGGTTTTTTGGTTTGTCTGTAAATGTATAAGCCCCCTAATTAATGTCTATTAAAGTACCTACGAGAATGGCAGTCATATATTGTATGGATTTGAATGGGTAAACTCAACAGTTATTACGTAGCAAAATATAATATTCCACTCTACTATATACACTAACTATGACTAGTGAGCTTTTCCTTCCCTTTTTGAGTGTCCACTTGGAGAGACGTTATCACTTGGATGTCGACTACGACTTCGAATTCGACTTCGACTTCGACTTATCCATCATCATAATCATACAGAGAATGTAGTTGTAGTTTTGTAGTTAATAATGCTTCTATCTTCTTCATTTCTATTATGCATTCCATTTCCATGATTCTGTTCTGTACCTATCACATAAGATACAGTCCGTCTTGGTACTCCGTTTCCATCCATAAAGAGCTATTCTGAGCGCGTCGTCTACTGTAAAAGGAGGCGCATTATTATGATTATCATGTACACATTTTGTATCCTGTAGTTTGTATGGCAGGACCAGTACTTAGGTACCTATGCACTATGAAAGTGGTAGGTGCTACACCACTACAAACTTATGTAAGTAAGACTACCTACCTACCTGCATTACATTCTACTTTTGTTCCGTCATCTCCTGGCTCTTGGTTTTTGGTTTTGGTTTTGGTTTGGTACGATAGGAGACCAGTACCAGTACAACATAGACCATGTGAGAGATGAGTATGAATTGGAATTCTTTAGAGTTCGAGCAGACAATAAAATTTACATATTTTAGTGACTTAAAAAAACACGAATTGTAGACTGCAACAATGTTAATGTTAATAAATTCCATGTCCATTAAAATATGAAGACATTCAATAAATACACGATGCACGCATATTTTTGTCTCCGCCGAATGCCGAAACCGAGACCGAGACCGAACCCGAAGCTAAGCAAAAAAAACCTTCTTATGTTCCGGAGACAGTAGAAAATTTAGTACAGTACAGTAGATATATTACAATTTAGGTAGGTAGGTACATATATCATCCATTAGAGTAGGTACACTCACTCAGTACCAGTACAGGGAATGCATTTATTCCCTATTTAGTAGGTATTTAGTATTTTTTAATGTGGAGTTCTTGCGTGAACAGTGAACTGTATGACTAGGGAAAGATGCACAGTTGACAGTGTAAATGCTACAGTCTGTGAAGAACTCTCAAGTTTTTTATCATTATCATTGTCAGGCCAGGCGGGATAATTATATGTGAGGAACTGTCTAAAAGCTATATTAAGATATATCAGTCCTACATCTCCGTCGAAGGCGTCGACTTCGACTTACATATGACTTACATGGGAACCTACCCTGCTTGAACACATGGATTGAACCGAATTGTATCATAACGTCTTCTACTGTGGCTAGTAACTGCTGCTAGTATAGTCGTTCGGGTGCAAAATGGCTTATCTCCATTTTATTCGAATTTGCATTTTCGAAATTTTCTTGAAATAAAAAGTCAAGAAATTTCAGTTGGAATAACAGTGGGAAATTTTAGTGAAAGCAGGGTCCCCTCTTCTATACTTTCGTGAAAACGGATAAATTATGACATGGAGTAAATGTAGTGTTAAAATTATGTTTGCAAAAAAATATCTTTTTCCTCCAACTGATCATACTAAAAACAGTTCAACTGCAATGGGGTCGTCCATAAATGACGTCATAGAAATTTTCCAGTTTTTGGACCACCCCTCCCTGTCATAAGCTTAGCTTAATATCTTAGCTGTAACTATCCATATACAGTGGAACCTTCTTATAACCACTCACCTTATAGGGTCACTTTTGTTATAGTGTTATGTTTTTTACTTCCCCGGCAAACCGCCTAATGTAGTCAATACCCAGACTATATGGTCACTTTTTATAACGTCACCCTTACTATAAGCACGTCAATCACAATGCCCTACGCAATGGTTTACATGATAGTTAACCTTTTTATAGCAACATGCAAAAATATTATGAAACACACCCCCCATCTTCAAGGCCAACGGCAAAATTATGTGTGTGGGTGTGTTACCGCACTCGTATTCACCGAACTGCGGAAGCTCTCAACAATTACGTTGTGCAATATTTGCATGAGTGACATGTAGCTGCTCATGCAATTTTGTAACCATTAGCTTACACTAGCGAGATTATAGGTTCTTTTTAACTATTTTTAGCTCTGTTTGTCGTTAGATCATTAGAACTTTTTGTAACAGCATGTAACGTTATAGGCTATAGGGTCACCTCACTTTAAGGTCGTAATACACCCTTCCCCCTGAGATGACGTTATAGCAAGGTTCGACGTATTACGTTTCAGATTTCTGTGCTAAACCCCGTCCGTCCCCCTAAATCGTTACCAGATTTTCATTTCTCAATGCTGCCCCCTCTCCCTATAAGAGTTAATAATTTTCGAAAAAATGAATTTTATACTACACGTTACATTTTATTTATTATGTATCTGCTTTGATTTGCCGGTATAATAAATTTAGAAATCAAAAAAACTGCCTTAAACATCATTTTCAAAGTGCTCCCCTCTCCCTGCAGCGTCTGCTTCTTTGCTTCATTCAGCTGAACCCCCTCCCCGTAGAAGTTAAAACGTAATATATGGATGACCCTTAATTATTGCGTAAATGGCTATCCTTATCATGGTATGTCCTAAATATCCAAGTATTGAACCTCCTTATGATGTCATATATGGACGGTCCCTAATATTCATACGTGGTTCAATGGAATTTATGGTAGCGATGTTAATCGACGTCAAATTTTACAAAAGAAATGGGACATAGTAAATCATTTTGAAAGTCTTGGATATTTAAGACATCCAATGTTAAGAATAGCCATTTACACAATGATTAAGCTGATGCGGTCCTATACCTAGAAAATTTCTATGACGTCATTTATGGACGACCCCATTGCAGTTGAACTGTTTTTAGTATGATCAGTTGCAGAAAGATGATAATTTTTTGCAAACATAATTTTAACACTACATTTACTCCATGTCATAATTTATCCGTTTTCACGAAAGTATAGAAGAGGGGGGACCCTGCTTTCACTAAAATTTCCCACTGTTATTCCCACTGAAATTTCTTGACTTTTTATTTCAAGAAAATTTCGAAAATGCAAATTCGAATAAAATGGAGATAAGCCATTTTGCACCCGAACGACTATACTAGCAGCAGTTGCTAGCCACAGTAGAAGACGTTATGATACAATTCGGTTCAATCCATGTGTTCAAGCAGGGTAGGTTCCCATGTTAGTCTTCGTGGTGGCGGTGGTGCGATGCACTCAATTACGATTAAAAATTTAGGTACATTCCTCTAGTTTCACTTTTTACACAACTACCTACATTATATACCACTTCAATCGTAGGCTATACTATATACCCACTTCTAAAGTGCACATTACATAAACATACCTACCTACCCACATAGCTATGCCAGGATTTTAGTTGTACTGATGGCTATAGATAATGATACTGTGTAATCCAATTGAGTGAAATACCAGTACCAGTACCAGTACCAGTACCATCACCAGAAACAGGGTAAGTAGGGGAGGGGAATGCACTCGCACATATCTATATAAGTATGGGCTACAGAGACAGAGAGGTGAGGGTAAAAAAAGTTAAAAGTTAAAATGTTTATCCATGTAAGGAGCTATATTATCTAATGCTATGGGATATGGCTCGGCTATGAATTGAGGGATGAGGCACAATCCTGGGCTTATTGTTTTGTTAGATAGCATACATAGGTATCCAAATATAATGCGTGTAGTACACTAACATGATGTGATTTTGAAAAACGGTCCTATGGTTATGGTTACCGAGACGGAGATTGAGAGACTTCACAGTTTTACCAGTATTTAGTTTGGTTTCAATTGGAGAGAGAGAGAGAGAAACGTTGGTGGTTACTTACTTGAAAGATTTGTTTGAGCTTGTATGAACATTAAGTTACTAACTAGTAGAGGATGAATGTGATTCCTCCTCCTTGACTGATTCTGATTCTGATTCTGTTCAAGAGTCGCCTTGTGAAAGCCGAATAGTGAAGTCGATGCCGATGCCGATGCCGACATTATTGTCTTACCTGGTTGGTTCAAATCTGAGACAGTGTATGGATCACATAATATGTACGGGCTGGTACTGGTGCTGGTGCTGGTGTACATGATTCAGATATATAGTGCTATGGCTATGGGGGATGAAGGCAGTGAGGCTCACCCAGCACATTGTGTAGAGACCGTAGATTTGTATAGGTACATGTAGCTCTCATTTTCACATCTTTCATGTGGAATCTCAAGCTGGAATTCAAGACTAATTGTACCTATCCCACCTCATTATTCTCTTCCCTCCCCGCTTTCCCTCTCCTTCCTATTTGCCTTCATGTGTTCATCCGCATCCTTGCATCTTCTTTCCCGTCCTCGTCTCCTTTTCTCTCCAGTCATCAGCTCCTCATCGTCATCGTCAACTCAATTGAGACGAGATAAAGAGACAAGGAAAAAATCTAGAGCTTGCCGCCACGTTTCTTCCCTTTTGTATTGGAATTGGAATAGGACATTTGGACTGGGACTTCTTCCCTTGACTGTACTAATAGCAATAGGAGCCTGATTTTTTTTCATGAGGACTATCTGCCGTATCATACATCATCATCGTCTTTTATTATGGGTAGATGTGAAATTTGCCAACTTTGAATTTGTTTTTATACATTGGAAATTTTTTTGTGAGCATTTTTGTTTCAAGTTTAATCTAATTTAATCAGAGTTTATTGGGACATCTATAGATTTAAAATAGATTATTTGGGTGCATACAGCGGGGATAGGATGTTTGGCACATTTAAGATGGGATATTTTTATGTTTTGAAAAAACATCATAATTAAAGCTTTGAAAGTATGAATTGTCATATTTACATGTTTTTTAAAAGTTAACAATTTTTATTTGAATTTACAAAAATGAAATTTGTCATATTTACGTGTTTTTAAAAGTCAATAATTTTTATTTGCATTTAAAAAACAAGAAAAATTGTCATATTTACATGTTTTTATAAAAGGCGAAACGTAATATTTTATAATTTTGAAACTGAAATTAACAATTAGAATTTTGAAACAATTTGAAACAACAAGTAGAATTTACACAACGTAAAACTTCATACTTATATTTAATCGCAATAAGTAAAGGACGTCATAATATAATTAGGTGCCTATATACTTATTGTTAAATATATCAATGGATATTTTTGAACTGATAGTTCAGATATAATATTTTTCCATTTTTTACCATTCAAATTAATTACCTTACAAACTAAATGATGAACTATCCTTTAAGTTGTAAAATATATATATTTACGAAACAAAACCATGTTCACGAATATTCTTTTGATTATAAAATAAGATTTAAATTTCTATTTACACATAACAGGGACGGAGTCAAGAAGATAGTATACATAGATACTACTGTACTATTTGATTCCAAACTATAACTAGATTGAGAGGCACACACACACATAGCTCCAATCTACACCACAGACTCAAAATTAGAATCCGACTCACTATTCAAAAAAGTGTCTGACTTTTGTTTTGTAATTTAAAAAAAAGGGTTGAGAGCGTTCTAGTTAATGTGACGATAAATTGAAGACTTTTGTTTCACAATTTGTAGTTGCATTTATTATGTGTAGCGATACCGACCGTGATAATGCTAATAGCTTTCGCGATGGCGATACCTACTCTATTGTTTTCTTCTATGAGACTTTTGATTCTGTAGATCATCCTTTAAAATTTGAATGCATGAATTCACACAGCGCAGCGATTGTAATTTAGCTACCACTATGTAAGTAGGTACTACGTACATTTACTATGTATACAATGAACACAAGAGTCACCCTCACTATACTAACGACAACAAGTACCATTGGTACCTACCTACCTACCTTATGTACATCTCGGTGGAGCGACAGGCATGCGTATGAATTTTATCTCTGATTTGAAGACAGATTGGGAAGACGGGAAGAGAGCACATTTATGCTTGTAATAGATGATATATGTATATACCCTGTGTCTTTATGTTCCGAACTAAGAGTCGTCTGATATGATTTTGGATGTGGCTCCGCTCAATGTGTTGTTAATCCTGGTTGGGTAATGGTAATTTGACTAAGTATCCTTTCCACCATCCATCCCCATCGATGCGATGTGGTCAAGTGCATTGTTGATGTTGATAAAATAGACTGGACGGCTATGTGAAAAGTCTGTAGATTTTCTCATGGATTACAAATTATGGATGGCGGATTGTGTTTTCTTTTTGATAGCCTTATTGTACAGGAGATGAAAGGGATGTATGAATAAGAGAGGAGCCGGAGTCAAAATGCACAGCACACGTTTGAGGGCATTTCTTCTCTTATTTCATTTCTATAGGGACAAACGAGGCTTGAACTTGCTCAATTTTCCTCAATGCTGATAGCCATATAGTATACACATTAGAGTACAATACCCACATGTATAGCTACATCTCCCTCCGGACACTATATGTACAATGTACGTATAGTCATAACATCGACGATATTCTATTCTACTACTCTACTCGCTGTGAATTGTGAATTCGATTTTTATTCGTCAACCCCTGGTTCTGGTTTTGGTTTTGCCTTTGCTGTGGTAGCCGTCGTAGAATTACTTGACTGCCCTATACTCCCCTAGATACATAAATATAGGCTTTTGAGTCTGATCATGTGGTGATGGGAATGATATTGTGATTGCTAACGATGAGAGTCGCTTGGTCATTACGTAGACGAGTAACTATATCAAAATGTACAACTAAATGGAGTTGAGAGACGTTCACGTTCTACGTTCACGAAAGTCCTTCCATTGCTCTGAATATAAAATAGAGAATCCTGTAGTACAGCGTAGCGGACAGTTGGCAGATCATACTACAGGAGAGATGCGAGTTGTAATTGTAAAATGTTGCAAATGTTGTACATACGATGAGTGTGTGAGTGAGTGTCGCACATGAGGATCCAATTCACTAGAATAGTACAGTGTGTACAGTAGTGGATATATAGTGACTTGAGGATGAGTCCATTGTTCCATGCATGATCATGATGATACAATTATCCACACATTGACTGACTAGTGAGTAGCTCAAGTCCAAGTTGATGGTGGACGGGACGTGGATGTATGGTCTAGTGCTAATGTCTAATGTGCTCAGCTCAAGGAGTGGCAATAACATAATAATGTGATGTAGCTAATATCTATATAGTGAGGAGCTACTATGAGTGCAACTGGGACGAAAACTCCACACGGTATGGTTGACGATTAGCACTTGATGCATTTAGAGCTGTACGGACTACGGCGGCCGTATTACGTATGATGATAAAAAGTGTTTTCAAACTGCTAAATTAACTTGGCATAAAGTTGTGTTCTACAGAGAAGCGTACCCAATACAGATAAGTAGTCGTAGTAGTAGTGGTAGTAGTAGTCAAACTCGCATCATTTACTGTACTATATGCTGAGCTGATAATAATGCACGGTACAATTAGATATATGAGCGGAGAAAAAGCGTTGAAAGCTACAGTTTCTGTTGTTGCTAGCCTAAGGTTTTTTCCCCTCTTTAAAATATCTATCTTGAATGGTCTATAGGGAGACTAGCACTACATACATAATATATTATGCCTGAGACTATATGGGCATAAGTAGTATGTAGAATGTACCTGGCTGGTGCAGTTGAGTGCAGTGTGGTTTGACAGCAATTTCCGATCTGATCTCTTTAGTATTGATTTGAGAATCGGGATTTTTTTCAACAAGGTACTTGTTCAGAATGAAAGATCTTGAAAGTAGGAAGGCGGGCGGTATGTTCGGCTAAAAAGCTAGAAAAAAGAGAGCCATCAATGCGTGATTACACTTCTAACAACAATTCGCACCTCACCTCTTTGAGAAATGCCGACGAACCACCCCCCTAAACACACCTGTTCCTCACCAAACTCCCCTAACACACCGTCACCGTCCATGCACTGTCCTTCAGTCAGTCCTCGTCCTGGAGCACACACAATGCACATCTTCCTCCTCCTCATCCTCAATCCCTCGTACACATGCATATTGGTTTTCGATTGAGATGCGGACTACATACTACATGCTACATGCACTCCAGCTCAGTACTATACTTTAGCCTTATTATAGTTATAGCTCCTATAACTTCATCCAGGTATTCAAGTATTCAGTACAGTGTACCCCCACATCTACTTACACCTAACTTACAAGTACAACTAATCCTCTCCAGAGTCCAGAGTAATTCTTTTTTACGTAGGTAGTTAGTTGTGCCTACACACATACACCTGTATAATAAATAGTGGTGCATTAGAAGCATTCAGCCATAGATTGAATTTTATACATACAAATCACTTAAGGTAATGCTATCACACATCACCATTTGGCTTCGGATTCTACTATAGCTTTGGCTATAGGGCCAAATCATCCCTTTCCACCATACAACCAGTTGAATTTATACTGATATAGGTACTTACGATTACTTATTGTTTAGCCACTCTATATGTATTTCTCTCCTATAAGATTTCATGGTATACAATACAATGCACTTGAGTACGGATATGTTCCCGCAACACAACCATGCCTTTGTACACGACGGACACTACCCCTACTATTACTACGGCTTATATACTGGGTAGAATACAATAATGGACGCTCCACCACCAACATTACCTACCTACCAACCTACTTGTATTATTATTATTTGTATTATTGAAAAGAAATCAACACTCACAAGAATGCTGGGCTCTCTGATGGAGTATGGACCCGTTCATGAGATGTTCCTGTATTGACGAGACAATTTCTTTGATTACGTAGGTATCTATTTACTAGAACCCGACCCAGACTCTCAGGTAAAGACTTACCTCACTCAGCCAACCAACGAGACTTAATTGTACAATGACATGTTATCTTGTTCCTCACTCCAACTCCATGTGTGACAACTCTAAGAATTCCATGATATATAATAAAGTTAAATTCTGTAGTATATAAGATGGTACCGTATTTCCGAAAATAGACAGCCCCACATGGTATTAAATATTATACCCTTTTGATTCGTGTTTTAGTATAGACCCCGGTTCTTCTGATAAATCATGTAAATCGTCAGAATTTAAATTTAAAATAATTACTTGCACAAACAATTTTGAACTCGTAGGTTTTTAAAATTGTATATTCCATTTTTGCCCCTCTAGATCAGTAGACTAATTTAAAAAATACGGTAGATACTTACTTGTATATTGGTTTGCATACAGTTATATATACATATGTATTTTCACGGGTAATGATATAATAGCTGCACATAGCACAGGTGCATCATCTATGGGTACATAGCGACGATGACGACCTGCAACCTGCAACGACAGTAATACATCCAATTGGACCTGTCAACTACCTACTTATCAGCACCAGTCAGTGCATTGCATTACATTGACTTGGTTTATTGAGAGCCCTTGAGTCGAGTGGAGTACTTTGTAAGTTTGTCTATGGAGAACATGATACCCTTCTCACGTCTCACAAACTGACCTAGTACCCACACCCACCCAACCAACCAAACAACACCACACCAGTAACATCAGTAGCAAGTCCAAGACCAAAACCAAAACCGAAACCGACTAACCAACGATCCAACATCAAACCTGTGACAATAACAATAATCCCGTGTGAGCCGCACAATGAACCCACTGTTTGTCCACTCAACTGAATAACTCGAACAATTCTTCTGTCAACAATAAAGCCGGTCAAGTGAGCCGGCAAAAGAGAAATGATATTTTAATGAAACCGAGTGGGAGAGAGAGAGAGAGAGGACAAGTGTAACAGTTCATCAGAAACATTGTCACAAGTCAGATTCCCACATTATGCTCACAGGACATACATAATACCAGTCCCAGTCCCTATCCAGGACCCGGCATCATCACTCTCAGCACCACTCACTATCACTACTCGATCCAACTATGTGACACATCCACATCATTAAATCCCTATGTACAGACTCTACACCTTTTACCTCATACATATTATTAGAGGTGTACTCTCCAGGCTCTACAGGTATGTTATTGAATTTTTTGGGGAAATTATTCCCCATTGTCACTGCAAATACCAATGTTATTATTCCTTACATATGCAGCTATAATCTGTCCGTATTTATATGAAGTTGTATGAACATGAAAATGAATTCATGCTATTATTACTACGGGTAGTCAAAGGTATGTACAGCGATTAACATTCCTCTCATCTTTCCAGTGAAATGTAAATGGGAAGACGACGACTACGAAGACGACGACGACGACGACGACAACGACGACGACGAGAAAGACAAGGAGAGCAATGAAACTTGGGAACTATAACTCTCTCCATTACATTGCATTAGATTACATGACATTACATTGAATGGGATGAGTATGTATTGAAGGATGAGTAGGGAAGGACTTCTGAGGGAGCCGGGATTTTGGAATGAAGGAAAGTATTGAAAAGCTTTTAAACATAATGTGTTGAGCGTGGAGTAAGATAATCTGATTTAATTTCATGAGAAGTTGTGAAGTTGTGCAGAAGTCATTTGAAATTGGATGGCTGAGCGCCGGAATGAATGACAGTAAATACAGGATGCTGGTGGTGAAGAATTGTTTGATGAGTGCTCTCTCTTCTCCTGTCTGTCTTCGACTTTGACTTGGACGCTCTGCTAGTGTGTGTGTGTGTGTGTGTGTGTCTTACCATACAGAGGAACATACCATTTGGCATTGCATAATAAGAGAGGGAGAGAGAGAGAGACGACTTTGAGGAGCAAGTTATATGTATTAATTTAGTAGTGAGTAGTGAGTTTTTGAGGAGAAGGAGACTAGTAGAGACAGAGACTGAGAGAGTCTCAAGGAAGGAAGGAAGGCGGCATTCATTGCCAGAGTGAAAAGAGATGGATGAAATGATTCTTGTCTATGATAATGTGACTTTTTCATGTAATGAATGAGATTTTTTCAGAGTGGTTATATGTTCATATTCATATACTACGAGACTCCAAGTGTACGATTATAGGTGAGGAGGAAACTTACAACCAGGACCAGAACCAGTACCAGTACCAGGACCAGTCTATGTCATACGTTCTCACTTTCCAGTATATGCTTACTTAGGTAGTTAAGGATGCGTTGAACACAATGCAAAAAAGAAAAAAAAACTTATCTAATAGTTCTTTCAATTTTACCACATACCATGGAGTAATCATGGCATCTCTCTCTCTCTCTCTCTCTCGACTCTCTATAAATAATACTGCCTACATATTTATATAGTCGGATTCAGAATTTTTTTTAGGAACAAGTAGCATAGCAGATTAGCTTTTTTGAATCGGAATTTAAAATATCAGTACTCCTGATATCTCTATGCCTATCCTAAATTTTAATTGCATTTAGTGAAGTTTGTACATAAAATCATCCAAAGAACTGGCACTATTGGTAGCACTTTTATTTTAAAAATTAATGCAAACAAGCTATTTACATATTTAAAAAAAATGGTCTCATCAACCACGCTTTGTAAAAAGTACATGTGTATGTAATCAAATTTTTTCAATGCCAACACCTACACACCATCGATTATATTTTTTATGGGATTTTTTAAATAGTTTCTACCAGGGCCGGATAATACATACGGCCAGCTGCTTAATTCAAAAAACAATTAAATGGAACATTTTGCACTTTTCAAAAACGTGCAAAAAGAATATTTAACACTTAAAAAAACATGCAAATAGAGCATTTTACAATTTTTAGAATCAAGTAAATACAACATTTTGCACTTTTCAAAAACATGTTAACACAGAATTTTAGTTTAATAAAGAACATCTTCAACAAAAATCCAGAAATGGTGGTTATTGTATGGAAACAAATTGCTCCCTAAAAGCAATTACTTCGTCCGACCCTGGTCTCTACGCAATCTTAAAGTTCTACAATATTTTATTAAATATAGTTGGTTTCAATTTTTCAATATATTTACTAACCATGCGGATCTCATTTCTATTAATTCTATACTGCACATTTACTGGCGCATGCATGGGAGTCAAGTGGCTATATAGTTATATACAGAGTACATGGAGCTATAGGAAATAGGAGGTACATGATGCTCGTTTAGTGACTTATGTTTTATTTACCATTCTGCTTATTTAGTACTTCATAGAATTAGAGTTAGTGTTCTGCTATGGGATTTTTGACTGACGTTGATAGTTGGCGCTTCGCTTGAGAAGAAGTCAAGGGTTCTTTACACACACACACACACACACACACACACACACACACACACACACACACACTCGTGTGATACTCATTCCCGTCGTCGTCGTCTTCGTCTTCGTCTTCGTCTTCCCTACTTCCCGTCCATGTTGGATGGAAGTTAAAGTTGGACGGGGTTTTCTCGTTCCTCGTTCCTGGGCTGCTGAAAGGAAGAGACTTTTGGAGGCGCGGAAGAATTAGAGTGGAAGTGGCCTATTAAGGAGACTTGCTGACATGAACAATATATCATCCTAATGTCTCTTGACATGACTCACTTAGTCAGGAAGCATTGAGGCGAGGAAAGCAACCCCATCAGAAGAACATCGCCAGACAGAGCCGCAGAGCATATAGCGGATAGCATAGAGCCCATCATCGCACAAGACAACAGCACACAACTCATCCTATCCAAACAGAGAAAGACAAAAACAATCCCGAAAACAAGTTGACACGGAGACGTCAAAGAGAGATACACACACAGAGCGACATAGGACAACTTACATCTCCCACGTCACGAGCCCAGCCTCCTTCTGTAAATATGTGAAAAGTTACAGAAGCTGGAACTGGAACTGAAGTGGGAAATGATTTGGCGTTGTTGACGGAAGAACACACAGATTCACAATTTACTTACACACAGAACAAGAATAAGAATTGAGAAGGGGTTAAAAGTCAGGAGAGAGAAATGTAAGGAGGAGGACGAGAGATGACTTTAGAGAGCGCAGTTGACGAGAAAGGATCAATGGAAACGTGTGTAGCGTCAAGATGCAATGGGTTCTATCTAAAAGTTTCTATTCTATTTGTATTTATGTAAGATATATGAACTCAGTATATGCTACAGTCTATACAGGAAATCAAAAGTAGTAAAATATTCATAGTATTTCCTTCTTCTTTTACACAAAAATGCAAATGTTTAGCCATGAATAGGCAGGAATGGCATTGACACTGGCACTGGTGATAGTACTGTTTGAATAGAAATGTTGTATTTTTTTTGTCATCTTCGTCTTTTTTATTTCTCTCTCGCTCCCCACTTTCCCGAACAAAAGGAGAAGCAGAATTAGAAGCAAGACCAGAAACACGAGAAACGAGAAGAACCGTAGAAGAGCATGTAGAGAATACTGTAAGACTTTAAGAAAAACAACGGCATGAACATGCTTTTTTTTCCCTAGATTACCACCAAATTACCAAAATTCCTAGCACGCAAATGACTGAGATGCAGTAGGTACGTTAAAACAGAGCAGAACGTTGTTGTTCACGATGATAGGATCAAGCAGTCAATCCAGTAGTCAGGCGGCTAAAAGTCATACATGTAGATGTATGCACACAGATTGGAGATTACGGGTACGAGTCCCAAAGACCGGTGTCGGTGTCGGTACCGGTACCGGTACCAGTACCAGAACTACCAGAGGAAACGTCAGCGCACCGGTTCAAATGCAACGGGTTTTCTGAAGGTACTAAAGCACATTATATAACCATCCAGTTTAACCGGGAATGAATCAACGACAAATTATTTCACATTCAAACTTTCCACTTTCCATTAAATTAAGTTCTACTTTAAAATAGTGACGAAAGAGAATTCACATATTATTATGTATGTAATTATTATGTACCTACTTTCATAATCATATAAAATATGTATCTCACAGGAAATATTTTGTAACCTCTCCATACCTACCTACCTACCTACCGACAACCCTCGCCTCGGTGTCGGTGTCGGTGTGTCGGTGTCGGTGATAGCACTGATATTCAGAGTTCAGATCAAAAATGTTCAATAAAAAAATGTTAAATGTTCACTTTACGCCTATTGCCTTATCAGATCTTACAATCACAATTACTGCATTAAGTTTGATATAAAATTGTGAGGAATTCGGAGTTTTTCAAGACTGAGGAATTTTCCCTATGTCATCAGTGTGTTATACTGTGAACTAATGAGTAATTGGGGGAATAAGTGATGACATCATCGACTTGGACATGGACAGGGACACCTGAAAATTCCATCTAATTCCACTGCCGACTTTCATACATCCTCTGTCTATGTAGGTAGTTCCTATACACTATACTGACTGACTACATGAGAAAAATGCAGCAGCAGCAGCAGTACACAAGAGACATAAGTTATGAATTTATGAAAGGAAAAGTTTCATGCTCATCAAATGATCATAATATGGATATGAATGAGGATGTCTGACTCCGACACTGGCGGCACACATCCACACACTTTACTCGAATGAAATGGAGACGGGGACGGGGATTGCATTGGCGCTATACATAAACTTCAACTGCCGGTAGTTAGTTTTAGTCAGGATGATCTCACAAAGGTATTTTAATAGAAACGGAGACTCTTGGAGGACCAATGTGGAATGATATAGAGAGCGGCTAAAAGGCGATGTCGGCGGCTTGGCTTCGGCTTCGGTATCAGTTTCGAACTTTCCACTCGGACCTATGGACATGGACATTTACGTTTCCTTGAGCACTCCATCGTTTCCGTCGTCGCTTATTATGCAACTACCACGTCTTATATACTGACGATGAGAGTCTGTCTCTGTCCAAGGAGAATAAGAACAAGTGAGTGCAGTGTGTGGGTCTCGGTCTCGGTCTCGATCTCGATCTCGGGACGTCCACATTCTACCGTCTGCATAGCCTACATCGGGACACGGAGAGTAGTTTCGGCGTGTTATTTTCTTGCCATTAGATCACAAGTATGCGAGAAGTATGCGAGCCTCCCTCCTTCTCCCGTCCACGTCTACCTCTATGTAGGTACATATCTCCACTTCAATTTCCTTCACTTTGACTTTTCATTACATATTTCCCTCTCTCTCTCTCTCTCCACCTTGAACATAATGAGGACGACTGCGAGAACGAAAACGATCCGAAGTAGATGACTACTTCCTACACTTGTCTATGGAACGTCCTGCATAGATTGCTCCGAGCATATGTTCTTGTCTCACAGTGCATATCTGTACATGTAGTGTAGAGTACCCACTAAAAAGTGACGGGGATGCGGATAACGGGAGGGAAATTCGTGCAAGTATAAAGTTACTCACTCAACTTTCTAGTTTCCAGTCAACTCGGTTTACGTCTTATGCTCGTTCTCGCTCTCTTCGCTCAAGCTATGACTGACATAATATGACTCTTTCCTCCTGACATATCAGTCATTTTGTAAAATTAAAGTTATGCTATAGTGGACGAGTGTGGAAGTGCCAGTGGCCTGTGTAAGAAAGTGGGGTCTATGTATATACATTATAGTAGTCTATACTGGATAGTAAAAGCCTTCTTGCCTCGCTGCCCGTAAAGTTGAAAGGCTCGGGACTGGGAGACTGTGACTATGGGGGGATGAATTGAGTAAAGTGGTGAGGAAAGGATTGAGAATACTTAAAGTTAAACAAAATACTTTACGATACGTATAAATTATATATAGGATGGGAAGAGAAAACAAGGAAGAAAAGCCGCTGTGAGGAAGATGAGGGGTAAACGTGTAAGAATTAGGCTAATCGTACACAGACTGTAATGATAATGTGTGGAGTGCGAAGGTATTTGGTGTGGTGTGGTGCGCGGCGTTGGTGTGGCTCATCTCCCTATGCTCCCCACACATCTTTCCATGTACCTACCTACCTCCCTACCTACCTACCAAAGTATCTATCACAGGTGTATTATAAAACTATGAACTCGAAGGCAGGCTTTAAAAATACTTGAGTCCTCTATTGCCATTGTATCTTGTAGTTATTTTATGGATTTGTGTACTTATGCCCTCCGTCTCGCCTCAACTCTCTGTACACATGTAGGGAGACTGCATGTTTTGGTTTTGGATGTGCAGTTGTGGAGCATGTAGCTGTCGCTCTGAGGATCTCTTCTTCTTCTTCTGCTGAGCGGAGAGGAAAGTGAGGGAGATGAGTCTTGTGTTGGGCTCTGTGGTGGTGGTGGTGTGAGAAGTATAAAAGTGATGGAAAAAAGATCACAAATTTTTCAAAGACGGTTGAATTTTTAATGTATAAAATGTATATATCGGCTTTCCTTTGTGGAAGGGAAATGATTAGAGGTAATTACAGGGAAAAGCAAGCCGACTTAGAGCTTCTGAAGCCGTCACACATGGAAAAAGGGCTCAAACACCAGTTTTTTTCCTCCCTTCATCTCTCAAGCTCTGAAGCTCTCTGCCCAGGCTGTACATCTCTATAAGGGCCACACACAACAATTCTCGCCGAGCATGGAGAGGGATAGGAGATCATGGAAAAAACTTGTTGTGCCTTCCTTAAACCTCAACACTATGATCAGGCGTATACAAACTCACACGCTACCTTCACTCCACAATGCAGTCGCAAGAAGATGGCAATACATTAGATGATTACTATTACTCAGCATACCTCTCCTTGGTTGGACTTGGACTTGGACGGAGTACAGGTTTCTACACACATTCTATCTACTTGTCTCCCTGTAGCTCACACACATTATATAACCAGAAACTAGGAACAGACACCAAACCAGAACGAGACTACTACGATGAGGTTCTGTCTGTGCTTAAACTGTATGCACAGATTCAGTTCGTTCAGAGATACGAGAAAAGACGAGGTTGAGGGAAATTTGCGTCACAAAATATTATGCAAAACGGTCCGCCCCATCCAAATACATATGATTAGGAGGATCCTCCGCCAAATAGACTATATATTACTTAAATCGATGAGTTAATTTATCCGAAGCATGTACTATTACCAATATAAATTCACATGTATATACTATGTACCTTATATTAATCCCCATATACATTTAGTATGTACCCCGTCTATTATCTCCCTATTCATTGTGTATCTGCGGTTTCTCGTTTGAATTTTTCCTGAGTCAGTATAGACGACTTGATCGTCTTCTCGTCCTCGCCTCCGCGTCTTCCTATCTGTTTCCCTTCTTTATGTGAAAACTGAGCAGCCCTCATTGGGCGGCATATCAAATAAATACTCATCGCCGACCGCGAGTCCTCCAGTTTCTTCTTTTTTTTCAACCTCTGACGCTCTAACAGATTTAGTGACTGTATTTGTGTTTGTATTTGGGATTTATATTGTGTTACTTGTCTACGTCTGCGGTTGATTCACATACACATTGTAAATTTCAAAGGAATACATTTCAATTTGGAAAAAATACCAATACCAATACTGTAATATCAATATCTATATTTTTTTTTAATATTTCGATTTACACATCTGCCACTACTATACCAACAACATAGCATTGCATGTGATGGCACATATTGCATTGCAATGCATTCCATTGCATTGGAGCACGACTCTGCGATGACTGCACAAAACCATAAAATTTTGAAATATTATTTAAATATTGAAATGCTTACACAATCTGTATTGTGACAAGACCACGAAGGCCTGTAGTCGCGGTTAATGAGTTTATTCATATTTCTATTTGAGCACACGCAAGGAATGTTCAATGTTGACATATCAGGCATCATCAGACAGACAGAGAGGTTCGTTATTCCTCTCCCCATTATTCCCATTCCCGTTTTCATTATTCACAACCTTTTCATTTTCGCTCACGTTGGAAGTAGGCACCCACACTGTATATAGGTATATCCGAGCCAAGTGATACAGTGAGAGGAATCTAGAGAATCAAGACCTTCATAGACATGCAATTGGGTAATCGGTGAGCGATTATACACGGGGAAGTTTCGCTTTGACATTTGACGTTAATTTGGTAGGACATTTTTGAGTCAGGAGAACAGAACGAGGAGTAGGAAATGAAAGACGCCAATCCATGCTTCGTAGTACTATACTCTACACTCCATACGCTATTATTATAAGTGAGGCCTCGGCCTGTGTGTAAATGCATCTGCTCGCATGTACTCATGCGTAGGATCCGCCAAACTTAGAGGATATAGACGGAGGCAGAAGACGCATAGACGTTGCCTGTCACACAAGTTTACTAATCACAAATGAGAACATCCAATTACACCACAATATCTTTTAAAACACTTGGGCTGGGGTTTTTATGTACTCAAGACGCATTAAACCATGCCACGAGTCGAGTCCTTTTCAAGGACCTTTCATCAACCGTCTGACTGACAAGAGTCGCGACCACTATAACTTACTTTTAGTTCATGTGCTTTATGAGCATTTCCTCCTTCCTTTCCACACTCCTCCCGCCTATCCTCATGAATTTAACATATGATGATGTACTCTGGACTTTAAACTGTTGTAGAATTTCCATTTTCATTTGAGTTTTAGAAATGTTAAGAGGAATCCTACTGATAATGCCCGGTCCCGGTACCGGTCCCTGCCAAGAACGGTTCCCAAGAACGTCCTCACCATAGAGTTTTTTTGTCGGGCTTTATTTTCAATTTGAATTTTTATCAGATCACAGACGTGGATGGAGGTAGAGTGTTACTATACTGTATACTGTACTATAGTGGGGATATAGTTCTATCTAATGTATTTACCCACTACGAATGCACGCCGATTCACAGATACCCGCCATAGGAGAGTAGAAGGGGCTAAGTAATGAGACTGAGGAAGGAAGTCGTTGACATTGTCGGATTGTATGAGGAGGAGAAGGGTAATGTAGTGATAATTTTAGCGCCAAATGCCAAGTGCTTACATTTACTGTCTGTTGAGAGTGCCCGCAATCTCCACGCTACTTACTACTTACATGTTGTACCTAAGAATTGAAAGATGTAAGATTAAGAGAGCCAAAAGTTAATAGAATATATACCCGCTGAAGAAGCAATTGCAGATTTTTCCAATTTTTAAAGTGACTAGACGCAAAACATTACATCTGCAATGTTTGTTAACGTATCTTATGTGCCTGGTCCTTCAAATAAAAAGCAGAGTGCTCCTCTGCTGGTAGATGTTTTCAAAAAAAAATTAGTGTTCTAAATAAAGATTTTTAAATGGTGTGAAATACTCCAAATTTTACCAAATACACAGATTTTAAATAGTTCAAGCAAATTTTTATAAGGAATTTCCCATATTATTAGATCTGTATCAATCTCGTATTGCATCTTCAATGAGAGCGGCAAAGACGATACACAGTTAATTGTACCTAAGGACCTACAAACTAAACTAACATGTTGGTGGTATTATGAGGTATAGAAATGCATTATATGAGAATATAAATATGTAAAAGTACGGTGACGGTGATGGTGACGGTGACGGGTAACGGGACATGGCGGTGATGGTGACGGTGGCGGGAGACATGAATGAATAGATGGATGGATGGATGAGAGGAGACGTGTGCACTCTCACTATTCCCAGTCCCACTCCATGAAGCACTGCTGCCCTGATGTCTTCTTGAGAGGCTGCCAGGTATAGAGACAAAAAAAGTCATTGGAGAAAAGTCATTAGTTAGAATGTTAGGAAGGGATGGAAGGAAAGGCAAATTACAATCATGAATCATGATCATCTCATCATCATATATAGTGAATGAAAATACAGATATATAGGGAGAGCAAAAGCAGGCCAGGCCAAAGTCTCTCAACCCTTGACTTGTCTATTAAGAGGCTTATTCTGCCTCTTAACTCAAAGCTCTCCTTCCAATTCGGAGTCGACTCTCCACTCCACAAAAAGAAATCCTGACTCGTACTGCAACTGCTCAACTGTAGACCATACCATATACAGTACTGTAGATGTAGGAACTACTTAATTGTAATTGTGAGCAGTTCACTATGAAACTATATGCTCTAAGCATCCACGATAGCGATAGCAATAAATAGAATTTAATTTCTACATTCTTAACAGTCTTATAAGGATACGTGTAGGTAGGTAGGTAGGTAGGTAGGTAGAGCTACCTCAAGTCTGATGCAGAATTGTGAGAGCGGTAACGGTTCTACTCATGCTGCAAGAGGGGAGAAACGACCAAGGCTTATTTTAAATGTTCACAGATTCAGAGTCTGAGGACGACGACGACGACGAGGAGACACAAGTCTTTGAAATTGAAAGTACATTTTTCTACACACATCTCCATCTCTTCTCTATCCTCGTCTGCATGGCTTGTGAATTGTAGATCTGTGATATTAAAGAAAATTAAATGAATAGAAATGGTTGTGTTGACGATACGATGCGATACGATATACGATGCGGTGTGCTGGTACTTGGTCCTGGCTGAGATTTTCCCTTGCTGGTTGGTTGGTGGACATGCGAGTGGTGGAAGTGGAAGTTGAAGGGAAATTACTGAAGACGACGTCTAACCTCTTCTCTTCAAAAATATGTAACGTGTGCATATAGTAGAAATGGAAGGAGCATTAGTAGTAGAGTCAAAGTCATTGAAACATTGATATCTGGTAATATTTGTCTGTGTGTGTGTCTGTATGTGGACGGAAAAAAGAAAAAGTCGCATCTTCTCAAAGAAGCATTTTGTCTTGTGGAGAAGGAAATTGGTTTCGCTCGAACGACTGTACGACTTCTCGACGAGCCAACGAAAACATTTGCGGGACCCTTTTTCCACATCATGTTAATCTATCCTTGTTAATTTATGTGAAGCAAACAACGAGATGCATTCTTTAATCTATATTTATTTCTGTAGAGTTTTCCTAAGCAAAGGAACCGTGTCTCCGCTAATCATGCCCAACCGTAAATTCCCTCAGAGAAAGAAAGAGAGAGAGAGAGGAGATGAAGAGAGGAGAAAAATATATATGAGTGTCCTTTTTGCAGTGGCGTCCGTAGCTCCCATTACCGAGTGTCTACTTACACATTACACACACATAAGAGCCAAGCTCACAAAAGCCATTCATTCCACAAACTCATCTAGTCGTCTAAATACACAGAGAGAGAGAGAGAGAGACTTTTACACTCATCCACTCACTCACTAGACAAGACAAGGCACATTTTTATCTATCTGTTACTCGCTCACTTGCCTCCCCAACTACTCATATCTTGTCGAGAAACGACTTTTCCTGAATTCTCCACATTCAAAACATTTCATTCTCTATTCTCTCCATTACGTGATGTCAAGGCAGAGAAGTGTACTCGTTCTCGTACTACTCAATATTGCTACTATACAGTGTCAGGACCAACCAAGACCAGGACCAGTGCCAGTGCCAGTACCAGGCTGTAGTTGTAGGATCTTTTCTATTAAGCATCGCGACATTCATCGGCATCGGCCTCATCACCGTCATCCATATGCCTGTCCTCCCTTCATAAACATTATGTCTGAGCTCATTATCTTTGTAATAGCTCCAATACCTACCTATTTCCACCTAGGCACCTACCCACCACCACCGCCACGCAAGTTCGCCTTCCTTCCCTCACTGATACGGAATCATTCTTTCTTATCTCTGGAATCTCCTCTTTCCGTCCCCACTTCGTAGCTTCGTACTTTTATAGTCTCATCAAGCTCATAATGCCCAGTGATGATGCTCATCAACTGGTGACATATTTCAGTGTAAATTTCCTACGCGAAACGAATAATATGAACACATTCACATACATATGAGCATGTCTCGCCTCACACACGCAGTCGACGACCAAGACGACTAAGATGACGAAGACGACGACGAGGTCTTTTTTTTAGTGTGTTGTATGGAGAGAGCATAGTCTCCTCATTGTACTAGCTGATATACTGATATTTGACTTTGACATGTTAACTCTGCGCCTCCCTTTTATCTGTATTTTTTCAGTATGTAATCAGAACAGAATCCAAATGTGTTCCGTAGGTATAGTAGCAAATGCCCATAGTGATAGGTATATATATTATATAGTGTATAGTATTTTTATAGGAATACGGAATAGGTTCTAAATCTAATCGCGGGTCTCTGTCTGTCTTACACCTTCATGTTATATCATATTTCGGCCTTATCTCACGTACGCTTATCGTTTCTCCTTCCCTTGTTTTTGCTTTCCTTTGCAGTGGTTTCAGTTACTCCATGGATTCCTGCTCCAGCTACTACAACAACAACCACTACTGCTACTACTACAAGAATGACTCCTACTTCCACTGTTCATATTGTGCTCCGAATCTAGTGCAATAAAGGGAAAGGACGAGGGGCAATGACGGGAAACGGTGGGAATAGGAGTATGTATTTTTATATACATTATGCTTTCAAGTATCTTATACAGTCTTACAGTCCCAGCATTTGATTTGAAGCAAGTAACTACCCAAAGTTATTTATACAACAATAACAATGAGAGGAGGTGTACAAATACTGGTAATCTACAATCTAACATCTACGTGTTCCATGATAGCTATACACTACACCGTCACCGTACAGATGCACAGAACAGAAGGTATGGAGTTGATTTTGACTTGACGTTGACGTTGGAAATGGTGGTGACGTTCCAGTTGGGAAATCTTGTATAAACACAATCAGGATTGTAGGGTGGAAAGTACCTAGTACGTGCTACATGCCGGCTTCTGTGCATAATCCCAAGCCCACAACGGCAACGGCAACGGCAACGGCAGCGACAACGACAACGACAATCCCATTAGACGAGTAGTAGACTTAAGACAAGAAAGTGCTTTATTTTGAAGTCTATATATACTTTCTTATACCAGTGGTATAGGGTAGGTATTAAGGTTTGAGTATTGAAACATTGCATTGAGACTGAGAGCAAAGCGCATACCTTTTTGTCCGCCTTTATACTTTGCAATGTAATATGTGCACCCGCACCGAGGACGAGGAGGGCACGGCAGAAGAGGAGCCTAGACAAATGTAGTGACGGCGGACGCATGCCATTCCCAAGAAAACCGACGATGAAGCTCCATGCTCAACTCAAATGAGCCATTTGATAGCCACAATCACAAGACAAATGTATTTACCTTTCTGTAAACTACAGCTAAACTGCAACTCTACACAAACTTCTCTACTCTTTCTCAAGTCTCAAATCTCACATGAACTCAATCTACTGTACTGTACTGTGTGCCTTCCTCTCATGTAGGTACCTATATGAAGTCTGACGTTGTCGAGATCCAGACTGACTAGTGAGTACATAATATAGCCTGCCTATATAAATGCAGTGAGCAGTGAGCCAAGAACTTGACTGTAGAAGCGAAATCCAGAATCCAGCGTCGTCACACCCAATTTACGCGGTTGCAAAAACTTTTGCTCAAGTTTGTTCTCAAACTTGAACTTACACAAGAAAAACTCCGTCCTCCGCACCCCACCCACTCTCTCTCTCTCATATCTAGAAATTACCAAGGCGAGTCAAACTGTCCTCTGAAATTTCACCGACTACCTTAATCAACTCTTTCCTGTTTGATTTTTTTTCTCGAGGAGGGCTAGGTATATTGTATATTGTATTGTATTGTGTGCGCTACTACAAGAATTATTGAAGAAACAACTGCCCATTTTCAGTACCAGCACCAGCCCCAGTACCAGGAAGAGTAAAGTAATGAGATGTAAAGTATATACTCTTAGCATTATAAGATTACGATTATGATAGTGCTCCTCTGTAGTAGTGACACCCGGTGGTTATGGTTAGTCGACTCGGCCCCAGCTTGCGAGTAGTTGAAGACTCCACTTGATAATAACTATGATTAGTCTACAGTCTACACTATAGCGCTTCCGTTTTCCCTCTGATTTGTGAGCAAGACTAATCATAATTTGAGCTAGGAGAATGGCAAACTAATGAATGGATAACGAAATGGTAAATTTTTATATTATTGCAGCAGGCAGAGGTTGTTGTTCTTCTTGGGGTTTCTTATAACATTGTATATTATGTCTATAGGCAGGATGCTATGATTGTTGGATTGTTATGAAATTAATATGAAAATTAAATTAAATTGAGTATAAAAAAAACAAAGGAAAATAATAATTTAAATGTAATTTGTTCCTTTTTATTATTCGTACTTACATCTTCCTCTAAACTATACAGATCTGAACATCTGTATTTTGTAGATTTTTGCATAGGTAATTATTTATGTTTATATATATACATAATATATAATTATATGTATAGTTAAAACAACACGAACTTTAAAAACATTTTATCTGTAAGATATATATATTTATGTATTTATATATGTATATACGTTTAAAAATAATCTAATACTAATAAATTAATATGTAATGAGTAATTGCAGCCACGTAAAGCCAATACAATATATATATATGGATATATAGATAATAATAATAATAATAATAATAATGCTTGTGGGGGTTACAGCTATAGTAACATTTAGACACGTGCTTCGTAGTAATATGTACATATAGATATCATATATAAATTGTATTACATTGAAATCATTGAATTCTTTTAGTCTTTTCACATACAAAGGAATACTGTACTTGTATCAATAAAATACAATCATTTCATATAAATTAAACTTTCATTCTCTCAGTATTTTGACATGTAATAATTATATCATGTATAACCATATATCGTTAACATTACTTCCCATTAAAATGTACAGAGATGCATACTTGTATATATATGTAGTAGCTGTGTACTTTTTTTTCTTCATACTTTTTAATATAGACTACATCGTACTTGTATCATTAGCGCTATATCATCCTCAATAAATATTAAGAATGATCTCCAGTCAACCCCCACCTGAACCAGTGTCAATATCAGTGTCAATAATGCAATTATTATATAGTTTGATTTTTGAAATATTCTAATAGTAAAATACGCATTTTTTGATCATGATATTAGTTTTCTTAGTTCAGGCGGCTCCCTTTTTATTTTTATTTTTGTTGTGTTAGTTTTGTTTCTCTATAGGTATGCAATGTAAATGTGTTGTGTAGTATAGGTATATAGCTGATGTAGCTACGTCCTCACTATTCACTGGACAGTTGGATGTGGGTATATATTTAGGGATCGGATATGTGATGCCTACCTACACCTACCACGACCACTGCACTACTAATGCTATAGGTACTACAATAATCATTGACGAATAAATAGTGTTAACACGAAGTCGAAGGCCTTAAGTGCCGATGGGGAAAAGATGTGTGAGTTTTAAAGTACCGTTACATTTTATATGTAAAGTCTGGCTGGTTGTATTTTTCCCGTGACTATGACGACTATACACAACTATGGCCTCTTTCATGGTACAAATTACGAGTCAACAACAACACTAATCCTAACAACATATCAAGATTTGATTGCCGTCGACGGGACGACGGGAGAAAAAGTGTTAAAGTGGACCAGAAACTAGAACCAGGATCAGAACCAGAATCAGAACAGGACCTTGTTTCTATTTGAGATTTGAACCCACACACACACAATCAGAATCGGAAAAAGGGATGAGAGATGCGAAGAGCAAATCAGTGTGGAGCGGAAAGGGTCGTGGGCGGAGTGTACACTGAATGGTTCACTCCTTTACACACTTGAGAATCATCAAGGGATATCCGATTCCTTTGCTTATTCTTCCTTCCATCTTCTCCTCACATTTATATTTTTTTTTCCGACTCTTTTACTTTCACTCCACCGTAGTTTGGTGAAGTCCAGCAGTCCAGTCCACTGACAATCGTTGATTTAAATTTTTTTAACACAATGAATGAATGAAAGCGTTTTTTATAAATAGAAGTTCAGTGTCTCGATGTTTGGTAGGAGCAGATGAAAGCAGGTGTCTGTCTACTGTATAATCAGTATTGCAGTGTAGGTACAGAATTACCATATTTTTAAAAAAGTAATATTGATTTTCTGTTTTGTTTTTTCTCTATGTATATTTTTTTTCGAATTTTGTCAATGCCAGGAGTAGCAGTGGGTGTAGGAGGAGGAGATAAAAAAATGGTATATTTAGGTAGGTAGGTGTGTATAGTGGTATAGCTAAAACCAAATTGCTACACAAATAGTAGTATACGTAATCCATTTGAATCTATTTTTTTTACAGTTTCTTTACATGCCAATTCACACTTTGTTCAGAGTAGACGTTGCACGACATTTTTGTTTACACAGAGGACGACGACGACGACGAATACGACGTTTCTTCGGCACGTTCTACGCAACTCTTAACCTAGACAATACATAACAAGGTAAAGATACACCATACAATACAATTTTAACATATATCAGTATTTTCTATGTTTTTTTTATAAACTATAATATTATCGTAATCGTATAAGATCTATCTATGTACTACTTATTATTTATGACTTCTGACTAACTTATACAGTGTGATTACGATTTCTTTCTTCTTTTCCTTTTTTTAAATATAACTGTTGGGCTACGTTGTTACGATTACGATTAACGAATTCACGATTACGCTATTCCAGTTTGTTTGTTTGTAGACACACAGTTATAGTTTTTGCGCGAGGGTATAATATATATCTGTAGTCAGCATCAGCATTACGTCCATACATAATGAATAATGTAGGGATTAATATATAAGTATGTAATTATGTATCATAGGTATGTTATTAAAATTAATAGGTAGTTGTATAGTTCTTTAAAAAAATTACTTAGTCATAATTTTTGCATTTTTTAGTACATAATCACGTAAACTAGAGTTCGAAATACAAATAGTGTGGAAAACATATTATAGTGGTAATACACACAAGAAAAAAAAGAGTGCGATGAAAACCTTACACAATTAGATAACAATAACATCAGCAATAGCAATCAGTATCTGTCACTCTATCAGTATATATTTTTTGTTTTAAATTGTAAAGATTATAGCGTACCGTATCGTAAGTAAATATTATAAGAGTAAAGTTTTACATTTTCCACCGTAAGTTCACCGCCAACCAAAAAACCTCCAAGTAAACATATTATTATAGTATTTTATAATATATAGCAAAGTTAAATAGGAATATAGGGAATTGTTACAATTATGAATGTAGAAAGTATTACAAGACAACTATAAATATGAATTAGCTATTATAATTAATTATACAGTTAATTAGCATTTATTTTTATATTGAAAATTCTTTGGTAAAATACAATTACGTCACAAAAGTCAATCAACGCGTTCACTCAGAAGTTGTCCCACTTTCAGTATTCATGCAATAATAAATATAGATTTATTTATAATAATTACTCCCCCAATGGCATATTCCAGAGTTGGTTTCATTTTCATAAATTATTTTACATAAAATGAATGTAATTTTTAATATACCCATATGTATTTATAAATTAGTATTAGGATCTGCTTCTCTGTGTAGTTAGGAAGGAAGGGAGGGAGGTGAGCGTTGTTGAGACGACGCTCCCAGAAAATGCATGAGAGATTAATATCACATCTTATTGCAGTAGTGTTGTTGTGTTTAAAAAAGAAAAAAAGTTGTCAGCATAAATATCTGTAGTAAATACATCTTAACTGCCTCTGTATATAATTAAAGATTCAAAGTTTTGCAATTTGTAACTAATAACTCTCTTTAAATGTACAGCTCAATAAAAATAGTGGTACTGGATTGAGTTGAATATGTGTAGTAGTAGTTAGTTAGTTGGTGTTTGTATTCGTACATAATGCATAACGTTGTGCAGAATGTACGGCCATTTTTAAAAGTAATATTTCCCTATTTATAAAGATGGTTTCTCTATTGAATTTTTTTTTCTCGTCTAATTTCACATTTCAAATCATCCCAAGACCGCTGGCAGTCTGTAACGGCAATGCAATAATAATGGTCGGCATCCACAAAACTCAAAAACTAGATATATTTAATGAGCATAAAAATATTAAATTATGCCCTGTCCTGCTTAAGTCAGTTGAAGAGTACAATAGAATCTAGAATATAATACACTGACAGTCCACTGGTACTGGCACTGGCACTGGCTCAGACAATATAGCTCTATGCGGTGAGTGAGCTAGTATGCAATTAAAATATAAAAATTAACTATTTGTGACGGACAGCTTATCTGACTTGTAAAGACAATCCGACAACCAACAAGGTTTTTTTGTTATTTTTTTGCAACTTGAATCAATTGTACAGACTACATACATTGCAATCACAAAGTGTAAATGCAGCTTAGATAATTGCAAGTCTACACGTCCACAGTCTGTCTGTACTACAAGATGATGGTAAAATAGGGATAGTAAGGACTCACCAGAAATTTGAAGATTTGAAGATGTTTACGTTGTAGTCTAAATATTTATTTGTAGAACTTTATTAATTGTCGCGACGCGTTTCGGATTTCATCCTTTTTCAAGCGAGATTATTGTGGAATGAACACTGTTTTTACGGTTGGTTGTTTACACTGTTTCAATTTTGGTGGGATAGTAGTAGGATGGATAGGACGAAAGAGATTGGGTGGCTGTTTCGCAGTGTAAACAACCAACCGTAAAAACAGTGTTCATTCCACAATAATCTCGCTTGAAAAAGGATGAAATCCGAAACGCGTCGCGACAATTAATAAAGTTCTACAAATAAATATTCAGACTACAACGTAAACATCTTCAAATCTTCAAATTTCTGGTGAGTCCTTACTATCCCTATTTTACCATTATATGTCTACCTCACCTCACGCGCCTCAATTTTACTATACTTTTGCTATCGTTACTTTCTGGTAACCTTATTTTGCGTATCCATAATTGAAACTTTTTAATATCTGAATTTTTGAACTTTTATACAATGAACACACACACTGTCAACTTCAATCTTACTTCCCGTACTAATCATATGCAGATTTTTCGTCACAGTATCAACTCATTACCACATCACATAATCAAAATAGCATCTTCTTACTTTAATAATATTATTAAGCGAACACGCCTCTCCAGCCACATTCATTTTTTATCATTTTGCTTACGTACTAAATTCATTCCAAAAGGTTTTACAGTAAAATTTACACCCACAACCGATATCCCCCAGCACCTACTCAAACACCGTCTACAATCTTGCTCACGTAATTTAATAGTTTTAACCCTCAATAGCCAAAACAAACTTTTCAAACGCTTAGAAGCTCAAATTAAATATTTTAAATTAAAACTTAAATCACATGTACCAGAATCCACCTTCACTTTAATCATCAGCATTGCCCAGGTTCTTAACAATCATGTCTTCAGTCTATGCATACACACTAAATCTAAAAAATTACTACATAACAACCGACAGTACACAGTCCCAAAATCTCACAATCAATCTCATAGCCGACCATTAGCATTACTCCGATCGAATTCACACAGCACTAATCATACCACACCTGATAAGCCACAACATTCATCCGTCATTACCATACCTCCTAACCTTACACTATCCGTTTCCGAAAAATCCGTACTCAGTCATGGTCTCAAATTCTCTCCAACTCCTCTACACACAGACTTCTTCGACACACACAAAGATATTGAATCCTTCATCCGTAGAATCCGCTTACATGCTCACTTCAGTACTGACAATAACATATACATATCTCAATCAACGACCACCCCAACCGACCCAATAACACAAGTCATTAACTCACTCACCCACACTAAGAGCACTTGGACTCCGCCCCCTAACCAAACCCCAGCTGTCGACTTCTTTGCTGACACACTCCGACACAGTATTTCATCCAACTTAAAACCGTCCCACCCCACTCCCCATAACTTTACCAAATCTGAGTTTGAAGCCCTTACTTCTCTACGAAACAGGACAGATATTGTCATACGTCCAGCTGATAAAGGTGGTGCCACAGTAGTGTGGGATCGCGACCTTTACATAGCTGAAGGTATGAGGCAACTATCTGATCCAAAGTTTTATTTAAATCTTCCCGGCGACCCAACAAATGATCACCAAAAAAGAATGACCGATTGCATTCATGATCTAATTGACGCCCACTTGCTCCCAAAACAATCTACTAAACTTATAGTCAAACATCCCCGTTGCTCACGTCTTTACTTATTGCCTAAAGTCCACAAGGCTACATGCCCGGGCAGGCCAATAGTCTCGACAATTCTTTGTCCTACTTACTTAGCTTCGGCGTTTGTCGATACCTACCTCCAACCTATTCTACGTTCCACTTCAACCTATGTCAAAGACACGAATCACGTTCTGTCTATAATTAACGATTTTGAATTTGTAGGCCCCCATCGTTACATAGTAACGTTGGATGTAGTATCCTTATATACAGTTATCCCCCACAAGGACGGCTTAAAGGCCTTAAAATATTTTCTTGACTTGCGCCCTATACAAGACCCTTCAACTGAAGTAATTTTGAATTTAGCCGAATGTGTATTAGAATTAAATGCTTTTGAATTTAATAGTCAATATTACTCTCAATTAACAGGAGTAGCCATGGGCACCCGTATGGGCCCTTCATTTGCCTCACTATTTTTAGCCTATTTGGAAATTCATTTTTTTGAAACTTATATTGGTCCTAAACCTGACTTATACAAAAGATATCTTGATGATTGTCTTGGTCTTTTTTCTTGTCCCCGAAAAAATATCGAAGTTTTTATTGAATCATTTACACAATTACATCCCGCTATTTCATTTACGTTCAATATTTCTGAATCTCCCACACCGTTTCTTGACATTTCAATAATTCCAAATAAGGACTCCGCTAAACTCACCACTTCAATTTACTATAAGCCTACTGACACACATGCCTACCTACCTTTTAACTCATTTCACCCCAAACACATTTTGAAATCAATTCCGTTCTCTCAATTTTTAAGACTCCGTCGGATTTGTAGCGAGCAGCCCGATTTTATTGCTCAATCAAATATTATGGCCCAATTTTTTCTTAACCAAGGCTATCCTGATAAGTTAGTTACAGCAGCTAAATCCAAAGCTTTATCCTACTCCCGCTCAGTCCTTTTAAACCGTGCTCCCATGCCCAAAAACAACAATGACCGAATACCCTTCGTACTCACTCACACTCAAATCTCCTCACAATTATGTAATAATGCCAAAACTCTATACAGCACCATACTTACTAATAATCAATCTACAAAACACATTTTTCCATTTCCGCCAATTAATGCTATACGAAGATCTGATAACCTGTCCAGCATGCTTGTCCGCTCATCCCTAAAATCTAAACAACCTCCACACACAAACCCCGGCACTTTTCCATGCCACGCCCCCCGGTGTGTGACTTGTGCTCATACCCTACAGTTGCCCAAAGTATCCAATCTTGCTCATAATTTTCAAATCAAATATCATTTTAACTGTAAATCCGAATGCGTAATTTATGCTATTACCTGTACAATTTGCCCCCGAGTAATATATATTGGTCAGACTTCTAGGCGTTTGAAGGTTCGTTTTGGTGAACATCTGTCTGCAATCCGTAATAAACTAGTTACCTCTCAGGTAGCCAAACATTTTAATTTACCATCTCATTCAAACCAGCACATTAAAATTACTGCTCTAATTTCTGCTTCTAAACACGAAGAACACCGTCTATCGCTAGAAAAACGTTTAATTTTTCGATTTGCTGCTCAAACCCCCCCGGGGCTGAACAGTTGTTTCTCTTTTCTCTAACTTTATCTAAACCTCAGGACAGTTTGTTTACAAACTGACGGGGAGTGGCGTCCCTGGGGATATCTCAGCCATGGCTGTTTCGCTCTTCCGCGAAACAGCCACCCAATCTCTTTTGTCCTATCCATCCTACTACTATCCCACCAAAATTGAAACAGTGTAAACAACCAACCGTAAAAACAGTGTTCATTCCACAATAATCTTGCTTGAAAAAGGATGAAATCCGAAACGCGTCGCGACAATTAATAAAGTTCTACAAATAAATATTCAGACTACAACGTAAACATCTTCAAATCTTCAAATTTCTGGTGAGTCCTTACTATCCCTATTTTACCATTATATGTCTACCTCACCTCACGCGCCTCAATTTTACTGTACTACAAGATGAAACAATTTTACATACTACCGAGACCAATAGAATAGAGCAGATACATACATGCTTAAAGAGAGTCCATCCACACATGAGCAGTTACATACACACGCTTTCAAAGTGAGGATAAATATCTGCAGAGAGTATAGATGAGATTAGGATATAGATTATAGAGACTGAGCTACATAAACCAAATATCATGGGAAACATGGACAGGTTGGTTGGTGTAGGTACATCAGCTGATATGAAAGGGAGTAATAGCAATAGTAATTTTGTGTTATTTCATGTTAGTAGACATAATTGTAATTTTAATAACAATGGTCAAGTCTTGTCTCTCTTTAACCACAGCGATCTAGCTTTCAACGGACCCTTATCATCAGACTCCCATTAATTATGGTAATTAGATGCAAGAATACAAACGGTGTAATAATAGCACAAAAGATACCTCACAACATTAATTAAGTCCCATCCGACCATGACAAGGTCGTTTAAATTACTCACATATATTTCAGAGTCAGAGGGAAATCAAAAAAACGAGGACGCGAAGGAAATAAACTATAGGAAAACGAATCCTTTATATTGAAGTGTATTATTATAATTTCCTTCAAACTTCAAAAAAGTTTTCAAAAGTAGGTATAAGGTTACCTATGCAGTGTTTGATAGTGGCGAGAATTATGTATACCTCATAGAACTATAAGAAGAAAAAAAGTTTTTGATTCTGACAAGTTTAAGAAAATGATAAGTAGATGATCTACTAACTACCCATTTCATGTTCACGTTCACCTGCCATCTTAGGAAGTTGTTGTAGGAGTAAATAAATGGTTAGAATAATCTCTTGCATGAACAAAAAAATATATATATATACAACCCAAAAAAAGATTGGTAATCGTAATCCGTAATGAGTATACTTAGATATACATATGTAATAAAAATGGTAAATAAGAAGACGTCGTTAAACTAAATGGGCCGTTCATTCATTTTCCTTGTTATTAATTATGCCAAATAATAATTAAAGGTCTTGGCTACTAGTTTTCATTTTGAGAGTCATACTCACACACTCGCACTGCCACTACTACTGCTGCCACTCGCCCTGGCACTAGCACTCTGGTCTGGAATTACCTATATGGACTTCGTCTACTGGTTACTACTAGTTAGTCCACGTTAAGTTTGATGATGTTAGTGATATGCCTTCGATTTATTTTAGGTCGTTTGTTCTCTCTCGCTCTTTCTCTCTCTCTAATTGTAAGCCCAGGTTTTCGTACTTTATATAATAATCCAGCCTATGGAGGGGAAATACTATGCATACTATATACATACATAACTTCCCCTCTAATTTTCATTCCTCATAATTACCGTGTAGACTCAATCGGAGTAGCTTATTAAGCCTCATAAACTGCCCCGCACAAACTCTCTAAGACTTGGACATAATATATTACGAACTAGACTGCTATTTCGTGCTTGACTCTTAACTGTTAACTTGGACTCATAATCATGAGTGGTCGTTGGTTGGTGTTGGTCTTGTGTATGTTGTGGTGGTTCTTGTGTGTGTGTGTGATTTTCGAGAACTTTTTCAGATGTATGGGCAGAGATAAAGTTTTTTTTTACTTAATACACAATCATGCTCAGTTACTGGTGCTACTTAGCATCATAATGAGTTGATTATGATTTATACATTTATATGAGGGTCGACACAACAGAAGAGAACACCACTAACATTGCTATACCACTACCACTCACGTGACAACCGACTAAACCAAAGCAAAACAGAGGAGGTATACCTACTTATGTATGTTGCTCATTATACTTGGTTTCTACAATATGTATAAACTAGACGAATAAATCTAATTCGTTCTCCAAGCTAAGTAATCCTAATCCTGCAGTAGTGGTGTCAATGTTTTATTGCATGTAACTCTAGACTTTAGAACGACGTAATGGTAATAAAAGCTTGGAGGTAGGTAGATATGGCGAGTAGTAGTAGTGGCAGTAGTAAGTATATAGGTAGTTATATTTCTATAAAGATAAGGACGTATAAAGAATAAAGAGTCCGCAGTTAACAGGGCGACGTCGACGAGGTAGAGGATATAGTTTTAGTTTTTTAGTCCTATAGTGTACATGATTAGTGGAGCTATAGGATTAAGTACAAGAAGTCGCCGAAGAAGTAGTGGTTTGTTGTAGGTGTAGTAGGAGTGCGGACTAGGGAATAATAGTATAGGAGTAGGTGTAGAGATAGTAAGGTAATTTTGAATTTTGCTCATGGGTGAGAGTAAATGATGGATTAGATTGGGTGGTGAAGGAAAGTACGTATGGTTAAATGAGCCTAACATGCCATGAAAATCAATGCAAGGTTATTGCATTAGCATGGTTTTAAATACAGGAATCATACTCAATGCTCCTGCTGCTCCTTTATTTTTACGAGCCCCTAACTACTCACAACAGAATTTTGATGTATGTTCTCCCAGTTCCCAGTTACACTCTAAATATGTGCACACATTTTTATCTTAAACATGTGTAAAGAAAAAACACTGACTGCCACTGACTCCCCGCTTCTGCCTACTAGATAAAACTTCATCTGTCCTTTTGGCTATTATTAATGTGGTATGTAAGTACACTGCATACAATATACTGAGCATATAACAACAGGAGAAGTAATAATAAAAAGTGGTCGGTAATTTAGTTTCTGTAAATGAAGGTAATTTGAGGTACATATTTTAGAGCCATCATCCATTCAGAGTATTCAGTGTTTATCAATAAATTTGAAATTTGAATTGGAGCAGATTACGACTATACTACTAGACCAGTAGGGAAGAACACACAGACGAGAGAAATATATAAATGACTGTTGTGAAAATTGAGAAAAATGTGAAAGATTTACTCTCAGTTTTTCATGACATTATTAATGAAGCATTTTATAGACTGGCAATTTGACATGTGGAGTCGTCTCTCTCCTTTTCTCAACACAACTTAGCCAATTATTTTCCACTTTGTCTAACCGCACAAAAGTACGCACGAGAACTAATAAGTGAGTACGAGTACATGATGAGCATCTCTACGATGATGGAAATAATTTTTACTAGGTCGGCCCGCGCGTTGTTTGTCGGAGAGTCTCTGCTGCTCCTGGCCACGGCCACGTTCTGACTAATAATACAAAAAGGAATCCGCTCCTGTGGTATTACTATATTACCCAACCGCATCAGCAACAACAACAACAACAACTACTACTACTACTACTACTACTACTACTACTACGGCAGCCCCAACAACCAGGGAGTTGATTTCTGGATTGGTCTCTTGATTTCGATTACTTCATCACGTTCACCGCAGTCATACTTGTATAAATAATATTACCATATACTTCAAATTTTCTAATGTTTGAGAGCATAATGTAGGCATCTCTCTCTCTCTCTAGTCGACTAATAGAAATTATTACCACTATCTTTACGCTATAGACGCTGACGTTGGATTTGGATATTTAAAAGCGAAGCGCACTGAGTGAGTTTTAAAATCTATTCCATATTTTTATATAATTATATGTACCTACCTACCTGCACTACACACATATTCATACTCATCATACCACTATATTATACGAGAATGAGATTCGGGGATTCTACACAGCACAGCAGATATTTTCAATGTAATATGTATGTAACTTATCCTAATGGTAAATATATATGAGTAGTTTGTATAGGCTATATAGACTAAAAAAAAAGACTGGCGACTCCATATTATTCTATCAGTATCTGTAATGTAAGGTATCTTAAGGCTAAGTATAAATATACAGGATTATTAATATAAATACTGAAACTGGCTGGAAACTTGCTTTCCAAAACAAGGTATGTACTACACTTATGTGTCTACTTTTCTATGATATTTTAAACACTATTGAGGTATTATTCATGATTGTTGACTCACGTTTCATTTTCACTGTAAAGACGAGTTTCATTTTAGACTTCTTTGGATAGTATTTTTTTTAAAGGTAGATATTCCGAGTCGTACTCTGTTCTGTTGTACTTTATAAACCTTGATGGGAAGTTTCTTGACAAGGTAAGGTTGAAGGTAGTAGTAAGTAGTAGCTTTTAAAGTACAACGTATAAGTTTCCGGAAATTTTCAAGTTTTGAAGGTGGAAACATTTAGCGTGAGTGAGCACAAGTATTTTCTTTGAAGAGCCGAAGACCAAAAGTTAAAGTCAATGTACGTAATCGTTAGGATGATCCTTTCACACTACCATACGAGAATCATAATAATTCCTGACCCCTTTGCTTTGTGTTTGCTTTGCCTTAGATTTACTCGTATTACTATTGCACTGACTTATTTCTTTTCTTTTTTTTAACGCTCTCCGCTGCCCTTGAAGAGATGAGTTCATATCTTAATAATTGTAATTCCATATTATGAGTCTTGAGTTTTTGATTTTGTTACTATACGAAGCTAAAAATAATATAATTCTTGAATTCTTGATCCATCCCAACCCAGCATGCTGAGGACAAAGAGAGAGAGAGGAAGAGGAAGGGGAAAGGAAACCAGTGCAGTGAGTTAATGAGCTACATAAAACGTATGTCTCCATAAAGGTGTGCACTTGGTACTTGTTTAATTATTGATTCAAAATGGCGCAGGTGGTGGTGTGTGGTGTGGAGTTTGGAGTTTTGAACTCCTTCACAAAAACGATACATAAGGGTGAACAAAAATTAGGTGAAATGTTTAAGTAATATGTGTTTGAGTGTGTCTGTGTGGTGGTGTAGAACTATATAGAAGATGAGGAGAAGAAGGAGAAAAGATAGGAAGCTGACATATTTGTACGAATGAAGGAGGGAGCCTAAGCTTAATGGGTTGAAGGAGGAGATTCTGACGTGAGATTGATAGGCGAGTGGGACGACTGCGACGATGAGGCTGGGGAAGAGATGTGGTAGGAAGCGGCAGCCGCGGCTGCTGCCGAACTCATGTCCATCTGGCTCTGAGCTCTTTTTTTCAGAAGACCCAGGTCATGGGCACTCTCCAGAAAAGACTTGTGTGCTGAGAGGATCTTGGCTGACTCGACGTCCTTTTTTAACTCTTCCATGTCTCTCTTAAGTTTGGCTCGTCTATTTTGGAACCATGTTATCACCTGATAAAATAAAAAATAAAAAAATAAAATAAGAAAGTAAATACAATGATCTCCAGGAATTGTCTTATTCATCGCCATTACTTCAATAATCTATGATGTCTCTCTTAGATTTTGCTCGTCTATTTTGGAACCATGTTATCACCTGACAAATAAATAAAATAAAATAAGCAAGTAAATACAATGACCTCCAAGAAAAAATTTTAGGAATTCTCTTATTCACCCCCAATTACTTCAGTACTGATACTCTACAAAATAACAATACGAGTAAAATAGGTAGGTACGATATATAATAATATATAAATTAAAAAAAAATAGCTAGCAGAACAAAAGTATAGCAGCATAGTTGCTACATATTTTGCTACAATAAAAAGGACTCTCCACTCTCCCAATGAAAATCACCCTCTCAAAAAGCTAAGGATGTAGAGTAGTAATTAAATGACATTAGTTTTCCCCATTGCCTTTGAAGACGCATATTCACAACAACTAAGAAAACTAAACTAAGCATGTCTTCCCTCTATATAGGTAGATTAATTACCTAACTCTAAATGTTAAATGTCGATAATTAGAGTCAAGAAGGGAAACATGTGAAAGCATTAAAAGAAAGTTTTGAAGTGAGCGAGAAGTATGGACAGAAACAGACTCGACATTGAACCTCTTCCAACCAACATCCAATGATAATGGTAATGGTTGACGGGTGGGTGGGTAGGTTAGAGTTTTTTTTATCTATATTTTCCTTATTTACTCCCATTCATTACCAGACACGTTGATTGTGGATGAAAGACAGGAATCTGCCAAACAGCACTTGTGCCTCTATAATATAATCCTTGGAAAAGTCGAAGCCTAAACTTTAGCTTGATTTTGATAATAACCTTCCACTCGCACTCTCTCTCCCTATCTTTTGTCGTCTACATTATTTTTATTTTTTTAAATGTATCGTTAACCGTGACGGTAAATGGTAGGTCGTTGAGAGGAGTGGAGGAGCAGCAGCAGGTGGAAGACTAAAGTAGAAAATCTCAATTAACTCTTATATGAGGCACAAATTGAAGTCTTTGGCCCTTCTTCAAGAAACAGATGAATTGATTCGGGCCTCATTCGTCCGCCCTCGCTATTATTTTTTTCCCCTTTTCGTTGTTTGGTAGTCGACAGAGGCGACTAGTACCCAGTCTCAGACCTTTCCAATGATAATAGTTACTAGCACCAGTCACACACAAACCAGAACGAGTCCTGAGTGAATAAATATATATTTACAGGACAGCCACTTTACTCCTATGATAGCGTAGTTATGTATTCTGTGGTAGTGCTGAACACAGAGCACACACCAGACCAAAATATCTCGCTCTCTCTCTCTACTCTCTAGACACATCTATTCTACACATATATTTTAAGGGTGTTAATTTAAGGCCTCAGTGGAATTAAATCATATCTGCAGTGCATACATTAGTTTTATTTGCAGTGCATATTAATTTGATATGCAGTGCATAATTGAATTATTTAAATGCGTTTAAGTTCAGTGGAATAATTAGAGACTTTATAATATGCACATGATTCTTTTGTCAGTGGAACGACACAATTAGAATAATTATGCCTAAAGGTAAATGGTGTTGACTGTCGAAGGGACAATCTAATAATATTCTGTGATGACGTCAATCAACGATAAGCCTTTGCATATATTTATTTGTTTCACTTCATTTGTGTGTCGGATCTCAACCGTACTGGTTTTATTCTTTTGACTGCCGTACTATTAAGTTTTAAATACCAATATGAGTGTACCCATTTTGAAAAAAAGGAACTTCACCGAAGTAGAAGAAACTACGGAAGAGCCACCCAGTAAAAAGCAAAAAAGTTCGAATGGTGGATATCGTCCAAAATTAAACTGGGTACAAAAAGGAATATTTACTAATAAAAAAGAAGCCTTAAAAGCTGTTGGTGATGGCTGGAAGCTGGAATATACTAATGGCACTATGGAGGCAGAAAAGGCTACTTACTACTGTATAAGGCACGGAAAAACTTGTGTTAAAAGGCAGATCCGAATATTCAACGTCAATGAAGAAATTGGTTACTATGAAACCGAAGAGGAGGTTCATACAAATACTGAAAGAGATTTGAAATCGTTATCCGAAGACAACAAAAAGCGGATACAAGAAATAATATTGAGTGGAAAATCAGTTGCCTATACCTGGATACCTATAATACCTATACCTGGAGAACCCAAGAGAGGAAGACCAGCGAAAGCCGCGGTTGGCAGAACTAGAGATCCGATTACACAAGAGGATCCGAAGTCTAAATATTAACTTAATGTCTTATGTTGCATAAATATTTTATTACTTTTGTAATTTATTTTAATTTATTATTCGTTATTTGTTTATAGTTTCATTATTCGTTCACTGAAGAATTAATTATTAATTTAAGCATAATTTTCACTGAGAATTTAATCCATTTTTTTTTCGTCTAATCTTACTGCATATTAAATCATTTTTTAATTGTTCACTGATATTTGTGACTGCAAAGCCTAAAAAGTCCACTGCAAAAATAATTTAATTTCACTGAACGTTAGACGTGCACCACTTCAATTAAGATTACTACCACTTATCGTAAAAGTTTATCCCATATTTTAATAGGAGTATCTTCATATTATTATCTTCTGTACAAGCTTTTGTGACTTGAAATGAAAATGAATTCGTTATTCATATTCAGTCACCCGAGCGCCTTATTCTCACCCATCTTCACTTCCACGCCTGCTTTCCAAACTCTCATTCGAATTCGACGTCCTCCTGGCCCGGCTTCGAATCATAGTTGTATGGTACTGGTCCTGGCCTTCCTAATAGGCGCCTTCATTTTACGTAACACGTACAAAGTAAAGGTTACCGAAGGAATACTATGATTTAAGTGGAGAGGACTGTGTATAGCTGATTTACTAACACTAACAACTTATGCCTCTTCTAACTCAACTCAACTCAACATGTACGTGCCTCGACATAGGTAGGTACTACCTATATGCAAATGATTAGGGAAATCTCAGCCTACTGTGAAATGTATCCATAGGCGTTTATCCTTTTCTTCTTCTCTGCATTTAAAAGAAGCACTCGCAAGCTGATTTATCTCTTTTTGGTTCAGAAAAACTCCGTACACTATTATTACTCGTATTATTATGATACAGAAGACTGAAATTTTGACTTGATTCAAGTCCAAGTCCGAACAGCAGTTGAGAGAGAGAGAGGGGAGAGAGATTCGGTTTCATAGTTACCTAGGTATTCCTCATTATTACACGCAAACTAATGCCAATCAAGTCGTGAAGACAAGATGGATATATCTCCTTGAGTTAAGTCTTCATGGTATTGCTGTAGCTATACATATATAGCGTGGAGGGTCACAGATGGTGAGGATGCGAAGGCTAATAATGAATGTCCAGACCTATACAATGCACAGTAAAAGGTTTACTGTGATTGTGATCGGTCACTATAACTTTATAAAATTGTGTATCTCTCTCTCCCTCATGGTCCTTAGAAGGTAGTGTTTAAGCCATGCCCTTTGAAAGAGCCGAGGGCCATAGGACCCAAGACCGGTACTAGTAAACTAGTACGACGCTTATAAGTTGTCCAGTCCGGTGTACGTGCCCACTAGTTGTTTTTGCTCACTCTAATAACTCCAGCCACAGAACTTACGATTTAAATAGCCTAGCTTAATTTTATCCTTTTCCAAAATTGTGAACAATCAACAGCTAAATCACGATACTTAAATATTGGGGTTGATTTTATTTGTACTCTACATAAAGGTGAAATATTAATCTAGTCCAGGGACTTTTGTAAAGTCATGTATAAAAGAAATTACTACTTAAAGTTGAAGAGTTAAATAGCGGTCAAAATATTAGGAGACACAATACAATACTAACAGTAATATATTAATATAGTAAGTTGGAAGCTGAAGGAGAAATAATAGCATAAAAATAAAATGTAACATAATAATAAACACAATAAAGTATATTGACTGAAAATATAGTATCATCACCTGTGCGTTTGTGAGACCTAGCTGTTGGGCAATATCATCCCGGTCGGCTGGCGACAAATATTTTTGGTAAAGGAATCGTTTTTCTAATTCAAAAATTTGATGATTAGTAAAGGCTGTCCGGGATTTACGTTTCTTCTTTGGTGGTTGTCGGGAGTTGAACATTTGATGATTATTCCCTTGGCCTCCCATATCTGAAATGAATGAATAAATAAAATATAATTAAATAATGTGTATTAATAGGTGGGTGTCTTACAGTGCAGTTTTGGGGATAAAAGAGCCACCACCACAACTATCAATTCCGTGCGCTACTTTTACACTTGTATGTGCACTCCATTGTACATACATACATGTACTACCAATCTAGGTATGTATATTTCCAATTAGTGTAAAAAAGACTCTGTTTTCCCCCCCTCGTACTTGTTTTCAGTACATATATGGATAAACGCTGAGTAATTATTAGAATTAAAACGTTCTGTAAATGTTGTGGGAAATCACGATGCAATTTAGTTTAATTATTCTATAGCCAAGGTTAAAAATACTAACGATCAGCATGGGCTATACGTTTGCAATCCATCAACGTAATTTGTTTTAGTCAAATTATTGTGGAATTGTAATTGATTCCGTGAATTTCTCTTCAACTCTCCACTTTTATCAACAGTCACCCATCAAACTATGAGAAGGCAGTCATTCCCAACTTTTTATCTGTTGTATAATTAAGACTAATTAGGTCACTTCCTACAAGTATAATTATACACATACACATAGAGCATTTTACTAGTAGCAGTGCTGGTGGTGGCAGGGCAATTAACGTCCCATCACAGTGCCGTAAAAAGACGAACGGACAAGTTTCTCCGATTCAAACCGTTCCGCATTTCTATATGAAATATTCATGTTGTATGAATTAATCATATTATCTAAATTGTAATATCTAGGATTTTTACAATATAAAACTCCAGTTATGATAAAGATAAGTCAGCGTCAGAGCTATAGGACCAAACGTGCGTAGATACATACCAGTATTTGAACGCCAGGTACATGAATCCAAATATACAGTAGGTATGATTTTGAAGTATATTATTGGATATTGTGCTATGATGTAATACTGTACAAAATGTACACTGCAACTCTTGATATATAAATTGTAACATATCCGCTACGTGTACGAATGTAAATGTGCTACTGTATAATATGGTTATCTTCAATTTGATTTTGGCCCTAGTACATGGACATGGACATGTATGTATCTTGATTGTTTTATGTATATAAATCAGATAACCCAAATTCAAAATGGGCTCAAAATAAAATAATGTAAATGGAGGAGTAGTAGCAAGAACAACTCTGCATGTGAGACCGGGGAAAGGATAAGACAGAAAAGCCGACAGGAAGACGACCGACCATTTATGACGAAGGGTGACGTAGAAGCTATCATGGCTGAGCTCTAAAAATTCTAAGCACACATATTTGATAAACCTGGTTCACCTTTTTTTCTTTCTTTCACAGGGGAGATACATAAAGTTACATACACTTTACAAATATTCCCTGACAATACCTTAAATAGGTCCCTTCAAAGTATTCCCTCTTTTGTTTCTATGGCACATAATCCTACCTTTTCACCGCCCAATAACACTACCACAAGTGTCCAAGCATTTGAACTTAAAGTCACCCATCTAATAGTTTAATATTTTATTTATAAATCAATAAGAACTTCTAATTTCAGTATTTTTAGCCCATTACAGCACCTACTTAAATACGTTCAACATAATTCATACATATATGTCTATAGGTTACTTTCTTTTTTAAACATCTGACTTGGACTCCATATCTGGTTTTAGGCTTCGCCATAAGGTGCGTAAATAGATCGATGAATTGCAGTGCAATAAATTAATCAAGAATCCAATAAAGCCGACAAAAATTTAATTATTATATCTCCCTACAAAATAGGAATATTTTTCTCATCCTCATTTATGTAAATTATAATTAATAGTAATATTCTCGTGCATGTCAACAAGATGTAAATCCTATTAAACATTTATAAGCTAAACAGAAACATTGAGCTGAAAAGGGTAGAGAGAAAGAGAGGAGGACAGGCACAATATCACACAACTAATACAAAAAGGTTTTTTCATATGAATACAATAATAAGTACATAACTAAAAACGTATGAGACCGTAGTCAAGCGGGCAAATGGAAAAGTTGGTTGGCACTATACATAGCTTATAATATTTGCTTTCGTTTTGTAGTCGTCTTCATTCTTGTTTAGAGTTCGGGTAGGGCACACAACACAAAATACAAATGCAGAGCTCCGGTGAAAGGAAGAATATGAATCTGAATGCACATTCAGACTATCGTTAGTAATAATATTACATATTAGGTAGGTGATGGCCATAGCAGTAGTCGTAGCCGTAGACGGTACGAAGTACACACCACAGTATATAATATGATTATACATATAATATGCTTCGTATTCTTATTTACGAAGACTGACTGGTACTGGTACATAGGAGCCGTACACATGTACCTACAGGTATTTTGTATTATTCTATGACTGAGCGAGGAGTAGCATGGTCATGGCAAGGCAGGGTGTTCATATCCATTACAATTGACAGGTTGAAAAATCTCATCTATAAACTAGACGAGACGCCATCATAATTCGATTAAAGAGAGCTTGAATAAACGGCGTAACTATCGATTTGTGTCAAGTACATGTCATTCCTTGTCACACACCACAGAAATGAATCGCCATTCCAAACCAATTTAGATATCAAGATTTTTCTATTATTCACACGCACACATCCACACAAGCACACACACACACAAACACAAGTCTATTTTTCTACTCTTGCTTTATCACCGCTCGTCCCAGTCACTCAGACTTAACAATAAGGCTTCTTCCGCTAGTAACCTTCCAGTCAACAACCAGTGCATGTTTCTCTTTATTTTCACAGCCACGCCACATAACAACAACAGCGAAGGAGAAAAAAAAATCTCCAACGTTTCACTGACTCCACATAGGTACATAGGTACATACATTCGTAAAAGTAAAATAGTACAAAATATAATTCCTGTCTCACTCGCGTGAGTATTTTATTTTGAATTTCACATACATACTTAGATAGGGAGGTAGTAGGTATGTAATGTATTTTTCTGAAATTTATTTAGACTTTAGTGTTTGTATTTCTCTTTTGCTTACTCTTCCAGTCAGAGTTGGAAGAAAAATAAAATAAACGACGATACTTCTCAGCCCTGACGCCATTACGAATCCACAAATCTCATATATAACCGTTGATTTAGTTTGAGCAGGAACACTATAATAACAATCCTGCCATGACTATATACCTCTGGCTGCGTAGTAGTCATTTCCTCCTAAGAACATCATTCCATAATGTAATAATTACATTAAAATTATAGAATATAAAATGTGACCTTTCACACAAGGTCTAATTAGATAAATAACTAATACGAGGATTAAAGGATTAGTGTTTGGTAATGGGAGACGTTAAAATATTAATATTTCCTCCTGTTTTCTATATTATACTTCTAAAAATAAACTACTACATGGCTCAGAGGCACATAAAGAATTGACGATCAGGATCAAATAGGTATTTAAATTTTAATACCTGTACAAATTAGAATTTTATTTCCAAGAGTAATAGTTTCTGGAATGGTCATAGTCTCGCACTAGTCCCAGTCATAGTCATAGACCTGACTAGTGTCGAAATACATGTGTAATTACGGACTGCATACCCCCAGGTAAAAGGACTGGAGCATATATATAGTGTGTGTATTATATAGTATAAGTGCAAATCCATATTTGAATGCTACTTTATTTATTACTAAGCGAACCATAAAGCATGTCATATGTGTTTTAGAAGGAGAAAAAATGACGTACGTACCAACGGAGGTAGGAACCTACCTACCTACCTACCTACCTACTACATATGACTCTGTACAGCAACAACAACACAAAGACGAATGAAATAAATGGACTGTCCACCTCCGTATTTTGCACGAAGAAAAGTAATGAGAGGGCCGACCAACACCCTCATCTCTACTTTGTCAAACTTGACACAGAGTCCGTGCTGAGAACGTCAATAATCCAATTCTATAAACACACTATGATTTTTTTTCTTCTTTCTCTCTCTATTCTTTATCAGTCCTCCTAGCGCTAACTGCATTGCCTATAGGCAATCAGTTTATCTATATAGCTTTACATCTATGACACCAACACCAACACGTAAGTCTAACGTGTGTAGCTTTTAGCTACTTCCAACTTTGGCTCCCGCTACTTCATATAATATCTATATCTATGCTAGCTTTCCCACTCCATTCACCACCCATCACCATGCCATCGTGCTCAGGATTAGTTGTATTACAGTACATATTATTGTCCATTTATATTAAAGAGTATATAGGGGGACTATCATGTCATGCCATTTATTCACATTCTTACGTATATATATACTATGTGATTTTGTTGGTTGTTGGACAGGACATAGGAAAAAAAACTATACAAGTTTTACAAGCTAAATATTTTTTCTTGAATATTATTTTCTCACTAGAAAGAAGGTACCACCACAGACAGTAGACGCACTTGGAATGTAGGAGTGCAGTCGCGGTCTAGAGTGCAGTGCATAGTTATTATATTGACAGAGTAGAGAATTCACTCTGTACTCTGTAATGAAAATATTTCAAAGGGTTGCCTCTCGAACCGGGAACCCGGACCCCATTTGTCATGTGATTTTACCTTTACACTCACCACTACTGTAGTAGGTACATAGCTTCACTTCTTTTCTTCCATATACGATTATCATTACATCCCATCCCATTTCTCAGCCATGTGTGTAGTGGGTATGGTCGAGGAGGACCAGGACCAGGTGATAACTCTCCCACTGATTGTGAATACTCGACTCAATCAATGAACTATCATTCAAGCTGGAGCCAAAACATGTGAAGGAATTAACTGATTTTGAAAAATAAATAAAACACTAAAATACAAAGCTTTTGAGATGTGAAAACTTTTTTTTATATATTTCTACATTTCCAATAAATTCAATTGAATTTATAGCAGGTACTAAATTTTAAATTTTTGAAATAACCCACGATCTGTCGCTTGGCCTTAGCTATAGGTAAATTAGCGGCTCAGTCAATTAGACAATTCAGTAGGTACTTTAGAAGAGTAATTATATCACAGCTTAACGCATCAAAAAAAAAACAAATGAATGCTGTTCAACAATAAAACGAAGAAGAAAAAAATACTGTCTTTCTAAAATGAGTAAAGATTTCAAATGACATGATTGCTTATAGCTCTTGTCTATGCCAGTAATTAGACAATAATGTGAGGAGTGATAGTTGTGAAGCAGCCAGGTGGTGAGCTGTGAGCCCAAAGTATGAAAACACTACTATGAGTAATAAAAGAAAAGTGAATGCCCACGCATGCCAGCCCAGTCGATCGCACATCACATCATGTACCATGTCACATATATGCACTTCCCCAACATTTTACATTTCTTATTGGTATAATGTATATAGATGTTTTAGATGTTAATCGTGCGGCTCTGACTCTGTGTTTAAAAGTTTTCAAGACAGTATACAGTGTATAGGCACTGCGTATAATTCCCCTGTATCAACAATGCCCGCTTCAGAGTCATTGTTTTAGTTGGTAAACAACTTTGTTGAACGCGGGCCGTGTAGTACCAAAACCAAAGAAGAAGACAAAAGGGACTTAATTGCTTAAATGGCTACGGTATGCATATGTCCATCCATGCAAATTATAATCTACCCATACGATGCACACATCGTAGTACTAAAGGTATTTCACTATAAACATATTGTAGATTTTTGGATATATATATATATTTAGATTTTGCAAAGCAGCGGAATACTAGACGCAATAATAGTAGTACTTAAGTAATTATATTTAGTTCGTATTTCGTATATTTTTTTTATTTTTTAGAAATTCTACCTCTACATGGATTCATGATCTCTATATAATCATAATGAGTACCTGTGGCATGAAGATCGAAGACAGATTTGATAGGATAAAAGTAAAGAGAGAGAGAGAGCCTAATTTTGATTCGATTGACTGTGAATTTGACTCGATTAGAGGATATCGATGAGAGTTCAAACGAAGCCGACGAACAGAGGGAGAAAACGCTAAGTACTTACTTATGGAGATTTTCACCTGAGGGGTCAATTATTTTGACTACGGCTGTAAGAAACTAATCAAGAGGGGAGTTTATGTAACGTTCCGAGTTGTCCCAACATACATACAATTACTCAGATTCATAAGGGATACACATAATAAACTCGTACTCGTGTTGTGGAGGGAGCATAAGAAGCGTAATAAACGTAAACGTGGACGGACCGGACCGTATGTATAGACCGTCCATGTAAACCACCCTCAGCCCTCCTCCAACATTCTATTGAGGAAACCTAACATGCTCCAGACCCAGACAACACAACGTCTACGTATGACTATACAAATCTACAAGGGAAAAAAGTTCCATAATAATATCATATCATATAGAATTTGATTCAAACATCCACTACCTACATATGCATCAGCTCAACTCGGAACAACTCCGTCCGTCTCCGTCTCCGTGCTCACAAAAACAAAAGTAATCTCTGTCCATGTTCAAAATGCAGAGGGAAAAAACACGCAAAACTCTCCTTCACTCTGACTGGCAATGTCTCTCTGGCAAATGAAAATTGGTTGGATAATTATTCATATTATACACCAAATACTAAATACTAATACTTTGTAGAGGGGAAAAAAATAAATGCAGGGAATAGGGATTTTAGTCTTGAGGGATTTATTCTGCGCCTTCATTCTAACTAAACATGACGTAAGTAACAAAGTCAATGTATGAGACTCAAATTGCCATAGAGAGAGTGAGTCGTATTAGTGGGAATAAGTACAGGAAAGATTTTAACGACGGAAATCGGAAGTTAGCTCCACTCGAAAATACCAAAATGTTCAGCTTAATTGTAATTGTAACTATGGAAATTTGTCCATGTCCATGTCGACGTGTCGACTTGGATTTGGATTTGTAACGCTTTGGGAAAGAAAGAAAGAAAGAAAAAAAATAAGGAAAAGACGTAAAAGTAAAATGAAATGGAAAAGCCTATATAGATATACAATGTGTATTGAGCACCACTCGTTTTATTGAGTAGCATACGTGTCACGTGTACACGTAATAGTAATACGTAAGTAAGTAGTTTCCCTTGCGGAGGCAGACTGACTGACTAGTGACTAGTGAGCAGGATTTGAAAGTGGAGACTCTACTATACTACACAGAGTACCTACATGAGGAGCTCTCCTGTGTTCGACTTGGAGTAAATGAGGAGAAATCAATCTGCATTTGCGGTGATTTATTGAAAGACGTGTGGGATTGATGTCGGCGCGACATTCAGAATTGAGAAATATTTCTGATCATTTCCGACAGCGGTCGACTTTTATTATGTTTGTTTTACTCCTATAAAGTCATCATGAAGAAGGGTTTTCGTGAATCGATTTTTAAGGCATGATAAATTCACAGTTGTCGTCACCATAACTACAGACGGTCCCGGTGTGAGGAATCCTGGAGTTTATGACCATTGGTTTCTCAATCCTCACTTGCCTCATAGAATAACATGATTACACTATACACTATACCCACATATGCACACCGCACCCCTCCACCCTCCCATCTGTAGACCCATAGACCAAAGTCAAAAAAACCAAAACTAAAAGTCTTGTGCTTATATAATAATATGCATGTACTGGGGTGCCCATACATATAGGCGCAATTATCTGCGCATCTGTATTTCCTTAAAGGTTGGATAAAATGTATTGCCTGGAGTTATCCAAAGCCTTACTATCACAGATTCAAACGGCATCCATCTAACTACAGACACAAAATTGAGCCGTGCTTTCGGAGCGTGGAGAGTTGGGAGTTCAATCGTAAAGTAGAGAAAACTATACGAATGTCATCAGCTTGAGCTCTCCTCGTCCTCTCAAGAAAGACACTTGCACTTCCACAATCCACAATATTTGCTCGTGTCACTTCCCATGTCCCGTGTAGACTGTAGCCACTCGTTCAAACACTCAGGATGACGACTACTGACACTGAGGACGGAAGAAGGGTATACTATATAAGCTATACACTATATACTATGGAGCACAGGTCTATTTCCACTGTTGACTGCCTGACATTGAGAGAGACAGGAAAGAATAGGATTTTTGGATAGTGAAACGACAACGAATGATTCCCGAAGCCGAAACCGAAACCGAAACCGACCCACTGCTGGTCCTTTCAATTCAAGGAGGCTTAAGACACATTCTCAAGATGAGACCAAGACGACTCGTGGATACTGTGAGACTGTACATCTATGTATCCTCCATGCTGCAGGTATGTGTATAGGTGGTATCTTACTTACTTATTTAGCCCTTTAGGATTTGGAAGACGTAAAATGCGTTCCTCTCACACCAGTCAGTCTGCTCTTCTGTAGTTTGTAGTTTTTGTCCCAGGAGTAATAGAAAAATAGTAATAGTTATGGATATGGATAGACTTTCTTGTTTGCCCTTGCTCGTCACGGATGTATTTCAATACTCCGTTAAATTAACAACAACTGAACCAGCCAACTACTTTATGACTCTCACTTGATGACATTTTTATTCATTTCCTTCGAATTTCAAACTTGAACATATTAGCTCACTATTACTTCAAATCTTCAAATCCCCTGCCTCACTTATTCAGAATAATAGATTGAAACTCTGGGCTCTGGGACTCGCGGCCCCACTCTCCATCCACAGATTCCTTCTCTCAACGTAAATATATAGTCAGCGTCCACTCTCGCCTATCTTTCCCTTTCTCCAAAATAAAAGTTGGGGGAATACATTACACGTACCAGAGTACACAGTCTTACAGTATTCATTGGGTATTATCGTGTGTATGGTAAGCATACATATGTATGCTTGGAACCTGACGCTATTGCTATTATTATGGCATGTGTTCTGTTTCTGTGAGTATATCAATACTTCTATACGAACAAAAGCAACTGCTACAACATTCTACATATGCACGACATACAACTACAACACAGGACGAGCGCTTGCCTTTTCCACTCATTGAATACTGATGCAATACGACGTAGTTAAATGCTACACTTAGTGGAGCTACGTATAACGAAGCTGGTGCCGATACCGATACCGACCGTCTCCTTACTAAACGATTCCATTGTTACGACAGAATTCAATCTCCTTCAAGCCATTCATTTCAATTGCCGTCCGTCCATCCAATACTCCTGCCACTGCCTGCCAATTCGAAGACAACCCAGCCAACCTGATCCGTTTCACACAGTATTCTGTATTTTCCTCCAAATTTATTTGCAGCAGCAGCAGGAGTGAGTGAGTGAGTACGTTGCTCAGGAAAACAATTTTTATTCATCTGCAGTGTTAGTGGCAATACGGAGAACAGAATACAGACAAGTTTTAAACTTGAGCTGATGATGCTTCCCCAGTCCCATCCCGACTGCTCCTGCATGTTACATAAAAAGTAACGATGACGATGATCCAACATTACATTAACAGTCAAAGCCAACCAGAACCAGAAGCAACAGCAGCAGCAGCAATAACAACAACCAGTTCCAAAGCAATGTGTGAGGAGAACGAGAGTGAGATTAGGATCCCTTCCAAAAATACATTTGTTCGGATAATCTTTGATTCTCTCTCCTATCATGATTTCCCTCAATTTACATCTCCCGATCGCTCCCTCTCATTCTATACCTCCAACTACCGGAACATCTTTGAGATTTGAGAGACATCATAGTAATCCTCGTCCTGGCTGGTTCAGAATTTTAAATTTCAATTTCATCCAGATACACAGGCACAGGGCACGGCACGCCATGGCCATGGTGATACAGCTCTCTAGCATTCAATCAAATAAGGAAAAAGACTGGGGATTTGCATTTACTTCACGCATCAACACCTTCCGTTTGGAGGTAAGGTAGGTGGTGTAATTTGTAATTTACATAGAAATGTTGAGCATTAAACAGTTTTTGAGTCCTTTTATTTTAGTCAAGTGCCTCCCTTACGATTTTCCTAGAAGGTACTAATTATGGAAATTTTGGCTTTTATTCGAGATTGTTGTGCGTACAAATTTGAAATTTTAAAACTTCCTCACCAGTCACCATTTGGAGCGCCATAGCTTGAATTAGCGATATTTTATGCCCGCTACATTTAAAATAAATAGTCAATCGTCAAGTAAATAGTAATAGTACTAGTGGCAACTGGCACTGGGACTGGGAGTATACACTCAACTTTTATTTTTATTACTCTTGACAAATCTCAGCATTTTTGGAATCTTGAATGGCCAGAGCCAGAGAGGGAACATAGAGAAAATGAAGCAGCATGTGGAAATTACATATGTAGAAATAGAAATTAGAGCACACAAACACACACAAAAAAAGAAGGAAAGGAAGGATAGCAGTGAAAATTAAAGACTCATTGTTTTGACTAAAACTAATGATAGTTCAATTTCCTTCCCATCACTACCATGGGTGTACAAAACGGTTACTGGTATCATTTACAATTGACAGAAACTCTCATCAAGACTCATTACTCACTTGAAGTTCTCATTTTCGACGTAGACACCCCGTCGTCCTGGGTCATCCATGCTCCTATTTCCCATCCTATTTCAAAGCTTTTCAAAACTTATTATACTTTAGATTTAAGAACCGCCGTACCGTACAACATCTTCTCATCATCCTCATCCGCACCCATCCATATGCTTCGCCTAAACGGTGCTCATATACTTGAGAGGTGCAACAAACTGTCAACTCTGTGAAGTACTAATTGCAATAAGCCAATTTTCCCTTCCCGCCTTATTACAGTCCTCTTTTAAACATATGACTCCACCTCCTTTTAAAGGAATTAAAATTATCCTACAAAATTCTTGAACCTAATGACACCCATGATGATAACGAGAACGACGCGAATAAGGAAATCAAAATCACAAAATAATAAAATCCACATATCTGTAGGTACAAATTGCTGCGCTGAACTAAAGCTTAACAATGATACATTAATTTTTTGTCAAACATTTACAGATATTAAACACAATAAAAAAACAAAGAAAATACACAATTAATTTGCCTGGGATCTAGAAGGGGGGAAAGGGAAATTAAACGTTAGTCAAGACAATAAATTTTCTATACATACAATATACAAAGTACGGATAATTTGAGTGTCTTATATACTTTACAGTCTTAATGTTTCAAGTTAATATTTTTGTAGAATGTCTTTATTAAGATGTGGATGATGTGTGGTCACTTCTCAAAAAAAAACATGAATATATATTTATATTCTGATTACACTAACAAAGATGGGCGGATGCTGAAGTGATGAAAGTCCCTACCTACATCCCTACTCCACTCACTCTCCACATACATACAGTCCACAGCCCCTAATTAAGCAGGTAAGAAGGTTTGGTAAGACGAAAAATTTCGTTATGAATCATATCTTATTGACAGTAATGTAAAAATTTGTGAAGATTATTTAGTGTTGTCGATGACGAAGAGGATATGCGATGGGATAGTAGTTTGCAGGATCATGAAATAGATACTCTGCAAAAACAACAACAACAACGACGGCGTTCCACGTCGAAGTCGACTTTGACTCTAAAAAGCTTGAGCATAATATACATGTAAGTAGGTAACTAACTATACACTACAAAATAAATGCTAAGAAGAACATTTCAATACTCAATATTGTATCTTATAAATCCACATGCAACTCTGTATACAGACTCATTAGACGTTCATGGAATGGCATGGTAGTTGGATACCTTGTTCATGCTTCATTTGAAAAATTTGCGTAGCAGTCAACGGCTTGTCTACTTCGTAAATTGACGGCAACGAAATGTTCAATAACCTTCGGTAACTGTGTGGAGCAGGCAAAGAGGGAGAGAGAGAGGGAGAGAGAGAGCTTATACTCAGAAACTCACAACTTTTACTTGCGTTCAATTAAAGTCCACGAGTTTCTTCCCCATTCTTTGTACACCACCACACACCACATGTTCAATATAATTTCCTATAGTCAATTTCAGTTTTGAGTATATTATCCCATGTACCTACATATATCATTATAATCCTGCATATACAACAAACTCCAAAACTAACTCGAAACATCTCTACCCACGTTCACCTGATTAGTGGATCGGGATCCACTACACATTTACATACCTATGTTAATAATATTTTGGCTGGTTTTGGTTTTGGGCTCCAGTATGGTAGAGCCTCCTATATCTTCATCTCTATCTCTACTGGTACTGACACTGGCACTGATAATGGTAGCTTCAGAAAGAAAAAAACTACCTACCTGGTTTTACTTTACTTCACTTACTCTGCCATTTAAAAATTCGAATTTGACGCTCATGTTTATGATCACCCATAGCCATTCATTGGTTCCCCTTTTGAGCTCAAACCATGACTATTTCAACTCAGAAGTGATCCGTGATTAGTAGGTAGGGTATATTATATACTGGGCACAGCCTCCAAACTAAGGAGACTACAGACTACAGACCTCAAACAAGCCGTTGTCGTTGCTCAGGAAATAGAAAATAAACCATATATAATTATATGGTCAGACCATCTCTCACCTCACTAACTAATGATATCACCATGTATGATTTAGTTAGGAGTGGAGTACAAAGGAGAGGGTCGCAGAGTAGGATTCTAATCATCCCTCTATGGAGTTTAATGGGACATAATAATATATAAATGATTCATTCTTACCGCCAACACACACACACTCGTTGTTCCCTTGCAGATTTGCAGTGTGCGGAATTTTAGACATTCCCAATAGTAATACTAGTTACTGGTAAATATAGACTGTGTACACTAATAACGTAGACTATTGTTTGGTATGTAATTATATAATATAATATTTACAAAATACCTGTGATATATTAAATCTCTTAGCAGGTAGGTACTACACTGTATGTACCTACCTACATTCATTGTACATTTAGTACAAATGGAAAAATAACAGCGATATTTATATCGCAATATTTTTCAAAGGTAATTTTATTATTTGTAAGAAAAAAATATTATAGAGGAGAGACAAGCTGGAGAATTCTACACATTTCTGATACTGGCACCGGAATCGGCACCGGCACCGGCACCGGTGGCTCAATGCCAGTGAGTCAGTTGTGTTGTACGATTTTATCCAGTTGTCAAAAGTTCTACATATAGAAACAAAAACGAGGAATGTTTTTCAAAATTTCGTGTACTTTCATCTTTTCGCTTAGAGTACATACTATATGATTATGCATCTAACGACTCTGTTCTGTATGATCATGTATAATTTGAGCTGAAATTCTAGAATTCATCCATGTAGAATTTAGAGAAGGAGCAAAAAAATAAAATGATAGTGATGGTGTCGGCATTATAATGTTTAATACAGAGTAAAAGAAAAATAAGAACAGCCGGCGTATGTCTTGTCGTATGCTTATCTCATTTCTTGTATATAGTCTTGTTCCTTGTAGAGTTTTGCCTCAAAGATATCTTATTGTTAGTCAGTGATTTTTTTTGTGGGCGTTAAATCCTTGTAAATTGTTCCCATGTGCAAATCCTGTTTGTAAAATTAGGTACATGCTCTGTGTTTTGTATGAATTACTTCGTCAAAAGGCAAATCTTGGACTAATCCAAACCAAAACCGCAACCATGCTATATATATATGTATATATACCTATATGAATTTAACCAGTACTCGCAGTGCCAGCGCCAGCGACAACAGCAACAGCACTCAAAGAACTTACGAGGATTTTCTCACCGTAAGAAAGTAAGTAAAGTATTATGGACACAATAGAATGGACATGGAGATGGCGAGAAACTAGGAATTATGCCAAGAGGTTTTAATTTTATTGTAAGTTATAAGCCATGCCATTGCCCACACTTTCGTTATTATTCTAACATGGACGGTGTACAGTGTCCACTATTTTAGGTAGACTATTATAATTTGTTTACAAAAAAAAAATGGTCAAATGTAAATCTTTTTATAAACTCCGCCTATTTTTTTTCTGATAAAAAAACAAGACATTTCTTTGACATTGATATACGTACTTAAATACCTAGATACGTACCTACCTTCCTAGGTATATTTCTGGATTCTGAATAAGGATACCCTTTCCTATACTCGCACCTGCCTATACAAAGGTACGTAATTACATACCTACATTATTCAGAATTTTACGAGTCTCAATTTTGAGTTTGAAGGCTTCCTCACTTCAATAAAAATAAAACTATGACTCCCGACTATAAATATGTAGCTTGTAAAAAGCGTGTTAAGTGTTTATTATAACACATACATATAGTCGGTAACTAGTAGATTATATTACACACCAGCAAAATAAGACGGCCAAATTTAAATAATTTTATTAGTTTTGATAAACAGGCTGCGTCATAAATTCATTAACGAGGCTCCTGTCCAAGTCCAACAGAATACTGATTGTGTGTGTGTGTGGGGGGGGGGAATAATTGAGGATTAGTTTAAGTTAAGGCGTGGAGAGTCCACCCCACAGAGATACACATACAATTCACAAAATAGACCTACTATAGACGGACCTCTCAACATTGCTATTCTATCATCACTGTGCATCGTACACTATTGTGCTCGTTGGATAAGGCCTACATAGTTTAGTTCTGCCTTAGTCAAGTATTATAAAGTTTAGTGTGTGAGGGATATATTATGAAGAATAAATGCGGAAAAAGCTCTACAGCTCTACAGATTCCAGATTGGAGTACAGATAATGCAATCTCTAGGTAGAATTCTAATTCTACCATTTGAAAGGATAAAGTAACTATTTATAACGAGACTCAACTATGACTATTACAATATAATGGCCATGACCATGTATGCTCATGACCATGAATCTTTTATTCCATATCTTCTTCTTCTTCTGGGCTACGCTCAATTTACACTCAAAATCCAAAACTATTATGAATGTAAATGTAATTCTTTCTACCTCTCTTCTCTTTTATGCACTTGAATTCAATTTGATTTAATTTAATTCGCAATGCAGCAGCATGCAATCATGAGAAAATTTAATTATACCAGTCACACATTTTCATGTTACAATTAAAAAATCCTAATTAAAAATTATCATGTATGGTGAGGAGACAGACAAAGTAGGTAAATACCTTCCTTTGCATACCTGCCTCGTCATTTCGACGTCAGTTTGTTGATGTTGTTGTTGTTGTTGGTAAGTGGTGCATAGGGGGAGACTACTACTATACTATGAATATGGAAGTATTTAACAGGTACACCGTTCCTCCTACTATAATTATTACTCCAAGATTCAATTTTTTTTTTATTCTTCAAAACACAAAGACCAAAAGCGGCTTCATGTTCCTACATTTTTCAAGACTTGTCAGCTATCAATAAAAATCCAGTCAAGATTTGCAACCAAAGTAACAACTAACTACTCTGCCTCTGACCGCGCTGCCGCTAATTCTTTCCTATCTATATCCACAGTCAGTGTAAGGAATAGTTTCACAGACTCTACATACTGACACATGCAAAGGTTGCTTTTGGATTTGGACTTGAGAATTTGAATTTATTCACCCCAAAGGTTTTTCTGCATGCACATTTTGAGCATACATGTGAGGCTGTGGACGGGTAGGGAGGAAAGGAAGGGACAAGAGTATACAACAGTTAAAAATAATATGCTGGTCGTATGTACCCAACCAGCTAAGGTGTCCATATGCACTTGTGCCTGACTGAGAGTTGGTGTGAGTTGGTATATAGGTGCACAAAGTCGGCGATCGAGATGGAATAGCGGCACATAAACATAGATACTCGTGTTCATTGTTAGTCCTGCGGCGAGTGATTTCAACTTGAAGATCATGGATCATGAACGCCTGCTTGAATCTAAGGCATGAGAAAGGGAAGAGGACGAGGAGAGTATATACAGATAAATGAATCTTCACATATACACCCCATCCCATCCATACTCCATATACACACTCTCGGTATTACTATTCGCCTAATCCAGTAATTCGTCGACGTAAGTGTGAGTGTGACTAACACTAGGTCTAACTAATCGCTCTCCTCAACACACTATACGTATACCCTCACACAATCCACGAGTCTTTCTCATTCAGAAGTCTCACCAAGTGAAGTGCCAATAAGTGTAGGCTGACGAGGCCGACAACGAATCAGGCAGCTAACGATTACGATTATAGGAGACATGAAAATTCGAAAATCCTCCTAACACACAAGCAGTAGATAGTGGAAACTCCAGGAACCAAAAACCAAGGACCCGCTAGATAGATATCCTGTTACCGCATCTACTTCAATCTATATACTCCCCAATTTATTATTATCAGAGATGTGGAATAGTCTCTGTACTTGCATGCGGAAGCGTTTCAATTTTAATTCGTATGCATATATGAGCATACGGACGTGCATAAATAACGTATGGTATACTCCAGACTCCAGACCATAGTACACTCCAACTCATTATTATTGCTGACTGACTTCTCTCTTGGCATTCGTTTTTCCAATCTATTCTAGTTATACATCCGGAATTAATTCGTATTAGGGAATCAATCAGGGGTTAAAAATGGTTACAGGAGGGTTCACAACTTCCATTTCTACTTCTTTCCAAACTTTCGATTCGCATCCGTCACACTACATTCTACATCGTCTAGGATACGACGAGTCCCATCTATTTAGAATAGACTCCCTATTTACCCCACAGTTAGTGTGTTGTACTCTCACAGATCCGTTTTTATGCTTTAGTGCACTCCAAGAATTTAATATTGAATGACGGCGACGGATCTCTTAGCCACTTTTTACACTCCAAAATTAAGATATGCAATTGACTCTGTAGTCTTACGTTAGCATTACTATTTCCAATGAATTTTGGATGTGTGTGTGTGTGTATTAAGCCTCAACTCTGGGTACATACTACGAATACGTGGAAGCCTTAGTAATAGTAGAGCTCATTACATTCTTAGTGTGTGAAAGTGATAATTTGTAATAATACAAGTGCTCAATATCATCATCATCATTCATGTATGCTTTTTTTTCTTTATCTCTCTCTCTCTCGTATTTTCTTAGGTTTAATGAAACTAGAACCAGAACCAGAAAAATACCATTAATTTATTAACAACACTCAATTTTATGATCCGAATGCATACTTATCTATTATGCGTACTCCATAGTACCTACATATATATGCAGCATGTAATTCGAATTCTCGACTTTTATTCTACTCCATTAAATACACTATGAGGGCTCGGAGTAATAAAAATATCAATTGTTCCTGAGCAGTGCATCGAGGAGATTGGAGGAACTTGTACTCGATGTAATCACAGGTCATAAAATAAAGAAGGAAAATGAGTTATTATCCATTGCCGTAATCACTACGTAGTATCTCATCACTCGAAGAGATTAATTAACTTCGCACAACTCCAAACTCTCCTTTTGAGAGAGGGACTCTCCAAGGGTGATAAGAAGAGAAGGCAGAGGGAACAGTGGAGACTGACTCTCTAGTTTTCAATGAAGCATTCACACCGAGTCATACGCAAACTTTGTGCGCCAACAGGTAGAAGATTTATGGTAGAGCGTCAAGTCGAACATTCCCCATGTAACTATACAGTAACAAGAGGAGGACCATTTTGGAGTTGGAGTCTCGAACTAACTTACAGTCTATAATGAAAGTAAAATAATTTAAGAAAGAATGAGATCCTCAAATCCAAATCCAACACTCATAGCAACTCACCTAAATGTGTGCTAGTGGAAATGGCAACCCATGGAGAGTAAAGATAGACACACATAGCATGATTATAGAATCAAGTCCATCACCAATCAATGCACATGCAGAGTGAGTGTCCGTCCACACGGCTACAGGCGATACGACTCTCTGACTGTGGCTATATTACTACCACTACGCTTGGAAATATTTCTTGCCGATTGAATTCCAATAAAATTAAAATGTGTGCCAAGTCTAGCAGATGTATTAATTTAATGATTTACGGATTTCTAGCCTATCGATTTTATTTAATTATACATTTCTATTCTACTATAAAAGTTACTTTATATACGTACATACCTAGGTACATGTATATTCCTTCAAGTCAACAATAATGGTACGAGTACGATTACAAGAACGAGATGAGAAACTGCAGACGGTAGTGATTACAAATGTTTGGAATGCGGGTAGGGATTAAATGTCAAGCAACTAAACCGCTCTACAAGACGGCAGACTCGAGAGTCCACATATGTTTATGTAAATATGTTGACAGTGTCGAGTGGGAGTCTGTGTCTGTAGCGAGTGCGAGCACATCGGGTGAAATCGGTGACTGACATAGCAAATAATGGGATGATACACAATTGCAAGGATCTTACAGGAGTAGGTAGGTATGTACATACCTTATCCTATGACATGATTGTATTTATACGTACATCGTTGTGATGGCTACACTATGTATACATTCTTGCTCGTTCCAAGCGTGGGTATTCTACATCTCGGTATTCTTTTTCTTTCGGTGCTGACGAGGAAACATGTGAAGGCTGATGAAGGCTGGAGCTCTGAACACTCGATGGCTTTGACAAAGAAGTGTAAGTGAATGTCACGGAGTGACAAGTTACGAGCTGACGGAATCTGGACTAATGAGTGTAATGTTGTCAAGAAAGCTTCTTCAGTTTCATCCTCGTCAACACAACAATGAAGCAATTAAAATCTCTTGAAAATTAACCCAGCCCGTCTAAACCAAAAACCAAACCCTAATCCCACCATATTCTCATTAATGCTTCGTTTCATGAATAAAGAATAGGAGTGCAGAACTGTATAGAATTTAGACACAGACAGTATGATGCTATATAGCAGCACACAAGGGAGGTCAGAGCACGCTTTCCATCCAGCCATCTGTGCACCTACTTGTAAGCATATTTCTATCTACCACCTCCACTACCAGTGGCGGATCCAGGAAATAATCCATACTCGGCGGTCATTTTGAATTAAATGCCAATATTGTGTTAGCTTAAGTTAAAAACTGGCTCTTGGTAGGGGCTTAGCTCCACATGGGTCCGCCGCTGTTATTTCCATTGTATTTTGTGACTCTTCTTCGCTTTCACTTTGGCACAGAGAGCGCTATCATAAACTGAATCTATCATCACAAAATATTTTGCACTGCACTCCATCCATAAATAAGCATAATGCAAATGAACAAATGGCGAATTATACGACCCTCTTGCAAATGCAACTTCCCTCATGTCAAAGAAAAAAACAATATGCATAATAATAATATCTGCATAAGTGCATTCACATATTGACTTGGACGTGCTAATAATCACCTAGGATAGGACTCATGCATATTTGAGGCCAACACGCCTGAAATAGCCTACCTAATAATATCGTTACTCTGCCCAGGTTCACATATGCAGGGATGCACCGTTGTTGGGTCAGACAAAGATGGTCCCTCGTGCAGTGCATATAGATAAATATATATCAATAAAGTTGACGTTGAGTCCGAACACGCCCAGTCAGGACTCCAGGGAGAGATAGATATGCATACCTATGAAAGTGAGGAACGACCAGTTCTCACTCCGTAGGTCCGATTTACTGTATGTGTGTGTCTCATGACTGACTGACTGCCAAAGCTAAAGGAAATATGAAGTCAAATTCGTAAACCTGCGTGCAGATTCCGAGCACATGTTTCAACTTCAAATTTAACTGCTAACATGAATGTATATATTATTATATACTGAGGCAGCCCGTGCATGATTTCTCTATCTGTATCAAATGCTGGTGAATAATGAATATCCGTATGACGAGCCTCCAATAAATTTATCTAATTATTCTTTTGCAAGTTTTGGCCTCATATCCTTTGGCAGGGACCTCTTTGTACAGTCTTTTTCTTGCCTATGTACGTATGTAGGTAGGTAGGTAAAGTCATATTCACAAAGCAGGCACGAAGCGTGAGGGTGAAACACGAATGGTTACTGGGGGCAGTCATCTAATTTTTCACGAATAGTTATTGCAGGTTACGTTTTGTTAGTCTCAAGTTATACCTTTCTTAATTTAGCCTTATGAATTGTTAATATACATGCAATACCTCGACAAGGAGTCCAATTCCACAATCCACAAGACGAAGGAAAAACGTGTGTGCATGTGGATTGGATTGGGATTTTGGACTCAGCACACTCACTATAGCCTTAGCTGCTTTACTAGAAACCTGCTTAAAACCTGGTTGCAGGTGAATTATGAGACGTATAATTACCTAGAAGTTGCATATCCTAATTTACATTTAACTATAAGCAAATACAGGCTATGTAATTATACACATATATTACTCAGATCCAGTCATACATATGTAACTACATACATACAGGTCAGCTTATAATAATCATATGAAGTATTCTCTCTCCCAAAATATAAAACTCGAGGAGAGGAGATGATGATAATCGTCATGGTAAAATACGAGCGTCTCACAAATATACGAATACGACCGTCGCCGTCCAATACAGTAACAGACTGCGGACTCTTGCTCAACGTGAAATATATGTGTGTAGTAATATCTAAACTTAGCTCTTGATATCCTAGCGTGTTGTAGAGGTTGACTGCATAATTGCCATGCTCGTTAATGGGTAAGCAGATGAAAATTATAGGCGACGTCCAACCAAATTTAAGCTTTAGTCTAAGTCTAGTTACTGCAAACAATAAAAACGTTTGGCTGGGTTTACCTTAAGCCTTGTCAAACTCTTTCCGTCTACAAGAAAATTAAGAGAAAGAGAGAAAGAGTCCCGTATTTTTGTTTTGAATATGTATATTTTAAAAGCCATAGATTATGATTCTCCCTCTAAACCTAAACCTCTGCGTACTCAGCCTGTACACAAGTTAGAAAAATTTTCTATGCGCGGAACCCTTGTCATGTTATCATAATATGTAAATTGCATGGAGTTAGATTATTCTGGACATGAAACAATTAAAAACTATCAACTATGCTAAATGTTTAATAAGCATATATACACCCTTTTTTTTATATAGTAATTTTGTAGTTGAATAAAAATAACAAACAAGAGAAAAAAAATAGAAGAAAGATAATATCTTCTCGCGTCCAATCCCAAAGCTCCTATAGCTGACTCGAAAAATTTCTCTCCCTTTCAAAAATCGATTCAATTGCCATAAAACTAAAAACAAAAATCAATAAAAAAACCCTTTATACTTCACAAATAAAAAAAAAGAAGAAAAAAAAGCCAGCCAAATAGTTGTAGTCCTAATAACTGTAGTAACAATTTTATTTTCCATCAATTACCAAATTTTACACGAAATAACAAGCACTAACCGTAAAGTAACAAGGAAGAAAAAATACATAAAAGGATTCTTTATGTAACGCTCTATAAACATTTGACATGAGCTCTCCAAACTCCAAAGTGATCGATACCTATGAACTATGAAGGCTCCCCACGAAAACGAAATTGGACTATAGTATATATAGAACATGAGTAATGGATATATAGGTATGCTATACCAGTACCAGTCTTAGACTATATACTCTAAAATTTAGTGTATTTGTCAAAAAACTTGGGTACCATTTTACCCCTTTAAGACTTTTCGAATAGCTATAGGTAAAATATGTATGTACTACCACACACGCTAACGTTTGTTTGAATCTCAAAGTGCAATTGAATTTGTACTAGTGCTGCTGATATTTTGTATTTGTCCCGTATAAAATACAAAGGGAAGTTGTGAGAGAGCGGGAAACGGGCAAGTGAAACTTTATGAAATGTAAAACTATTGTATTGAAATCATTATTTTTGGGGAGATGTGAAGGAAAATTGTGAGGATGGCGTGATTGTACAAAGAACGATGGTTATTCTTGAGCTTGGAATGGATATGGATATATGAATGTGGACAACACCGGAGGAGGAGGAGAACGTGGAGGACGAGGGAGACAATGCCAATGACAATGAATGAGCAAGTGTGAATAGTTTTGGTGGAAGAAAGAAAATATGTGAGCCATCAAGTATCATGATGATCAAAGAATAGTCAACGAGGTGGAAAAAGCCAATATTGGGATAAACGGTTTCTCGTAAAGCCAAATGGGTTAGGATATATAAATTCCAATTGTAATTGGAATTCGGGAACCACGGGCAATATATTCACAGGGACCCATCCAAAGAGAAATGAAGTGTGCTCTGAACTTCCCTTCCTTCGGTCTTGGTGACAAATGATTCTCCCAGACCATTATAGACACTCGACTAAACACTGAGAATCGTCCTCTGAACGCCTTTTGATAACTCGCTCCAGTCAAAACCAAAAAACCCACACATACCAATATGTGCTCGAGAGCCCTACTATCTACTATCTACATCCTACGTCGACATACATATCCAGACCAGAGCATCATCCTCATCCTCTATTACCAAACTGCCAAACCCAACTAAAGCAAAAGTATAGTAACCGTCATGTAATATGCTATCACTATGTAGTTCACTGAGCACTGACAAGGGAATGACGCGACATGACCGACCCGGATTTTAAAGAGACCCATTTCAAAAAATCAGACTACTTTTCAATAGCACAGATCCAAAGTAACTCGAGTGCATTTTGCGTTGTTTGGTCACAGTGACCCGCCAAAGTTTAAAAAAATTCAAATTTTGACATTTTGCCGCCCTATAACTTCCACAGTTCTTGTCCGATTTGGATGAAATTTTGTTTTTTGTGATCCGTAGACTTTTTACTAAAAACTAATTTCAGGATTTTAAAAAATTCGAAAATTTTCATTTTTTTGAAAAAAATCCAAGAATTGAGTATATTTGAGGCCCAATTTTTTAACACTGTTTTTTCAAAAAAATGAAAATTTTCGAATTTTTTAAAATCCTGAAATTACTTTTTAGTAAAAAGTCTACGGATCACAAAAAACAAAATTTCATCCAAATCGGACAAGAACTGTGGAAGTTATAGGGCGGCAAAATGTCAAAATTTGAATTTTTTTAAACTTTGGCGGGTCACTGTGACCAAACAACGCAAAATGCACTCGAGTTACTTTGGATCTGTGCTATTGAAAAGTAGTCTGATTTTTTGAAATGGGTCTCTTTAAAATCCGGGTCGGTCATGTCGCGTCATTCCCTTGTGAGAGCTTCCACGTTTAAACTAAAAACATAGGAACTATCAGTAAAGTGGAGAGTATACCACCACACGAGTAAATACACTAGCAGTGAAATTTTATAGCTCAGAATATGTACGCCCTCGAGTCTCATATCTTAAATTGCATCATAGATAGAAGATACCAACGTGGATTTTGTCATTCAAGACTAGATACCTTTCTCGTACTCATGCACATACATAAGGTATGTAGCCTACATGCTCCACACTCCACCGGCATCGGCATCGGCATCGGCACAGAGCGATGGGTGCATGCATGGAGCCTCGACTTTTTGGGAACGTCAGAACTAGGACCAACTTCTGTTTAGCCTTATTTTTGTTTCCTATATAAATGCTGTAGAACTCACATACTATGTACCTATGCTATATACCTAGGCATAGTCAGAGTAAAGTAGGAACGCACGTAAAGTAGGAGTGACAAGCTGATCTCAACTCAACACTAAAACGAATCTTCCGAGCTTTCCCTTATTTATTCTAATGGCCACATTTCAACAACTCTTCCTCTTAAAAATACACACACTCATTACTGACTATTACTCTCCATAGGTAGTTTAAGTTCAGATTCAGTTCAAATGTGAAGCTAAAGGAAAACATTGAGCGAGCAACTCCAACTCTCAACTCCCCTCACGCTTTTGTACAGAGGCGCTCGCTAGTAGTATAACCAATATCCACTATAATATATATAGTTGATATTTACTGTGGCTACGTACGTACATACAGAGACGGCGACGGCTAATAATACTGCCTACTGCCTCCAAATACAATTCTATGACTCCTGATATTGCTATGGTGATGGTGATGGCTATGGCCATGGATTTCAAGACGATTCAAGACGCTCCGTGTCATCTTGAAGACGTTCCTCAAAATCCAAATCTAAAAACCAAATCGTCGTTCCCCTTTACGATTTTTTAGAGTCTAAAATGATTTTCTATTCTGTATAGCTCCCTTCAATGCACAATCATAATCATCCGTCAGTTACACTGTGTACTCACCATCACCACACCACACAGCGTCCGTCTCCCCTCTCTCCACTCTACACACCATCATATCCTATACATACAATTATACTTTCAAGTGTTTCAAGTCTTTAGCCGCTCTCCTATGGCCGTTGTCATGAATAGTAATAGTTATGTTATGATCCGAGGGAAACGTGGAGGGATTTTGAAAGTGTGAAGCATATCGTCAAATTGTATTCATTTCATTTCCATCTTTTATTTATTTTACTTAGGTAGGTACATACATAGAAAATGTCAAAATTTGAAAATTCTATTCACCTCGTCCTCTCTCTCTCTCTCCTTGGTTCTGCATGATCCTCTCTAATATACTACTGCACGCATATTTCTAACAACGACTGCGTCAGAAAATATCTGTCTAGTGTTGTAGGGTAAGGTAACAACAAAAGTGGTGACGTTCGGTTCCTCCTTCTGCTCACAAGCTTTAAGCATTTATTCGTGTAGCAACTACTACTACGTGTGTACTACTATATCAACCATCACTGTTGCACTTTTGGATCGATTTTGAATTTCTTGCACTCCCTATGGGCCAATTGCATGTGCAACAAAGAAGGAAGCAGCTACGATTTGCTGCTGCCGAAGCCGACACTCAAAGCCTGAGCACCTGTGCTACTAGTAAAATCATCGATTTTAATTTCCAATAGTATTACAATAATGCAATGAGTTAAAAAGTTGGGCATAGGCCAGAAATTAAACAGGGAACAAGGATTTCAATTTTGAATTAAATTTCGTATCAGTTTTTATTACTCTGTCGAAAATTTGATTTTAAATTTATATATAATGTTTCCCTTGAGACTTCCGACTGACTGGGAGATGTTTCTATGACCTTTCAAATTTATGAAAGAATTAATTTGGCTTTAAATAATGATGATCGCTGGAATGCGAGTGCACAATTCGAGCAATTGAGGAAGTCTTTATAGCGACAGAAGAGAGACGAGTAGTTAAATAAATAAAATATCTCCAAGACAGACTACGGACTACTACAAGAAAGCTAAGTACTTGCGCCCATAGACTATGACGCTCACGACCAACTAGGTAGTTGCCTACGGACTGGTTCGTACATATTCTAAATTCTAAGTAAAGACCCGGACCAGGACCAGTACCGGCTTGAGGACCGCTACCGAAACCAGGATGTAGAGAGTTGAAAGTGGAGAGACGTATCTAAATGATTGAAATGCTAAATACGCATAAACTACTTGGTATGATGAAAATAGTTTTTCTTTTTCGAGTTGAATTAGAGCCAACATAATGAATGCATGTCGCCATTTTACGGTTACACAAGAGACGTGAATTAATGACTTGAAAATCACTGCCAAAATATTATCGTCACTAAATAGTTCTCGATGAAATTCTATGTTCGGGGTGGAGGGAGAACGAGGATTGGAGGGGGGGGGGAGGGGGAGTTTAGCATTTGAACAGTCTTGTCTCCTCTCCACTTTGTCTCTGTTCAACTCTGCACTTTCATTTCTCATTCCAGACCCCGGGATGTCACCCATGTTAATGTTCCTCTGTACAAATTACTTACAAATTGCTCATTCTCTCCGTTAGAATGTTCAATCCTACAAAATCATGCTAACAAATCCAACGGATCATTTCGAGACAACAATATGCATTAAGCACCTAAAAAGTTTAAATTGCTCCATCTGCAATTTTTTGAAAATTAAATACAACTGAAACGTGTACCTACTTGTCTTGTTCAGAATTATAATGAGGATTTACTTAGCAAACCCATAGGTACGCATGCTAAAATTCAGTCGCTCTTTATAACATGTAGACGTACAAACTGACGTGGAATAGGAAGAATTTATTTTTTAAAAACATTGTAAGTTTCATGCCTATGTTATAATGCGTTGTATTTGGTAAGTTTATTGCTGGTGTAGTGTGCTTGTGAAATTATTTCTATTAATTGGATTCGCGAAAGCAGCTGCATTGGAATTTTCTCAAAATTTTGAAGGAAAAATTAAAATTAAAATTAATTCGGTACCGGTACCGGTGCCTCAAAAATAATTGTAAATCATTTAGTTAATGTACGAACTTAAAATGTAGAAAATTGTACTCTCTCTCGCCTTATGTATCTATGATCGATGAATTATTATTCACAGTATTTGCTCGGACGACGAGTCTCATTTGAGATTTGGACTGACAGGAAAGAAATGTATAAATGGATGCGACAAGGAATTTCTTTCAGACTAGGTTCACGTGTCAAATGGGATTTTTATTCAATTGAAAAGAACAGAGAGAGAGAGAGAGACGAATGTAATTATATTTGAAGACAAAAAGGATGGAGCTCTGGCTGAGACTGTGAAAACTGCTGAGAACCGTACAGACTGCAGACACAGGCTGTAGTACATGGTACAGACAAACAGAGTCGGAGGCTTGACAGTAGTGACTGTATGTGTAGCAGGAGTGACAGAAAAGGCGGACTTGGTCTCCAACGAATAAGAGAAGGAGAAAGACAATTTATAGAGTTAGCATTTGAAGAGTTGAACGGGGAGCAGGAGAGAGAGAGGAAAAGCTTTGGCTATAGCTTGGGAAGACGTGGTGGCCAACACCAACGTAGACTATATACATCTTACAGACTACAACACACACACTCCTCACATAAAGTGATGGCAATGGAGTCTGAAAATAAAGCTGATTTACGCCAGATGTAAAGAAGGAAAAGAAGGAGAAGAGGCGAAAAAAACATTGGTCTTGGTAGGCAGAGCAGAAGCGTGTCTTACGTTCTCTGAATCTGAAGAGTGTAGTAAATGGGGAACTTAGATGAGTATGAAAAGTGACATGTGGATGGGTCGGAACAACCTATCAAGACTTCAACCAAGTATGCGATTTGCGATTTCAAACCATGAGTGACACATAGTATAGGAATAGGAAATAGGAGATTCAGTAGTACCCTTTAAGTTGTATAGTGTCGTTTCTTTGCCCCACTGTCTCTAATTCTCCTCCTTGAAACTACATAAAGAGTTTCACATGCATTTTTATTTCTATTTACAATTTTTATTTTTAAATGAATATATACCTTTAAAAAAATATCAAACCAAAGTGAATTAAATGGGAAATATGGGAATGGTGCGACATTTCATCTAAAAAGATACAGATTTAAGTCACGCACCTTGTCCATGTCCACGTCCACTATACTGTCGTCGACGCGGATGCGGACATCCACATCCACATCGACAACTGAAAATTTTATACTATATTGCAGTCTAAGAATGTAGGACGGCTCTATAGGTTGCATGGAGTATGAATATGCATCAAGATATTTTTTTTGACAATTCCCTGTGTATTATTTTATTTTTTTATTTGAAAAGCATTTCTATTATTTAAAGAAAATTTATTTGTGTTTTATTCACTATATATACTATTTTTAGTATGTATTCCACAGTATGCTCAATCACAAATCACATCCATAACCATATGAAATCTTCATATGTATATGCGTATATAATCATTTTTTTGTTATTTACATCCGAGTAAATATAAAGATTGAGTGTGACGCTAATTTAAAAGGAATAAACATGAGCACAGTTTACGGTTTACGGTTCACGGCTACGGTTTGAATTTTTGAATAGTCACACAAGACTTCACAATTGTTATGATTGTTAAATGTTAAGATAATAAATTAAGTCAGTTAGTTATCTATGGTTTACATTCTCTATGGCTTTAATTCATTGTTCATTATACACGTCGGGAGGCACTTCATAATATGGGGAGAGAAGGTGTAGCTATGAAGCACCACACCAATGACACCTACTACATATAGAGACACATACGGATATGATCGCGATATGGGTGCACGGTGATGATGCTGATGATGATGATGATCTGCTGAGGATCTCTGACTAGTGAGTCTTTCTCGAGAGTGGGAGTTAGCATTAAGTGTAGACAGTCAGATTGTGTAGAAGGAAGTATCAATGTTACCTTCAGCTTCAGCCTCGTCTCTATATACAGTAGTCTACTACGGGTACGGAGACGTCGTCCGCATATATACCCACGTAACATATTACTATTTATATGGACAGAGTACCGTAGGTACATACGTAGACACATTCTGTGGATGTTGAGTGGAAAAAGGCTAAAGAAGAGAGTGCAAAGTACGTTTTAATGAAAGCCGCAAGGAGCTAAACAAGATACACCACAGCGTGAAGTGTTTGGTTCATGAAAAGCAATCCGTGGCAAGTCTAAAGAGAGTTTCAGTGACTTCTTCTTCTTCATCTTCTTGTGACTCTGTGAGAGTGAACGGAAACAGTGCCGTCAACATGTTCACGTTAATCGCTTGAAATGTTAACTCGCAACAGCTGCATTTCAATTCTCTGTCGTCAGAACTATTTGCCGTCCTCAAAGACTCTCTAGAAAAACTTTAATGAGACTTATTTCAAATTCACTAATTCACTCTACTTTATGGGCTTCAGCAGCATAACATCCACTTGGGCTGAGAGAGAGAGAGAGAGAACGTAAGACAATTAAGATAAAACTTTTTCGTTTTATGTACAATCTCCAATCTCCTCCTCATCTTTTTTTTTATTATCATCTTTCCTCTACTCAAGTATCTATCTGTCTGTATCTCGCTGTACTCAAATCTGAAATACACAAAATTGTATCTACGACCGGTACCGGTACCGGTCCGTGAGACGCGAGAGATACCTCACAATAACCTTCACATTAGAACACATAGCCTGTCAAAAAGGATCTCATTCACACTACATCTCCTCCGTACAGCACAGCGGCGGAGCAGAAGCAGAACTATTTTCATTTCTGAGTTTCTGAGTGGCAATCTGTGGAGACTGACATCAAGAAGAAGGAATCAAGATTCTTTATCAGACCAAAATAAACATGAAAATAACAACATAATATACTTATGGATGTAAATGTAATATAAAAAATTATTCAACAAATTTCGTAATGGAAATGATGTTTTTTAATTTTCTAAAATGTATATATTTCCAAGTTAATTCTATAACGATAAGATGATTACTCTAACTACTCCTAATATTTCTTTTTACTTTTCCGTACTATATTTTCTTGCGTCCCTTACAGATACAGACACAGAGCAGGAGCAGGAGCAGAGGAATGGTATAACGTGTGGAAGCCTATCCTTTTGGTTCCCTTTGATTATATTAGTCAGTGTATTTTGAAAATGGAAAATACGAATGACTAGTGACTAATTTGCGTGATGATATGATATTTATCGAAAAGGGTGGTTTGTGTATTTGAGACGGGTTCCGGTCCGGTACTAGAAGCCATAGTCAGGGACATTTCATTCAATCGTTCCAGAAGAATAAAAAAATAAACCTAAATCACCGTCTGGTACGATCAATTCTCTTTATTATACGTAGTAGGTAGGTAGGTAGGTACATTAAATTCAATGGGATATGGGATTGAAGGTGCTCCTATTACTTACTGAGGGCTGACATGTACATTTATAGTCAACCACTCACAACTCACAAATTCTGACTACTCACATTATTATCTTTGATATGTGCTTGTGGTTCGTCGTATTCCGAAATAATTCCAAAAAGAAAAAAAACAAGAAAGTCAAAGTCTTATAGTGTGTACTATATGTATCCACTATATACAGACTATTCATTACTGGGTTTTACTAGCCAAAATATTGTAAGCTTGTAGGAGGGTAAAGTCTTTGCAGTGTGTATTTTTTTTGTATAGTGAAAGTTTGATTCTTTTCTCATAACCCTTGTGTCAAGTATAGAAGTGATAAATTGGAACATGCGGATTTTATATTATTTTCAACCAGAAAACCAGATCCAGCCCAATAGAAGTGCATGTGTATGTGTAGAAGTGTATGTTTGCCATACTCCCTTGAGGTTAAAACCAAATCCGAACCTGTGGTTCGTCACAAAAAAAAGAACTAAAAGAACAAGAACAAATAAGTATATATTTCCTCTCCAAAGCCAAATCCATTGCTAATATCCAGAAATAAAAAAAGTTTTGTATATACTGCAGAACTGGAACTGGAGAACGCCTTGGTGTCCATCCTAACATGTGTCTCTATATGTTCACATGTCACGCACAAATTCCTTTGAACCTCGGGGAAAAAAAGTAAGAGATTTTCTAGACGATAATCATTGATTCAATTTCAACGCTGCTCAAGTCCCAGCCCTAGTTCCAGGTCCAGTTCCAGTTCCAGCCTTTTTTGCTCAGTAACATCCAGATCCAGACCCAGAAGAGGGCTGATCGAAGTTGGAATGGATTGTGTGTATGTAAGCTATATAGATATATGAGGATTGCACATCTATAGTCTGACTCGATTTCTTTACTGTCTGATCGATAAATACATTCATGCTACATGAACTCATTCATTCCACGTCCCTGTATTGTCAAAATTACGGTTACGGTTAAGTACGCGTGCTTTACTTTAACCGGGAAATACTTGGTGTACCCATACAATTACAGCTAAAGTGCAAAGGTGTTAGCCTCCCTCGTTCCTTCGAATGCATATAGGTAGGTACGGTCATGAAATTGAATGGAGAACACACATCCACCACATCCATTCCATGTCATGCACCCCCACCAGGATTTTAATCAATACTGCTTAAAGATATTCATTTGAGTAACCACAAGCATACCACCCAGCTTTTCCTTTTTCCCTCAAAAAATGTCGAAATGGGCCTTTAGTCTTGTGCTTCATTTCAATTTGGATTTCAATTTTTATACACCTAATAAACAATTAAGGCTTTCTCTCTCTCTCTCTCTCTCTATACTCGTCTCCTCCACCGTAAGGTACAAGAAACCACACAGCACCAGTACAGTGCTCACCTTTCCATTTAACATTCCCATACTGCTCAATAATTTGATTGATGCAGGAGGACAGCTTATTAACATTCATAGGAAACAACTTTGTCACCTGAGGCCTTCGTTTACTTGGTTGGTAGTTCACGAGCAGTTTACGAAACTGATACTGATGCTAACAAACCTCGTGGCTAAAGAAAGGAAAACAAGCCCATGAGTATTATGTATGTCTGTACACAATAATAAAACATACAGATTTTTTAGGTGGTGTGGCTCTGTATGGCGATGGTTAAATATTTACGATGACGATACTGAATCAATATAGTTCAGAAAAGAGAGAGAGAGAGAGAGAGAGAGGGAGAGAAAGAAAGAAATTACTTTTATTAAATTGAGTCACGCAAACTTTTTATTTTTTATTTCGAATATATTAGAAGCCAAAATACATCTCATGCTAAATACTGACGAGCTTCCACCTCCCTTGTTAAATCACTCTTGAGAGTACACGGAAGCATATCGTCAGTTTTTGAACGATGACGCTCCAGCTATTCCTATTACTATGTGTAGTCAGTAGTCATACAAATAACTAGATTTGTGTATACAGCATTATGTACCTACTCAAGTTCTCTCAGCCCCAGTAGATTGAATTAAGTTTTTATTTTTGGCTACAACATTCCTTCCATAGCCTATATAGTCATGTATAAGTATTGATCCAAGAATAACCGTCGTAGCCATTTACTTTACGAGGAAACTGATAGAGCGACGTCCTAGTTGTCACGTAGGCGCACATATGAGATAGAATACAACTATGTACAACGATAACACGACAATATAACTCGTACTCTCGTAAGTTTCAAGTCAAGAGTAAGTCAAGTGAGCGCAGTAGTAGAGGAAAATCAAAATCATCTATATGTCTGGAATCTGGAAACCTTATGTTAGAATTGGAATGAATGCACTCACAAAATCACGTTACAAAACACATCACATACATGTATTACGAGTTCAACTAAGTAAAGTCAGAGTCATGTTCTACATTGACTGCTGCTGAATTGGGGAAATGTACTATGAACACGTGAAGGATCAATTGTTTGCCTCAAAAGGTAGGTAATCCCCTAAATGGGAAAGAGCAGATTGCTGACATGAGGAAGACAACCTTCAACTTGTACTTTTTAGTCAGCCATAGCCAGAAGACCTATGCTTGTACAGTTGTTAGAGACATGGGAATGCCTCCCTCTTCATATGATGTAGGTATACGTATATATAGACTCCTATCTCTATATTATTTATGCAATGGTATTCAGTCTGTGACAACCAACATCTCTACAGGAGAAAAAAATAATGGGTAATTCAAATCCTGATTGTCCAGACCCACAGAATCACAGAACTTCATAATATTATCAGAGACTACAAGCTACACATGGGTAAAGAGTGCATAATAAATTGCCATCAGTTTGATGTTGGTCTTCGAGTGCGTCTGCTCACAACTGGGCTGCTGATGCTGTTCCAACAGATTTTGCTATTTACTACTTCTACTCCTATTGCAATCACTGTCCATAATATAGTAGGTAGGTAATATCCTTTGGATTGGCTTGGTTTGGTTTTTATCTCTGACCAAAATATTGTATGAAAATGAAATAGTCATAATTTAGAGGCTAACACTCTGGAGGTACTCACGTATATGGGAAGGAAATGTCTCGTAAAATATTTTGAGAGGCGGTCCAGTCTTTTCTCAAAATGTAACTCACTACACGACGGACCTCTCTTTCCGTAAGTGTATTTAAACTAGTATGGAAACTACATATAGGCAATAGAATTGTGCAAATGTAGGTAGGTGCACATGTGAGTACTTATCATTATCATCCAGTGGATTTCTTAATTGCGCTCCTCTTAGCACAGTAACAGTACTCATCTCATACAGGGGTAATATATTATAAAGGTAGAAATTAATTAATTGATTAAACTTTTCTATACACACTATTGATGGAATGAGTTGAAATTTATTGGGATGTTTGAGCCTTTTTACTCGGCACTTAAAGAGTAGCAATCTTATCTGTGTTGATGATATGGTTTAATCAGCGGCAGAGCCAGTCAATCCAAGCTAATAAATGTTTCCGTTACACTTGTTCTCAACTTTAATTTACCCAATCAAGATACTTTATATCCTTGGATGACGAACCTCTGAGCATGCTCTGCATGATAATTCTCCTTGCGATTCATCAGCCTAGTATCACATCATCATCACAGTTTCTAGTCTGTCTGTAGGTATAGATCCATACTTGCAATTAGTTAGTAAGTAAGTTTGTGCTTCACTACTGTACTACAATATTATGTTAGTACATCACTATTCACTCACTATTATTCGGTATTCTCATGATTTTGAATTCCGTGAAGGACTAACAGACGGACGAATTTTATATCTGTATCTATAACAATTACAATCACGACTTGATTTAAGGCTAAAAACTCTTTTCTGATTTGTGAATAAATTGTAAAAAAAAATTGAAACATCTTCGTTTAGTCTTAACATCAATCTAATTAACATTTAAAAAATGCCTTTTGAAAAGATAATGGTGGTCTGCTTAGTTAGATGAAGTCAGGAGATAAATTTCCATTATTCAAAAAACTATCATGAAGAGTATAGGAAAAATAAAGTTAGGATCATGCATATTGATGACGACAAATGGAATAGGGAAAACGACCGACCCGGTGTTGGTATGGTCAACGCTATGTAAGTAAGGCGTGTAATTATATTAGTAGACTGAAGGTAGGTAGGCGAATGCATATTTATTGGGAGGTAGACTGCTCAAGATGCTCCTTTCTTGCCTCCCTTGACTGACTCCAATCTCAATCGTGGAAAGATTAGTTGTGAGCGAGTGACAATTGGGAATGGTGAAGATGGTCATAAAAATAAAGGGAAAATGTTTCTGGGATAATTGATGAGTTTACCTGAATTCTCATGGTGACCATTGAGACCCTCAAATGTCTTCGACGTCATTTGAAAAAGAGCATCTAATGGTGATGAATCGGAGGAGTTCCGCCGTCCGTTGTTTTTACTTTGTGGATCCCAGGGGCGAACTATCCTTTGTTGAGTGACCACATTGGTCACGTCTATAGAACGGTCTCCTCGACTACTACTCTTGGTGTTCGGTGGGCTCGCATTCGGCTTGTGACTTAGGATATCCGAAATTGAGAACGACTTTACCCCGGATGCACTCTGACTTGTCGGAGACTCAACCTACAAACCAAAAACAATAAGACCAAAATTACTTACATATGCCCAACATTCCGTCCTTAACAAAGTAGGTACCGCCAGACCATAGAAGAAAGCCATTTTCATATATATATTTTTAAGCATTATAGCTTCTAGCTTAAATGTGAGCACGAAACTACCGAATCTTGCGGACAGAAATCATACAAGTAGGGAATTACATTGCTATATATTGGTTACCCGTCCTACATATGTAAAACCAAATGTAATTATTCCAAATACATATATACGCACACCCACTCAAATAATGACAATCACTTGGTATTTATTTTAAATGCAGAATTTATAGAATCTTCCTGTCAAGCCTCCTGGAAAGCATAGGGAGTCGAGTCGAGATAATAAAAATACTTGCATGTAATTATAATTAATTATACAAAGTCAGAGTCGGAAGTCGTATGCTGACTGAGCGCACAGCTGATGAGCAGGTTTATTCAGACTATCATCAGGCTCATCAGAAATCCAGAATGTGAGGGAATCTGATACTGACGTGTGATGTGGATGTTGATGCCGTTGATGGTGATGGTGTGTATGCAGTCGTAGTTGTAGTTGTAGTCCGAGTGTGTAAAATGTAAATAAATACACACACTTTTCACAGATAAAACTTGAAAATGTGATAGGAATTTTATTCTTTTGTACAAGACTGAATAAAATGAGATGGCTAACTAAAAACAATACGTGTTAAGTGCATGTCGACTAAATATTTTTTTTATTTTACATTTTTTTGAAGAAAAGTTCTATTGTACTCAATTTTTGGTGAGGACGAGGAAACCAACATGTGTATATAACTACCTACCTACCTATATATATACAGAGCACAACAAAGGCTCCACTCTATCCTGCTCACACATATGGACAGACACGCATGTTTGTATGTCATGTACCTCTACTCACTGTCATGTCACAAATTCGATTATCCTCCTCATGCTCAACATCAGCATGTCTTCCTCAAAGTCATCATAATCATCATCGTCATGACTACTCGCCATAATCATCATGCCATGCCATGCCATGCTATCCTATTTTCCTCTATGTCTGTCTATCTGCTATCTCTCTCCCTACCTCCCTGCCCATCTCTACTCAGTCAAGCCAGCCATTATTTTATTACTTCTCATTATTTTCACTTGTCTAAAAGTCTCCTAGACTACATTCTCCTCTCCTATATCCATTTTCTATGAAATCCGCACACAACATTGACTTTTTTTTCAATGCTTCATTTGACTTGGCATTTCATCTTTTTTGTGTGTGTGTGTAGGTACAATGTTGACTTGGACTTAATGGATAAGTCAACCAACATTTAGATTGCATGGCTCATTGCACTGGCAGGATTATACATACTAATATACTATGTACCTACGTAGAGATATATGACGAGGGTGATGTGATTTGATGTGATGAGGAAGGTGGGTGAATATTTTGCAACAACGGATCATTTTAGTTACGGTGTACAAAGTAGGAGCAGAAAGAGAGAGAGAGAGAGAGAGAAAGAGCAGACATCTTTACATCTATAATAATTCATCACATTTTTGTCGGCTTATTAATCAAACTACAAACTAGCAAACTCCTACCGTTTATCTGGTTTGGTTCCCACTTACTTTTGTTTTCTAATCTCCCTCATGAGAACATGGTTGTTGGTACTGTTGTTATAATTTACTTTAACTACTCTCTATATGCACGACGTAGCACTCTGTAGCACTATTTGAACACGTAGGTTAACATCGCACTAACTTCAAATTACACTCCAAGCTTGTTTTTGAGGAGTCTAAAAAATACTAATGTACGATTACTTTTCTACATATCTATATTCTGTATTAAATTTGGCAGGGATAGTATTAGTAGTATAGGAGCCGTAATTAAATTATAGACACACGGCTACGGCTTCGGTCAGAGAACTCGCTCCAAGTCCTATGTGTGAAAATGAAGGAATAGTCGGGGAAAAAAACAGGGTACAAAATTAGGTCAATTGTTATTCCGAAAAGGTCATCAGTTTTAAGGAGATCTGTAATTTAATTCTAGTCCGTTAATGAGACAACTCGCCCTTCTCCCCTTCCCCTCAAGACTCCTCATTATGTAGCAGTTGTTGTTTTACAAATGTTATATACTATTGTGTGGAGCCGAGGCAGTTCATCCAAAAGGACGAGAGGACGAGACGAAGGGAAGAGATAGACAGGCGGTAAAGATAAAAATCAAACTTTTGGGTGTGTTTCTTTTAGTCCCAAACTAGTGCTGCTAACAACTAGTACCAATACCCAGACCCATTCCAAGTCCAAATGCAATGGCAATGTAAAAATCATATCAACGAATGTCTATTAAAGGGAGACGAAGAGAGCCGCTGGGCAGACTATAATATTATTATACTATTTTTATATACGGAGCCGCATATATAAGCACATTTATATAATTAGGTATGTAGCTCAGGACTCAGGACTGAGGACACTCTCTCCCTCCCAAACGAGTAGACTTTTATAGATTGATGACAAAATGGAAATGCAACATTGTCATGTAAGGAAGAGATTATTTCAAACAAAGTTGAGACACACTTGTGTTGGTCGATGGGGTTGGGAAGCATGAATGGTGACTGGATCGGTATGATGATAAATAATTAGCTATAGAGCTCTATGAGCTTATTTAAAAAGGCTGAATGACACGGTCTCCGTAGGACCTATTATAGCCCGTCCACTCTATCTATACAAATAATATTACAAATATGCATAATAAAAACTATGCTTCTACTACTACTGCAATGCCACTTTCATCCTGCCCTCCTATCCTAAGTGTACTATACTATAAAAGTAATAATGCGTCGACTGTCGACGTATAAGTCATTCGAGAGGAAGAACATAATGTATTAACTTTTGTTTACATTACCACCACTTTATCTGGACTTTTTTTTCAGTTTGGTGTAATTCATCCGAAGCTTATGGAGGAGTCGGCGACTATTCCATAATTACGGTAATTTGCTCTCCCAGACCCAAAAAATTCGTGCAACTTACATAACCAAAGCCAAAGATAGTCTCAAGTTTTCTGAGCCATGACTTAATTTTCACTGGTTACCTGAGCATATGTACGTAGTCCCATATAGTTTTTATTGCACATAGTGCTCAATGGCACTGCTAACTTCCAAGCTGTTACTTTGCCTTAGCCTTAATAACTAGGTAGGTAGGTACGTAGTATTACTATTACATATTCCAGGGCCGAACGAAGGAATTGTTTTTAGGCAGCAATTTGTTTCCATACAAAAACCACCATTTTGGGGTTTTATTCAAGATTTTCTTTTGTAAAGCAAAATGTTGTACTTACATGTTTTTAGAAAAGTGCTCAATATTGTATTCACTTGATTCTGAAAAGTGCAAAATGTTCTATTTACATGTTTTGAAAAAAATGTAAAATGCTTTATTTGCATGATTTTTGAAAAGTGCAAAATGTTCTATTTACATGTTTTGAAAAAAATGTAAAATGCTTTATTTGCATGATTTTTGAAAAGTTCAAAATGTTTTATTTGCATGTTTTTGAAAAGTGCAAAATCTTCCATTTACACGTTTTTTGAAAGAGCAGGTAGCAGGGGCTGCCTGAGCTGGCCACATTATCCGGTTCTGACATATTCTATAGGTATAATAAATAATGCACAGGCCAAGACCCATAATTTGATATTATACGATAATAATATTATGTCCAGGTGTATAGGAATAGGAATATGTGTGAAGATTGTAGACTAAGTTTTGACATAATTAGTTAGTTGAGTATGTAATATTTAGCACCCTCGTTTACGAAAGGAAAAGGAATGGACGTGGACGTAGGTAGGTAGGTGTATATAGACAAACCTCTCTACCGTCCTACCCATACATTATGTTTATGAGTGGAGACGTCGAAAGAGAGAGAGAGAGAGAGACAGTTCAGTGTAGTGTATAAATATTTTATAAAAACGTGCCCACGATTAGCTCTGTAGCTCCTTCTTCTGACTAGTGAGACTCGTATTGGGTCTGGGCCTAGTGCTGCTGGTACTGGTAAATATGTATCAAGGAAATGTAATAAAGATAAGAGACGGAGAGAGAAGCGGAGGAGGAGGCGGTGCACCTATTAGGAATATTAGCCCGTATGAATGCCACTCTGACTGTAAACATGTCACACGGCTAAGTTTCTCCCCAGTTGAAGTGCAAATTTAATGAGACTGTCCATTTCTTTAACAAACTTCAAGTCAGACTTCAAGTGAGGCACATTAACTACGCTAAAAGATTCAGTCACACTCAATGATGCCTTCATTTGCGCATTTCCTTTCTTTCAGCAAATCAAACGAGAGAATCGAGACTTGTAGAGACTTAGAGAGTAGAGAATTAATATTATATTACTATTATTACTATTGTTGAGCAAGTACTCTACCTGCCAACTGCCAAGTCAACTGAATCTACATCCTACAGTTTCCTTTTTGCTCAAACGTCTTTAGTATGTACACACACTATAGCCACTACTAGTGACAGAGCCCGAGCTTGAGACTTTTCCTCCTTATCTTTTTTGAAATTTTTTGAAGGGACAATTACCTACACACGAGACTTAAGACCAACATTTCGGTACATGTGAGAAATGAATTCGAACAAGGTGACAGGACCAAGGATAAAATATGTGAGAAATGTTGGTGAAAACGTTGCTTCATAATTATTTAGCATATCAATACTGACAATTCCCTTTCATCGTTTAACTGAGGGAAATGATGGGGCGCCGACGACTGAGGACTGACTGACTGACTACTACGACTCCACTCTTCTATTGTGCACGACAACGACAACGACAACGGCTCGGGGAGAGTAAAGTAAAGTTGAAGTCATAATATCTGTATCTTTGTTTTGTGTGGCACTCACTCACTCAAGTTTCAACTTCCATAGCACGCAGATATAACACACACTCTGTCGCTTAACTTCAAAACATATATATGTAAGAGACTATAATATAGTTAATGAGTTGATGCCTATCATTGTGAGTCTACCAGAAGTCATCCCTGTCGCTGTTCAGAGTATATTGCACAGAGACTCGAAAAAAGAAAGAGAAGCAATATCTGTAACTGAAATGACAAACAAAAGTCATTGTGTGCCGTTCACAGCTTCTACACGTAAATGAATCATTTCATATCAGCCTGAGCAATAGCTTGAAGGCAAGTTGTCATTGTTAGCAAAATTAAAATGCTTGTGTTTCAGAGATTGAGGGAAGGAAATGGTACTGGTGCTGGTAGCGCTGTAAAGAAGATGAGGTGGAGAGGAGCGCTCATCAGTTACAGACTAGAATGGGTGAGTATCTCTCTCTCCTCGTATTTGGTTATCGTTTTCCTATATTCGTAGTCCGTTTCTGACTGAGTAGTGTGTATATGTAATGTGCTGGGTCTGGGTGCGATGAAGATGTGAGGCGGAGATGGAGATGGAGAGAATGGAGATGATGCTCGAAGATAGAAGCGTTTCATTACAATTTATACAATACAAAGTTGAGTCAAAATGGAAATGATGTCGTCAAAGGAGTCAGTCGGTGTCGGTCCTTTCTAAAAGTGAATAATCACGTCATAGTCATAACATAATGCGTGTAATTACAATAATCACATTCGCTGTGAGAGATGAACTCGAGCTGCATCAATAAAATGTATTTGCAAAACGATACAACTACACAAGACTATACACAACAACAACCCCCACCCGACAACTGACGCTGTCTGACTATACAGAACAGAGACAGACATATTCAGACTGCACACCTGTAATTTAATAATCGCCAACTAACAAAGTAAACATAGGAAACGACGCATTAGCATACAATTTCAACATTACCCGTCAGCTTTTGCATCTCAAATGTGAGCTAATCGTAGTCGTTCTATCCTATAGCTTCACTATAGCCATAGTCATAGCCATGCATGAAGACTCTTCCCATTCTACTCTCTGTAAACTCATGAAGATAGTTTATTCACATTGTACCAAAAAAAATGCAAAAAAGGAATTATGAATAATTTTATACACTTTGTGATAATGATAATGTGTCTCATTCAGAATAGCAAACAAAAACTCGTTCACTCATCCAAATTGCTCTCGTGTTTGTACTAAATGTTAAACTCACTAAATTTAACTGTTAACTATGTTTGCATAAAGTCTTAAAAGCTCAGGGAGAAAGGTTTCAAACGAACAAGGACAGATACAGATGGGCATGTAAATATGTTT